>WHPX01000021.1:0-588061 GCA_011057435.1 Actinia equina
GTTTTTGTCTCAATCTAAATCTAAAATGACAATACCTGCAATGATTTACAATAATCTTTCTTGATCGAAGCAAAGGTCTCTAAAGGACATCGTCTTATGCATCCTTGTGATTCGGAATTTCCAGCATGTCACACAACATTTGTCTCAAAGTCCTTCACAGAACAACTCTAGCCTGTGCTGAGGGTGATGAATTTTACAAGGATGTTCTCTGTTTATTATCTGTTCAGTTTCTTCTTTCTTCAAGTCATCCAGATGAACGACCTTGTGATCTTTGTGCGATAACGAATGGTTATATTAAACTTTTTCATCACCACATATAGAAATCCACAGTCAAAACAATACAAGAGGCTGGAGAATGGACTCTCAGAAACAAACAGAACAATCTTTTCTCCTTCTACCAACGCCAGACCCTCAAAGATTCTTGATGTAATAGGGACTTGGCTCTAGTTCTTCAAAACGCTGTATGTTTGCTGGTAGAATAGTTTGGGAAAACATTAGGGACACTCGAAGACCGATGGCTTCTTTCAAGCAGTTGTGCATGACTTTTGAGGCAAGCCTTACACAAATGTATGGAAACATGAACGCATCTTGGCTCATTAAGTGTATCCCCACACATGGAACACGTGACATCCTGTCTTCGATCGGCAAGGAGTGAATCCATGTTTGATTTTAAACGTTAGGCAGCTTGTTTGCAACCTTCTGTACAATCTTGTCTGTTAGAATTTCAGTGCTCTTCAATAGATATTTACAGTTGGTCACAAACCATTGCTTTATGTTAATAGACCTTACTCGTGGTGTGACAATGTTTTCCCAATTCAGCATTGCAAACCTCCAGAGGATTCATTTTCTTTTGTTTTTGCTCTTTGAAAATTCATGAGTATCCCAAAGGATACGAAAAGGAATAACGACGATATCCCCGACGAGTTACAAAACAATAGCTCTTCATTCCCCCAGAGGTTTGTCACGTTCAATATTGGGTAAACATTGTCACACCACGAATAAGGTCTATTATAGCTTTAACCTTTATTTAAGGTGGCTGGACCCCCTCACGCTTGACCGCTACCTTCCACTTTTGGAACGCTGGTGCATAAACGTGTTTTATCCGATTGCAAATCTTTTTTGCACAAAAATCGCATAAGTCTATTACTTTCAAAATGTTCCTTCAAACTAGATACTGAATAAAACTAAATATGCAATGGCTTTTGTGAATATATAGCTCTGAAATATTAATTTCGGCCGTATCAAATCTATTGTTTAGTTTTGAATAGATTGTGCACTATATTTAAAGAATCTCGAATATCTCATAATTAGCTAAATAGATTTTTTCAAAATCCCTACAAATGGAGGCATCTAGTATATAATTATGTTTTACGAAGCATATTTGTGTTGAACGCTCTTCAAGGCTAAGCGGTCAAGCCTGTGGTCTTGGGTTTCCTGTGGTAAAGGGAAAACCCCCAAGTATTCAGGGGAGGGGGGGAGGGGGGGTTGGACACAGCGCGCGAAGCATCAAGGGACAAAATGTAAATTTCTTTTCACGTCAAGAGCTCCTGAGATACAACTTGGTGTAAACAAACAAGGGAAGCGAAGATTGTCAAAAGTTTATGGAAACACAGAAAGTTAGTTAGCTATTTTACGATCTTACATACCTATTCTCGAATAAATGAATAAAATTTTAAAGTAAATAAAGCTAATTATTTGTGCCCTAGTTTTACGAAGCATACAAAGATTTTCGCGCGAAAATGAGTTATATCAATTAACTCAAATGATATCTAAGAATTTGCCTATTATTAATTTTTTCAACGAGAAAGTATTACGAACGTCATACTACTTATGAAAACAGAATGCTGGCAGAAATATGGGTTGGTCAAATAATCAAATAAAAAAAGCAAAACAGCCAGCAGTGTCAGACTGAATGGGTTACAACTGAGCCTTGCAAAACACTAGAAGTTGAGAAAGCAAATATAAGTTTACTAAAACTCGTATGATAGGGTCGATATGGAAATATGAGAGTACAATAGATTGTTGAGTGTCAACAAAGAACACCTTTTTTTTTAATTGAGGAAGCTACTAGCTTGTCCGCTTGTGCGTGCAGAGCCAGCGAGAGCCAGACCCTGTAAGCCTTGCAAGTGTCACAGTTTTTATGTGTATTTCTCGCGTTCAATTTAAGTATTTATGAAGAATTGGCAAAAGTTGAAGAAGAAAAAGAACAAAAACGCAAACAAGAAAACAAAAAATCTATCAGGACAAAGCGAAATAAAAAATGTAATAAAATACAAAGCAAATGATCATCTTTTAACCACAAAGCGTCTACTGTTTTGGTGGTCAACAAGGATTATCGAGCAAAAAAGGATCGTGTGATATTAAAACCTTTGGCCCTGTAAACAATCAAAATTTTAACCTTTCTCAAGGAATCATTCAACTTATTTAATAATATATTAGGACAGAATAAGGACATTAGGATATAGAGAAGGATTATTGTTCGTTTGCCGGACCAAAACAACAAAAGTTCCTTTCTTTTTCGGTGAAAAAGTGCCAACGTCCCGATAAACGAAGAAGTAGTTCTATTGCATTTTATTTCACTCTTATATAGCTGTATACCTTTTCTTTTTTCCAACAAAACAAAAACTTCAATGGAAAGTCATCTTACGAAACTTTTTGCAACGGGTGTTGAAAAATAACGGGAAATAGCGCCCATTTGGAGAATTAAGTGAGTTCGATTAGCTAGGTGTGGAGAAAGCATATGAATATATCAACTAAATAGTTTATTATACCATCTGAGACCTTAAATATCACTTAAACGACTCTAATTTTAATACGAGAATATAAAGCAGCTACCATGTATTTGAATGATCCTCAGCTGATATTATCTTGACATTTTAAATCTGATCAAGTGGCTGTAATGATATCTTTATGCTTTCTCAAATGTTAGAAGAGCTAAGTTAGCTGTAACGACGACTACCTCAAAAAGGCATCACTTGAGTCTCTATATCTCAAAAAGTACTTGGGAGCCCCGGGGAGCCCTCATACCATATAAAAGGAAATTTCCTCCATACCTTTTCGCTATAATTTCAACACGAGGTCCCATTTAGTTAAAGAGTAAACGATAGAAATATGAAGCAAGCAGTTTCAGACAAAATGAATCGAGATCAAAAGTAAACCCACCAATACGAATGAGCATAAAAATTCTAAAAAGCAAAATTTTGAAGTCAAACTTTTACAACACCTTTAATATTGCATGTACTTTAATCCTACAAGATTTCGTTCCAAAAGCATACAAATAAATACTATAAAGTCTAAGAAATCTATCACTTGCCTTCTCATTTCTCTCTGCCATTTTTGCTTTTCTCTCTCTCTGAATTGGCCAATTTTCGCTACCGTGAAGTTTTCGCGCGCTGTGTCCAACCCCCCCCCCCCCCCCCCCCCCCTGCCCAAGTATTAAAATACAAAGTCGCCACAGGAAGCCCAGTGTTGATATTATGTTGTTGCTTTCCTAGCTGTAATTCTATTTGATGGACGTTGCATCAGAACATCAGAATAAAGTCATTGCACCATTCGTAAATACACCTCTGCAACGTTGTGTACGATAATTCTGTCTTGTAAACACTTCTGCAAGGATGCTGGCAGTGATGTTCCTCGACACAAAAACATTCAGTGGCGTTTTCTCTTATTCTCTATACCACTTCATGGGTGGCGTTTATCATGCATAGTTTTTTGGAAATCTCTGTCTTATTTAGATGTTTTACTAAGGAGGGATTTGCAAAAACCGTGGGGAAATGAGTAACGGGTAGAACCTTGGTATCTTAACGAACTAAAGCCATGCAAAGATAAAAATATATTTACAAATTACCTTTAGTTCTCTTCGACCTCCCATTATTCTTCGGATTTCTTGGAATTCGTAATATGAAGCTTGACCTGAAGTTGTGTTACGTCACGGGTGCATACGTAATTAGACTTGAACCCAGCCTTCCTCTGTCTAGGATTCTACTTGGCAGGGTTTAAATTTACCTTGATTTAGTGCTTATTGTTTGACACAAATACTTTGTTCTCATATTTACTGTAAAAGCGTATTTGAATCGAATTTGAGAAATTTTTGACAGTTTTATCTTTGCAATTAATCGATTAGGAAATGAGATTTTGAAAGACTTCAGTATTTACAAATTTCGTATTCTGGGATCCAGGGGGATCCCCCCGCGGCTTTCAGTAGTAAATCCGCGGAACAAAATCTCTGGAATTGAGGGTACAAATTTTCGTACCAGAAGTTTGGAATTGTAATAATTTCTAAACGAATTCAGAAAATTCTGTTTGGAAAGACGTTTATCTTTAATTGTTACTCTTCTGACTAATGAAAGCATCCGAAACCTAGAGCTGGAAAACAATATGAGCGTGTGTGAAATCAGAAATCAGCTTGTAAGGGAGTTGAAACGTGTAATGTACTATAACCATTCTCCGGTATATTTAGGTATGCAAAATAGGTGTTTTCATACCATATTTGGAATAACGAGTTTGGTTTCAAGATGGCCGTTTCTCTTACCTATCAGACTTCTTGCTGAATTTCCTGAGTTTCACAGGAAATTTACTGAATCTTTCGATCAAATATTTAGGATATCCCCTTTAGATTTAGTTTTGGGAATTTTTAAAGCAAGAAGACGTGATTTACTGGACAGACATTTGCGAAGAAAAAAGTTGAATATCCTGTGCATGTATGGTTGTTTCACCCTTCAACCACGCACCTTATGAGTTTCTGGTGAAATTGATTGATGAATGGAGCGAAACACTAGAGACTTACAAAAAAATTAAAAAGGTTTGCAAAAGTTTGCAATAAATGCCCGCAAAGATCCAATATTTTACGCATCGCTTGCCATGAAAACACCGCTCAGTAATCAGTGAGGTACATCTTTAAAACAACCAAACTTGTTGCAGTTTTAAGGCCATTATTATTATTATTTTTTCGAGCAGTTATAATCATCTGAGGGAGAAGCGTACAGATATGTTCAGAAGCCTATTGCCCGGAGCTTATAACTAGTACTCCTATCTCGAGTTATTTTCTCGGACTGGTTGTTTTTACTGGTTGGAGGTCGTTTTAAATATAGATGGTCTGGAAGAAGGATATCTCCTAATGAAGATACGTGAGTTGTACGCTCCGGGAAAGGGGCTCCTGATAGCCGAGGCACAGAATTGAGAGGGGGGATGCCAGTATTCACAAAATGATCCCCAGCAGCATGGTGCCTTAACTTTTTCTTGGTACATTATATCTCTTGTGATACATTCCTTATAAGCAGTATGCTATCATATTTTGCTACAATTCAATTTTTTGAGTCTTCAAAAAGTTTTTTTTTACTTTCAATAACTTGTATTCTTTATAAAACATTCGGTAGAAAGGGCAAGGTAGCCCTCAAACGTTAAAAAATCCTTGATGTAATTCGATCGGTTTAGCTAATAGCTTTTGTCTAGTAGTTTTTCAAAATTTATTTATGGCTCGTGTTTACCAAAACTGAAACAAACATCTGCAAATGTTTGGGCCCTATATCCTACAAAAAGAAAGCAATTTCTTGATAGTCCCTTTCGCAGTTTCCTGCGCCATCTTGAAAGGTAGCCGTGCTTTTGCATCGAAGCGAGACCTTTTTTAACACCTTGGACAGTTATTCACATGTTTCTATCATTGCAAACTCAACGTATAGTGGAGCTTTTTTAACACCTTGGACAGTTATTCACGTCTCTATCATTGCAAACTCACTGTTTGTCTCGCTTCGAGGCAAATGCACAGCTGCCATTCAATTTGGTGCCGGGAGCTGTGAAAGGGACCTAGTTTCATAGTCTTCTCTTCCTGCCTCACTTTTCTTCTCTTTCTCTCTGTTCCTCTGTTTCTGCCTTTCTCTCTCTCTCTCTCTCTCTCTCTCTCTCTCTCTCTCTCTCTCTCACACACACACACACACACTTTATCTCCCAGCCTCCGCATATTTCTTTAATATATATGCTTAGCTGGCGTGGCTGTCCTGGTGGTGTAGTTGGTTAACGCATCGGACTAGAATGCCGAATGCCGTTGGTTCGAATCCTATGGCTAGGATACAATTATTTTCTTTCAACTTTATTCTATTTATGTATTTGTTTTTTATTATTAGAGTTTGGGTTTCTCATTTATTATTCCTTCCTCTTTTCGTTTTCTTACTCTGCGGTTTTGATTTCTATCACAAACGCCATCATCGTTAATGAATTGTCCACATTCCTTCTACCTTACAAGCCACACACCAGAACCAGACGTAGTAACTAATATCTGTCCATCATTCAACACTGCCATAGCTACAGGATCCTTGATGTCATCCCATGTCGTGCCTACAAAACGACCATCCGGGGTGAATTTCTGGACACGATTATTCCCACGATCACAAACCAAAAGATTATTGTTCATGTCAATAGCCAGGTGCAATGGTCTACTCAGCTGACCATCACCACTGCCGTACCCACCAATCGTCGTTATTTTAGTTGGCGCGTTACCTTTCTTCTCTGATACACGAACGATGTTGTTGTTGTTATAATCGCTCGTGTAAAAGATCTTGTCATGTTTCACTGCACTAACTGGGTGGAATTTTTCTTGTTCCGTGTAACCAAACTGATACTGATAGTCACCGTCTTTTGTGAAGACTTGAACACGATGATTGCCATTGTCACCAACAATGATGTTACCATCCTCATCGACGTGTACTCCAACGGGACCGCAAAAATTTCCATTCCTGTTCCCCTGCTTACCAAAGGTTTTTATCAATACCCCTATCGTAATGTCCACTATACATATTCTATGATTACCCCAGTCTGCTATGACTAAATCTGTATCATTCAGAAATGCTAAACCTTCAGGTCCACACAACTGTTCCTGTGTAGAGCCATGACAGCCATACGTTAGTAAAAGATCTCCATCAGTGTTGAATACGTGAACACAGTGAGAAGTACAATCTGCTACAGCGATCCTACTATTGTCTCTGTTTACTGCAACACCTGTCAAGCTATGTGAATCAGTGTCCACACCTTTCATGTTAAACGGTCCTATTACTCTCATCTGTTGAGGCTTGACAGTCACCACTAGTGGACTGTTAGATACATGATTCCCATTCACTTGAACCTCTGCTATCAGTCGATCAGCTACTTTAGCCATGAATTCAACTTCTATTCTCCCAGCAGTCCTCACATCTTTCTCCTCTATTTCCACGTCTTCTTCAGGGTAGATTTTAACGTCTACAACATCGCCTGTATTAATACTATCCTGCCCTGTCGAGGTTTTAGTTATCAATATAAGCCTTTGTTGTCTTGCAGCTTCTGGCTCACCCTCCACCAGAATAGTGCTCATCGTATGGTCAGTTTCAGAATGCGTCTGTATTTCTCCAAGACCAGTATTTACTTGTTGCCCCAGCTCTTCGTTAGGATTAAAGACAATTCTTGATGACAGTGGAATTGGGTTAAAGATAAATTTCTCCGAGCATTGTGTCTTTTCAATGTTAAACATTTCACTTGCCAGTCCTCTTTCCATCAAATTCTTGATGTATTCTTTGACTGCTGGAATATGATGAATTATGTTCAAGTTTGTCGTCGCAGTGTTCATCATTTCATCAATTTGTCTCAGCAGTTCTCTTTCGTTTTCTGCTAACCTGAGCATCAGTTTCTTGGTGGTGTACTTCACGCCTTCTTTGGCCTTTTCTCCTTGTTCTTTGATAGTTTTAGCAATGTTTTCTTGCTGTTGGTTTTCCTTGTCATCTAATCTCAACTGCACGAGTACCTGCAGATGCTTTGACAGTACATCTTTCTTGATCGAAGCAAGCGTGTGTAATGACATCGTCTTATGATCCTTGTGATTATGTTTGAAACACTCCATACAAATCATGTCATCACAGTCTTCACAGAACAACTCTAGCCTGTGCTGAGGGTGACTTTTACAAGGATTTTCTCTTGTTATTATGAACTCAATATCTTCATTCTTCAAATCAGGCAGAGCAACAGTGTTGTGGTTTTTAGTGAAAAAGAAATGATTCTTCTCACATTCTTCACACAGCGAGTGATCACATTCAAAACAATACCAGGATGATGGCGAATGACCCTCGGAAACAGAACAAGCCACTTTACATTCTGCTAACGCCAGACCCTTCAAAATTCTCGAATGTAGAAGACTTGGCTGTAGGTCTTCCACGCTGCCTGTTGCTGGTAGTGAAATTTCACATTCACATTCAGGACACCTTAACAGGTGGGGTTCGTTGGCCAGCTCCGCCTGTCTTTCGATGCACGACGCACAAAATATGTGAAAACATGGCAAGATCTTTGGTTCGCTTAGTGAATCATTACACAAGGAGCACTGGACTTTCTTCCTCAAATCATTCAAAAAAGAGTCCATGTTGGTAACCGTTAACTTAATGTCTTGATGCTTCACTTGTTTGGTTAGAAATAAGCGTCACCTTAATTATTTCCTTGACATTCTGTCAAAGCTTTCAGCACAAGAATAATTAGATTAGAACCCAGGCCTGACTTGTTCCCAGGGTCATTATTTCTTACTGCGCATGCTCTGTCGGTGAAAAACGTATGCGCATGCGTGCATTTGAACACGTTTCCAAGAACTTCAAAATTTCCTGAGTATACTTTATATTCTAACATGATATATTTTTGGTTACGGTTGGGAATATGTAGGTTATTTTAATTTGCAAACATCACTTTTCCGATGCCAAGCTTTTAGTTGTCTCCCTCGCTTCCGTTTTTAGTGTTACGACTGACACTACAAAATGATGCGAGGGAGACTAAGCATTTAGAGGAGGTGATAGTATTTGAGTTAATTCAACCACAGGGAGCCCAATTTAGATTAAAGTGAATGGTGAAAATAAAATCGGAATAATTTTTTAAATCGAGATCAAGATAGTGTCCTCCGTAATGCGAAAGGGTAAACCATTAAAAAATGCACTAGAACATTTGTTTTCGCGCGCGCCTTTGTTTTCCTATATAATTACCATATGTTATCTAATGTCTATCTTATGGATATATATTCTGACTCACGGGTTTATGAAATTCACTAATGATATATTTATTTCATTTTAGTCAAAGGATTAATAGTAATATAATTGGTAAGAGTGCTTTTCATAAACCTGTTGAATAGATTTTAGCGTATTTAGTACTGTTACGCTCTAACTCCTTTGTTTTCTATTGTTTGAATCTGGCTATTACCATCTAATAAGTAACTTTTGTTTAACGGGTTAATGAAAACCACTCTAGGGTTTTTTAGAATTTTGATTGTAGTATTTGTCATTAAATTTTTAAGCTCCGACGTTCGTCTTACCACTTTTTTCATTTCTACGAGCTGATCGAGTCTACAGTCGCGAATGGCAAATCGTTCAATACGCTGCCGTCGGTCAAATAATTATTGCTGTTTTGTAGGCTGTTCAAGTCTTTGTCTGTCGTGTCAAACCACAAGACAAGAGTCTTCAATGGACACCAAAGGTATGAACAACTGCGTGATGTTTTTTACCTGGTTACTTCGGTGCCAGGATAGGTATTGTTGTCTTTGCCCCAGGGAAACACCAAAAATTAAGGAGATAACCCTAGCAGAAGGGTCATTTAAATAGCCTTCTATAAAGAGTATTTAACAATTAGACCCACAGAGCAAATGGCTGTTTGATTCGAAGACCGTATGTTGTTTTAGTACAAACTTACTTATCGGTCAAGTAAATGGAAACAAACATTTTTAAAATTACGACCGCCATTTTACGTGGTCATCCAAGCCATTGGAAACTTCTAACCATTTGCAGATATTTTTAAAGCAAAGGCAGCATCTTTTACTCAGGTATTTTAAGACCCTGAGTATTGGTCGGGCCAAGACTTGAACGCACAATTTCTTGCACAAACCATCTGAGCCAACCAGGATGCTGGAATACAAGTGCATTGCCACTTTGAACATTAAGAAAAGCGTAGCATTTTGTAGTCAAAAACTGCTATATAGATTCCTCGCACTAAAGGTGCAGACACACGATGAGACATCGCCTACAACGTTGCATAAAAAAGCTGTTTTTTGGGTGTGGCACGGTGCGATGTTGCATCCGACGTTGCATCATGCGACGTTGCAGAAGTAGAAATTACTTCTACTTCTGTGAGGTCGCATGCAACATTGCATACAACACCGCATCTTTATTCCCAATCCTAAGGTCCAAAACAAGAGATTATCCTTATTTTGAGGCTTGAAATCGTTTTTGATGTTAATATTTTAATGGTCTTGACCCCCAGGCAGGGAGTCTACTTTCGATGTTCAATAACATCGTTGAACATACATGTTGATTTTGGCATCTGAAATGTTTTTCTTCGTTTCTAGGCCAACGTCTTCGTTAAGGACATGGTAGAGGGCAAAGAACTTGAAGGTCGGGTAGTTCTGAGGTAATGTAATTAACTTACATGAAAGTATGGCTCCTGTGTGATGGACGTAAAATCAATTTATAATCTTATCACATTTTATAAACATGGCCTAGTGGTTTTTCTGGAGTTAGTTGAAGTCAACGTGATGTCTATTGGGTCAGCCATTCCAACGACTAAATAGACGTCCTCTTGAAAATATGTCCCACAATTCACTCCCAATACAAACTGGACACATGTCGCGGTATTCCGTTTTTGGTTTTAGAACTGTATTTTTTATTTTTTATTTTTTTGGCAGCCTTGGTAACACGATGTGGCTGGATCCTCTGTTCGAGAGAAGAGTACTGAAGAGTATTAATGTGACAACCAATATTAATAACATCAGAATGGAGCTGCTGAAGAATGGTCTTGCTACGGAGAACAAATGTGTAAGTTTGCATGTGGTCATAAGAAAACAAGATAGACAGACGGCAGAGCGAGAATCAAACAAAATGACGACACAATACTTACAGACGACCACGGTCACGCAGACAGGCAGATATATAAGCGACCCAATCACAGGCGGGCGGATGGACGGACAGACAGACAGACAAGAATGTATGCAGACAAATACTAAGAGTCACACAGGACCACAGCCACTATTCTATACAGGCAGACTGTGAGATAAACTAAAACACACAGAAGGTTGTGAGGTGCACAGCCACTTCTCATGGGAAAAAAACGATTAGAAACACAGACAGACAGACAGACAGACAGACAGACAGACAGACAGACAGACAGACAAGCAGACAGACAGACAATTATGAAAATGACCGAGATGGCGAACTTAATATATAGTAAAGACAAGGCAAATAAATCAGAGACACGCTTGTTTATGGTTAAACAGAAAAGCAACACTTTATTGATTCTCTTCTTTCATATTCTCGCAGCACATTAAAGAACTACGAAAGCTTTGCGAGGATGTTATAGACCTTTCTATCTTTGATGGAAAAAATGCCGAAAGCGGTGGAGATAGGTAAGGAAATAACCATGAATAGTATTAGTCCTAATCTCATACCTGTTAACTTACCCTAAAAAGTTTAATATTACCTTTCCACGATGGCGTCATTGACCTCTACTGCCAGACTCCCTTACACGCTTTCTTTTGTTCAGTTAATTACCACCAATTGACTTACTATTCTCATGAGGGAATAAAAATTTCAAAAAGAAAGAAAATTCGCGAAGCCTTATGGTAGTGGCAGTCAAATGACGCCATCATGCAAACGGCCTATTTTCGAAATTACAGGCCCTCGTTTCCATAGTTACGAGTTTGCGTAGCAACAAGGTTATTTATTTTCATGGTCGCTAATGAATCATCTTTTTATAGTTAATAGTTTCCATAGAAACAAGAGCGTTTTCATAGTAATAAATCATTTATTTTCTTCCAATAGTTATGACTCATCGGTGTCACTGGAGACTGTTGCATTGAATGAAAATGATTATCAAGATGTGTTTGTGTCAGCTGTGGAAAACCCTAGCTTTTTCTTTGTACAGATAGCTGCCAACGATACGAGGTATTGATAGTTATCTCTCTGCTCTGCTCTGCTCTGCTCTGCTCTGCTCTGCTCTGCTCTGCTCTGCTCTGCTCTGCTCTGCTCTGCTCTGCTCTGCTCTGCTCTGCTCTGCTCTGCTCTGCTCTGCTCTGCTCTGCTCTGCTCTGCTCTGCTCTGCTCTGCTCTGCTCTGCTCTGCTCTGCTCTGCTATGCGTGATTTAACTAGGATGGTTCATTCAGCTACGAGTCTGATATCCATAGGGGCCCTGCCTATTAGAGTTTATTTTTGGTTCTTTTTTCTGCTTTGAGCGTTTAGTTTTCCTGGGTTCTTTAGCTTAAAATTATTTGTTTGGAATTCCACGTATAAGAAGAGCTTCTCTTTGGAAATGACATGGCGGTCTGACGTAACTCTGAATTTTGATAAAAATGTCTTCTCTGTTTTGTTGTGTAGTCTGGATGAATTAGAACGTGCAATAGAAGAAGGCATCCACTGTGTGAGCTACGAAGACGACGATGAAATCCCTATTGGATCACTCTGTATGGCGTGCTTTACTAAAGATGACAAGTAAGAGACAAAATATGAGAGATAATCGAGGGGCTGCATTACATAGTCCATGACCTAACGCATCGGCATTTCCTGGTACTTTGTGCTTTGATTTTAATTATTTTAATTTTTGTTTGTATATTTATACTTTGTAACGGTTTTTTTAGCCACAATTGAAAAAATTATGCCAGTTAAAAGAATACAGCTGGTCAAGATTGTTCCCAACGAAAATGAATTCTTTCTCGTGTAAATCAGATAAGACCAGATTCAAATGTTCCTGCCTCCCGTTATGGCTGCCATCACGTGATGTTGCAAAGCCGCTATATTATATTATATATACGAAACAGACTTAATAGTCTCCTGTCCCTCTCTTCCAGGTGGTATCGTGCACGTGTCTTGGGCACGAAGCTTGATAACGAGTATGACGTGTTCTTTGTCGATTACGGTGATCGTGAGTGGTTGACGCGCAGCAGATTACGTCCAGTGTGGCCAGACATCCTTACTGTTCCTCTACAGGCTGTCGAATGCTCATTAGTCAACGTTATCCCTTTAGGTGAGCAATTGACTTTACCTCCAAGCCTTAGATGACATTATCTATTAGTGGGACATTTAATTTTATTTGCTTTTCCTTCCTTCCTTCCTTCCTTCCTTCCTTCCTTCCTTCTTTCCTTCCTTCCTTCCTTCCTTCCTTCCTTCCTTCTTACCCTCCCTACCTCCCTCCCTTCTCTTTCCGATCCTTTCTTCATCCATTAAGAAGAATTTCAATACTCCGGTTTCAAGTTCTCTGTTCCTCAAGGTTAGCCTCCATTTTGTACAGAACACATTTACGTGTTCCAATGTTGCTCCGTGGATTTTCAAAGTTTTTGTCTTGTTGAAGTTGTGCATTCTTAACTTTACCGTTGGTATTTGTGAATATTTAGACACTGATACGAGGCTATCTCTGAGAAAATGAGTCTGTGATCAAGTAACACAGCGGTATTGTACGAATTTGAAAATAGTTTGTTCTACTCTTGACAGAAAACGATTGGACTACCTCAGACGGCGATGAATTGTGGGAAATGTGCTCACTGGCCAATGGTGACAGAAAACTGTTGGTTGCTAAGGTGATGTGAAACTTACTCAAGGATATATGTAAGCAGTAAAGGGGGTTTAGGAATCAAGAGTGGCGTAGCGGTAGTTTTCTTACTTTTTACCTCTGTGGTCTAAGTGCCGGTTTTAAACTAGCAATTTTGTAGTGCAACTTGAGCGGCGATTTTATTGCAACCAGAAATCGCCCCTGCATGTAAACAATCGGCGACTTTCAGCGAGTATGTTCGAAATTACAGCGACCTGATTGTGATTAAATCGCCACTCAAGTCGAGCGACAAAATGCTAGTGTAACGCGGGGAATACAAAATTGGGAATCGGGAAGTTTAGGGCCCGATTCAAATCTGATACGGATATGTTAAATCGGCTCGATCCACAAAATTTGTAGCATTGGCAGATTTTTCACGTTCTGGCAAAAATCGGGCTGACACATTGCAGCGTGTAAACATTCGATTCCTGCACTTGTCATGGCACGTAGGTAGAGTTTGTTAGGTCTCTCTCTTGATTCGATGGTTTTTCTCCGGGATTCATTTCTGGTCAAGTTAAATTGCAGTTTGATCTGTGAGTTAGCCATGCCCTGACTTAGACCAGCCCAGAGGTTGTTTCAGGGTTCAATCTGTGAGTTAGCCGTGCCCTGACTTAGACCAGCCCAGAGGTTGTTTCAGGTTTTGGTCTGTGAGTTAGCCATGCCCTGACTTTGATCATCCCAGAGGTTGTTACAGGGTTTGATCTGTGAGTTAGCCATGCCCTGACTTAGATCAGCCCAGAGGTTGTTTCAGGGTTCGATCTGTGAGTTAGCCATGCCCTGACTTAGACCAGCCCAGAGTTTGTTTCAGGGTTTGATCTGTGAGTTAGCCATGCCCTGACTTAGACCAGCCCAAAGGTTGTTTCAGGGATTGTAGAATTAAAAACTGTTTATTTGTTTTTCAAGAAAGAAATCTACCCCGCACTTGACCAACAGGTCTAACAATTCATCTTTTTTTTTTTTTTTTTTTGTAGGTCAAATCCAAAGTGGCTTCGCTCATGTCTGGATGTCATCGATTTGTAGTCGAGCTGTTCGATACCTCGACTAGTATCGACATCGTAATGAGCGAGGAACTAGTAGCAGCAGGACATGCGCAGACATCGCCAGAAGGAATCCAGGTATTTGAAAGTTCAAATAATTGAAGTATTTAAGGATAATATGATTATGAAAACCAGATTAGTGAAAATTTTAGCCTGGAAGCCACTTGCATTTGAGAAATTTTGGTTTAAAAGCAAAAAGAACAATGAGTAAATGACGCCATTTACTTACAATTTAGACGCTAAATCAACCTGATAATTTTTATCCTCCACTTTTGACTGTGAAGAAATTATGAAGTTTAACCACGTTCAATAGTCATTTCCAATTTTTATCGATATTCATCCAAGTGTGCCCCTAAGCTGAAACCCTTCATTAAACAAACAGCTACAGTAGTTGACGAGTCGAAATTTTTTTCCCATATTTACTCTAAAACAAACCTTTATTAAGCAGTCGCTAGGTAAATTTCCCAAGGCTTTCTGAATGATATATTATGATGAAGATGAAATTAAATGGTTCATTTTGTTGTGTTCTGTCATAGACACTGTTTCCTGAAGCAGCAGTACAGTTAGGTCGACAAGAATACAAGGTATTCAGACAGACGACGACAAGTGGAATTTGATGAGTAAAGCAGTTTTCGTATGACTACGTCAAGGTCACGGCACAAACACGGTCGTGACACAGCACTGTCAGACCAATCACATTGAAAAAGAAAAATTCCTCCAATCAAATTCAAAAAAAAACATCGCGGTCACGGCAAGGCACGCATTCTACGCATTCTACGGCACCGACTTTTTCACGTCATACAAAAACTGCTCCAATGACTCGTTGATGCGTAACAGACGTATAAAGAAATATATCATTAACTACTACACATGCAACGCATCAAAAAACAAAGAGAAAGCCCTAAGCCTTTGCGATCGAAAGTCTATAGCCTTCTGTGGCGGGGACAACTCCTCCTCTCTCGTTCTTAGTTCTTCTCTGCCATAAAATTTAACACAGGGATACCAAAATAGAATATATGAGGTAGCCTGCTTAAGAGGCTAAAGGCCGGTTTGGACGGTACGATTTTCACCTACAACTATCCTCGCGTCTGTGGTAGGCGAGTTGTAGGCTTGATTTACACCCTACGACTCGAGTTGTAGGATGGCACGAGTGTGTTGTATACGATAGTTGTAGGCGAAAATCGTACCGTCTAAACCGTCCTCAAGACAGCTATACACATGAAAGTGTAGCAGCAAGGAATGCACTCAACTAAATGCAAACATCAAGATTTTTCTCGTTTGCTTCAATCTGAAATATCGTTCCCATTCTACTAAAGTCTACTAAATGAACAAATACCTTTACAAACATGTTTTAATTACTCACAATGAAAAATTGTTGCTAACATTTTATTGCCTTTTTTATTCTTTCTTTATTCTCCTGGGTCAAGTACGAATACGAGAGGATTCCTGACATGTGCAGAGATATCCTGCAGTCTCGGGTATGTACTCTTGCTTTATTCTAATATTCTAATGACTTAATACTAAATGATCCAAAAGTTCAAACGTCTAAAAGAACGAGTAAAAACACGACCTACTACCCTGTGGCTACTACTCGTTACTACTCTTCCCTTTAAACTGAGGTGGTTGTAATTTTTTATGGCCTTCGTAGCGTCTGTTATTTTAACCGCAAGTGTATTTCCAATCCACCACTTGCTCTACTGGGAAAAATAGAGCGTTTTCACTCGCGTGACAAGGCTGTGTTTTACATCTCGTAAAAACGTTTTATAGTACATGACCAGTGATGATCCAAACTGACCTGTCTAATATCACTCTTGTCATGTCTAGGACCCATCTCAGCGTCTCAGTATTGCCAAATCATTACAGACCATCGTAATGGGTAGTCCAAGGTACTGTTGCCGCTTGTATTAGAGCATCAAATACAACCTCTACCAGCATAATTAAAGCGCCGAATCTTTGATTGCACAAATTGCTTTAATTCCTAGTAATTCTGGGAGTGCCAGTGAATTCTATGACAAATGGCCTATTGTCCAGTCATTATCAAAAATGCAGTCATTGTGCATTTAAAGTTTTTGCCAAAATCAAAATCCTTACAGCCCCCACCCTCCCCCTATTAAAAACTATTTTTTATGCTTATCGCGTGCAGTGTGTGTATGGATCAACGTTTTACAGCAGTGTAAAATATTGATCGATATCACTATATCATTATCCCCCACTTTATCTCCACACTCAACCCATATATCAGGATTGCTCCTATATTATAACGATTTTAATAAGAAACTTATGCATTTCTCTTCTATATTACAGTGCTAAGGATGTCATACGCGAGGGGGGTGGTGTGAGGTCGTTATGTCGTCTACTAGCATTGACCAGAGCACCTGGCGTTCAAGAACACTTGTTGGTTAGTCTGGATTGTCTGACCTTCCAAAATGACAGGTAATATGACAACAGACCTTGCAAATAGAACATTGTGTATTCACTTTTTACTTATACTTGACGTCATTTCCTGTCTCGTGCTGAATGTTTCATTGAATCACAAGTCTTCAATAGAATTCATTTTGGCTGACAGCACATGGTGGTCAGTGTTTGACTCCATTTGGAGCAGAATATGAGATTCAAAGACTTTTATCAGTTGATTGAAACCTGACAATCATTATGCATGGTGGTCTAGTCAAACGAATAAAAGATGTTTGTACCCAATCTAAGCACAACGCATCATGTTCGCTATCTTAGAAAAGGTCCTTGACAAAGAACAAAACATCAGAATGAAACCAATGAACCTAGCATCTTCCTTCTTTAACCTTCACTCCGATAACTCTCATCAAAATGAATCAGTAGATGAAGGGATATTATGGCGGATACCTTGTCTATCAACTTTGAACACATAGTTTCCTTCGTTTTACCCTATTCGGGGGCCGTGTGTAGTTTAGATCATAAAGGAAGAGCAGAACTAGAAAGGAGTTGAGGAAGAAAAATGGTTAAGCTGAACTTAATGTCAAACTACTTTCCTAGTTCCTCTCATCAATTGTAATACATAGGAAACCCAAGCCAGAAAATTAATAGAGTTGCCTGCGGCGAAGGCTAAAGTGAATAGTGATGTGAGTTTTAATGTAATTTTTTTTACAAATAATAAGTATTTTTTCATTCTGCTCCAGTAATTGTAATGAAGCAAGGAGAGCAGGTGGACTAAAGACGCTGTGTTACCTGATGGACAAGGTAAAGCACAGGAAGCCCAAGTTCGATAAAACGGAAAAGGGAAAATAAAATCGGGGAATAAAATCGTCTTAATTTATTTGTTTATTAGAGGTCAAGATAATGTCATCCGTAATGCGAACGAGTGAAAAAATGCATAAAAAATGAACTAGAACTTTTTTTCTCCATGCGCACCTTCGTTTTCCTATATAATTCGCATATCGTTTATTTGTATAAATACTCTTATAAAGGAGTGGAGTAAAAGCCACCACCTTGCAAACACAACCTTAAATAAATGATTTCCCCCCGAGGTTTTTTTTTACCTTTCAGTTACATGTATATCTAAATTTAGCTCGCTTTGGATAAGTCAGAAATCACCATTCAACCCTCTCATGCAAGCTTAAACATCGTTGTCTTATTTCCATCGGCGAAGACTCCCTTCTTCGGCCCTTCTTTGCCCTTCTTCAGCCCTCCTTTGCCCTCTTTGGCCCTCCATTACCTCTTCTGCTAATCTTTGTTTGCTGAATATTCGTTTCTTATTCTAGAGTCACAATATGGCTGTGAAATCTCATGTTGCCTGGACATTGAAAAATCTTGCTGCAACCGAAACGTAAGTCTATTCTCTAATAATTAAGATCACATTGCTGTTTTATCACAGCGTGAGATAATCACTCGAGAACCAGGATCCAACTAAGGTGGAAGACGAAAGATCGAATCAGAATCTAGAATCTAGATAAAACCCTCGAAGCACAGGAGAGAACCAACAAGCAACTCTACTCATATACAACCCCGAGCCCGGGATTTAAACTTGTGTCGCATTGTCGATAGCCTACTTCGCCGCCGTTCTTTGGGTCGTCACGTAACTTCACGCGTGACGACCCTAAGAACGGCTGCGAAGGAGGCTACATTGTCTAGAGGTGGCGCATTCAGTCTACGTGTCATTCCCTAGAGTTTCATTTCTTTGTTTGACCGTTGTGCATGAAAAGACACAGGAATATTGATCCATTTTTAACAAAATAAATTATTCTCAAGAGAATGACAAGTGGTCTGAAATGAGAAAACATACCAGGAAAGCTTAAAAGGACTATTGTAGTTTATAAGTCGTTTTTGTGGCGGGGGATGATCAGAGAACCTTGATAAAATCCCTCAAAGCACAGTAGAGTTGCAAGCACAGTCTCTCGTATGGATTAAAGGAAATTAGAGACATTTTCTCCACATTTTCTGGCCCCATTCGAAAAGAGTTAAAAAAAGGCGAGAGTTAGTAACATGGATAGAAAGGGAATGACATCCAAACTTTCTTTTCTTAGAAATCAGGACACAATTCGTGACCTTGATGGGATTAAAGCACTATGCAACGAGTTAAAGGCTGCTACAGAGGATAAGGTCAGGAGTTTATAGATTTTCTAATAGTTTATTTATTTATTTTATTTTTATTTTTTTACTTTTGAAATACGTCCTATTATTTGTTGCTTTTTTAGCATCCATACATCCATCCACCCCTACGTCCTTACGTCCATCATTCATCCATCCATAAACCCTTACCTCCTTGCGTCCATCCGCCCACCAGCGGCGTACTTTCATCCATCCAACTAGCCATCCATCCATTCATCCATCCATAAACCCCTACCTCCTTGCGTCCATCCGTCCACCAGCGGCGTACTTCCATCCATCCTTCTAGCCATCCTTCTAGCCATTCATTCATCCATAAACCCCTACCTCCTTGCAACCATCCGTCCACCAGTGGCGTACTTCCATCCATCCATCTAGCCATCCATCCATTCATCCATCCATAAACCCCTACCTCCTTGCGTCCATCCGTCCACCAGCGGCGTACTTCCATCCATCCATCTAGCCATCCTTCTAGCCATTCATTCATCCATAAACCCCTACCTCCTTGCGTCCATCCGTCCACCAGCGGCGTACTTCCATCCATCCATCTAGCCATCCTTCTAGCCACTCATTCATCCATAAACCCCTACCTCCTTGCGTCCATCCGTCCACCAGCGGCGTACTTCCATCCATCCATCTAGCCATCCTTCTAGCCATTCATTCATCCATAAACCCCTACCTCCTTGCGTCCATCCGTCCACCAGTGGCGTACTTCCATCCATCCATCCATCTAGCCATCCATCCATTCATCCATCCATAAACCCCTACCTCCTTGCGTCCATCCGTCCACCAGCGGCGTACTTCCATCCATCCATCTAGCCATCCTTCTAGCCATTCATTCATCCATAAACCCCTACCTCCTTGCGTCCATTCGTCCACCAGCGGCGTACTTCCATCCATCCATCTAGCCATCCTTCTAGCCACTCATTCATCCGTAAACCCCTACCTCCTTGCGTCCGTCCGTCCACCAGCGGCGTACTTCCATCCATCCATCTAGCCATCCATCCATTCATCCATATATACCTTCTTCTCTTCAGTTATGTGACCATCCACTCACCTGCTTATTCATGTTAGCCATCCTAACATCCATCTTTTTATTTATTCATCCATCCATCCGTCCGTCCGTCCTGTTATGCATGCATACATGCATCCATCCATTCACCCATTCATTTCATTCATCACACGCACATTACTAGGCATATCTAAGTTAACAGGAGTTGTTGTTTTGCATTACCCAGCTACAAGAACACATTGCTTGGGCACTAGAAGTATTGTGTACGGACAACAATAAGTAAGCAACTTCGATGTTATTTTGTTGACAATCAGAAAGTCAAAGAAATCATTCTAGGCATCACATGGTATAAAACGTGTTGGATTGTGTTACGGTCACCAAGAAGAATTTCTGTGCGAATTTTCTGACTTTTAAACATTTATTTACTCGGTTCGTTTAGTTAGTTCTCTAAATACAAGTAAAATATCATTTTTCTAATTTGATTGAAGCTTTCTTGCCACTGTTTAGAGAGCTAACTAAAGAAATCGATCTTAATTTTCTTTTTAAACTCAGTGAATTTGTATGGCAATCTGAGAACGAACTTTTCGGTGACCCTAACACAACCTAACACGTTTTGGGCTGGCTCTCAAAAGGTGAATTTCAAGAGTAAATACACCAGTTTCGCATTCGATGCATACAATTGTTATTGAAGACCACAAACACATTTGCACCGGTTTAGCCTCATTTATAAGTCAGCTATTCACAGATGCCTTAAACAGTCGGTGAGATTTAAAAAACCAATTGAATATGATAAAGACAATTGCCATCAATACCTAGATTTTATATCTTTATGCTAATGAGCTGATGACATTTTGAAAGTGCTCAGTTACTTTCACAATATAGAGCGTTTTCAGTCACGTGACAAGGCAGCCATATTGGTGTAGCAAACAATAAAAACTTTCTGCACAGTTTTTTTGCATAAAAATAGAGTTAAATTCCTCCAGGATAGAAAGTGTATTGCGGTTTTGGTACACTAATATGGCTGCTGTGACGTCATGTGAAAACGCTCTACGGGTTTGCGACATGACGGAAGCCATATTGGATGGCAGGAAAATACGATTTAAGGCATTGATAACATGTTCATTCAAACTATTTAACTCGATTAATTCTCAATTTGGTTTGATCGTAGAAACTGTGAAGCAGTTGATGAACACGGTGGAGTAAAGATCCTTTGTGGGCTAGTCTCCCACACAACCCAACAGAATGTCCTTGAGAGGACCACAAGGGCCCTTAGTGCTCTTGCTTCGACACCAAGGCAAGTTAACAAAGCGAATCTTTGTTGAATTGAGGTTTTTAAGAACCATTTTTTAGCCCGTTTACGCCAGCAATTTTATAGCGCGAGTTTCGCAATGATTAATCTCAACGTTGATTTTAGGCACGACAGAACGCTGCCAAATCGACAGAATTAGAACATTTTAATTTTCAAGTTCAAATAGTTGCACTAAATTTCGAGCATGTTCGAATTTACAGTGACTGCGATCTGTCGCTGTAAAATCGCCGGGTGTTTACACCTGAGATTTGGGCTGCGATAAAACCTCAATTTGAAATCACCGTTCAAGTCGCGCGACAACGTTGCTTGTCTAGAAGGACCTTTAGAACCCATTGGGAAATAACGTGCCAAAATATTTTAACCAATGTGCTTGTCTTTCTGTCCATATATAGTAATCGAAATCTGATTCGTCAACATGGCGGACTGGAAGGTATTTGTCGAAGGATTCAAGACAACCCTGAAGAAACTGTAAGTTTGTTTCAAACGTTTTTTCGCCTTTCATTATGAAATGAATATCTTAATCTTCGTTTTCGGTGATGCATTTTGAATCACAAACTGTCTTCAGCTACATGTGTAATCTTTGTGTTAGGGTGGCAGTACCGACTCGCCTTTCCTCTGGGATCTCGGATTCGATTTCTGGACTTGGAATCACATGTGAAGAGAGTTTGTTGGGACTCTTACTTAATTCAAGGGTTTTTTCGGGGTTTTCCAGTTTTCATCCATCTGCAAAACCCTAAATTCTGAAAGTTAACCATTTGAATCTCCGAGTTAGCTATACCTGCCCTGACTTAGATCAGCCCACAGAGGTTGTTTCAGGTTTTGATCTGCGAGTTATACCCGTGACCTGAAATACATCCCTTCAGAGGTTGTGTCAGGGCCATCGATAAACTTTTAGTGGGTGAGAGAAGATCTAAGGGATACTGTTCAAGAAACACAATTTTCTTTGGTTCACAGTATCTCAGGACCGCAGCGGGCACGTTGAAAGTACTGGTTAGCAATAACCAACACAATAAAGAGGTGATGCGAGATATGGGCATGATTCATACACTACAAAAGTAAGTATGTTATATAATTATGATGGGGAAGCACGGGTGGATGTAAGTAGAGTTGCTTTCTGGTTTTCCTCCGGCTTTCCTCCCTCCAAAAATTAACTCCTCTATTTCAATTCCATCATTGAACGAGGACCACAAATTTGTTAGTTACAGGCTATTAAATGCTATCCTCTTGAAAAACAAGGCACGTGCCTTCAATTTCAAATGTTTTTAAACAAACTATGTCACTGAAAACCAGCAATGCTGGCATTGCCGAGAATCATGGAAAAGATTTTGTAAGAAACATTTTTTTAAATGTTTTGTCCTTCAGGCTGACAACATCGTCTCAGTTCAGTTCCATCACACGTCGTCTCTGTTCAGATTTACTCCAGAGATTAATAGGTTGGGCAGCAGTGGGCTTTGACGTTGGTTTGTCTCCCGACAAAACACCTACTACACTCCACTATCCCTCCCCACAGGCAACAAATGGAACCATCGAGACGAGGACTGACGTTACAAGACTTCAGCTCAGTAATGGGATTGATAATGATGTAGACGATATGCCGCCTCTTGAGGGATCAGACGACGAAGAGCATGAAGAGATACCTCAAGTCAATGAAGAAAAGGCTGGAAGTACACATGATAGACCAAAGATATACTCGAAACAGAAAATAACGCCTTCGATGCCACAGCTTTTCAATCAAAGTAGAGAAGACACTCGTTTAGCAGATGAAAACGATAACAAGAGGTAATTTCAATCACAGCTATTCCCAGTAGCGAAAGCCGGGCCTAACTTCCCAATTCTTCCATACTTCATTCCATTTATTTCGCCATTTTGTTATCCTACTCTTTGCTATCATTACATTACCCTACCCAAGAGCAGATCCAGAAGAGGGGTCCAGGGGGTCCGGACGCCGGACCCCTCCCCTGCCTCCTTTACAATATATTACAAAGAATCTTTATACTATGATATTGCAGCATTGCACGCAACATTGATAGCAACAAATTTGAATCGGGATGACACACATTGAAACAAAATCACACAACATTACTTGTGTCAGCCTGTAATGTAAAGATATTTGGTCAGCAGTTATTAATTTGGTGCAAGCTGATTGGCTGGAAATGTCGAAATGTTGCAGGTAATGTTGCAGCCATGTTCACATAATGAAATTTATTGCGCGCAATGTTGCAAGAGTGAAAGCGTGATTCAACTTCAGATTTGTTGCATGCAACGTTGCGGGCAACAAGTTTGGTGTAGACACACGCTGCAGCAGTCCCGTTTCGTGCAATGTTGCACCTTATACCTTTCTATGAAAGTCGTGACTTTTATTTAGGTTCATAAATTGAAAGCCAAATTACGCTGTCTTTTGTACCAGTAGTAGCACATACAAAAGTGTTACCACTGGTATAGTGTATGTATGACGTCAAACATGATGTCACTTATTGGAAGTAGGTTTTGGATACCCCATTTCCCTCCCCTCCCCTCAAAAAAATCTGAAACCGCCCTTTCCTAGCCCACGTTTTACTTTGCCTCGCATCTTCAGATCAAAATGACCATACTTTCCTCTTTCCTTCCGTAGATACAACCCTTTCACATTCTGGTCACAGACTAAGGATTTGGTTCGAGTAGCTGTTCGTTTACGAGGAGTAACGAAACACCAAACTCAAATACAAGAAAAGAAACTGCTGTTCAGGTAAAACAAAAGAGTGTGTGGCTATCCTCGATAGTTCTGTAATATCACTATCCAAACAGTTCCCTGTAAAAGTAAATTGCTTGGTATCAATCAGCTGAATGAATCTTATTATCAGCCTACAGTTAGAGGAAAACACTGCCCGTCATGCGCTATCAACCAGAGATTATTCTATTGCTTGGTATCAATCAGCTGAATGAATCTCATGAATATCATTACCACCCTCCAACTATGATAAAATAAAGATCTAGCTGTTTTTTTCTTCATAATATATGTATTCTGATTTAGCACAAGGATGCAAGCCAAAAACTACTCTTTGGATCTGGAGCTGTATGATTCAGTTATCACAGAGGTACGTCATCGTTTATGTATAAAGCGGCGAACAAAGAAATGCTCACGCATCCAAGGTTGAGGAAAACAGTGGGTCGAGTTCGTATTGCAGTGTAATGTGGGACTGTTTTAGGGGACAAAGTAGACGTCATCTTGGAAACATGTCTCCTAATACTCCCATTTCGAGTTCGCCTCTACTAAGTCTAGCTTCGATTGTGTACAAATGTGTTCTTTTCTTTTATTAAGGCCCATTGTATAGTAAGGAATGTACGCACTACGGAACAGTACGAGTTAATTAAAATGCCACGGGTTTTGGTTGAATAGCTGAATATTAACGCACAAACGAGACTAAGACTGAGCAAAGAGAATTCGAAACTGGAGTATATAGCCCCACAATGCACTGTAATGCCAACTCGACCCAGTTCCCTTTAAGTCCTGCTACGTTGCGAGTAGAGACTCAAATATAAACTTTTGCTAGCAGGGTATTTGAAAAGCTTTCACGATTACGGATTATTTGTTTTCATGGTTATAAGAATAGCCGTTTATTAATCGATTAGTTATTAACTAATTAGTTATTAATTAATTATTAACCAATTATCAAACAACCTAAGGGATTTACAGATGGGACTTTAGTGGGGTAATGTATTGTATTGTAGCGTAATACATTAAAAGTAACCCTGAACTGAAAGAGTTTTGGGTTTTCGTAGGAAAGTAAGGTTGAAGTCAAGGGAGATGAAGTGTTAATCTTACTCAAGAAAACCAGAAAGACAAGCTGGCCACGATTACTGAAAACCAAAGATAAGGTAGTCATATGAGTAGGCTTCTCTGGTTGAACAAAGGTAAAAGTTTCAAAAAACTAAAAAAGTCCCTATGACGTTTCGATCTGTGAATCGATCCTCTTCAGGGGAAAGAAAAGAAATTATGCCAAGTACTGAACGAGTTAATTTGCATCCGTTTTTTATTTATTTCTGTCTTGAATTAGGATTCCTTTCTTACTTATTTCTTTCCATTCCCTTCCTCGTTTTTTTTCCTTCCTTTCTTTCTGTTTCTTGATATAAATCTTCATTCATTTTTCCTCACAGTTTGCCTTCCTCAAAATCGACCTTGATCGTTGGGAATGGTCCACGTCAGAAGACGAAGATGACACAGCAATGGATGACCAAAACCAAGAAGTTCCAAAAACAACAAGCGACGACAAGAAAAGCCACAAACAAGCCATTGTACCCGAGATGGACACCAGCGATTCAAGTAGCTCAGATTCTGAAGATGAGGACATGGACTATAGAGATTTTTTGAGTTTTGATTGACACGGTAAACTAATACGAACAAGAATGTTAGTCAACGATAAGAAAAGCCACAAACCGTCTATTGTCCGGTTTGGACAGACATCTGTCCGTTGGTTCAGGCAGCTCTAAATCTGAATTAGAAAACCAAGACCAAGAATGGTATATACAAGGTGTTCTACCTGAGATGGACAGACGATCGGTTGAGTTCTTGATTGATAAAATAGTTCAAGAGAAATACCCTCTTTCAAACTGTCGTCGCCAGTATATGTATCTACTTCTAATGAACTACACGGAAAACGGAACGTGTTCTCGATTCTCTTAGGACGATCTCGAAAGAATGTTTCTTTTTAGTCAAATCCAACTAGTGGTGTATCATCAATGCTGCCCTCTGATTGGATGAGCTACTACTGCGCTATAAGTAATAGCCTACCAGTAGCGAAAAGTGCCAATATGCTTTGAAAACCAAAACATTAAATTTATCGTTAATTCAAAACTTGTTTGCATCTATATCTTTGAACGACTAGTTGGATTGGACTAAAAAACAATTAGTCCTCCCGCCCTCATGGTCTATCAGTCAACAGCCCATTCGGACTCGTGGACTAATAGGACATTTGCATGATGGCGTCATTTGACTCCCACTACCATAATGCTTCAAGAATTTTCTTTCTTATTCAAAATTGTATTCCCTCATGAGAATAGTAAGACAATTGGTGCTAATTAACTGAACAAAAGAAAGTGTGCAAGGGAGTCTGGTAGTAGAGGTCAATGACGCCATCATGCAAACGTGCTATTGCTAAATAATTAGTATTTTCTAGTTATATTCAGTATTATAAGTCTTGTTAAATGTGAACCTATTAGTATACTACCGTTACTTTCTCATTAATTCGAGGCTACTATTTCCAAACTACACATCAATTTAGCAAGGAAAATTTAACAAAATGAAATTCCCGTTTAAAATCGTATTTCTGCTTATTGCATTTTGTTTATGCGATTGCCTTTCTAAGGCCCGATTAATACTGCGTAATACCATTATGCATCCAAAGATGGCTTTCACCGAGTGCATCAATAGAAAATGAGAACGAATAAATTATATTTGGCAACAGGCCATGTTGCTTGACCCGATATCCTATTTCGGCACTGGTAGCCCAAGCTTGGTTTCTGTGGTGTCATTTTTATAAGGGAATGTATGGGGATTCATCAAAAATTACACGTATTGACACGTAAAATTTAAAAAAAAAAAACATTCTTACTGGTGGGGGAAAAATCCTAAAACGGGCTAAATTAAAAAATAACCACACAGAGCGAAAGAAGTGCTATTTCTCAATGATCGGGTAAAATGACGAGGCTTTATTTCACGTTTCAATGATTTTATTGTAATTTTTGAAGAAATCCCCATACATTTCCTTGTAACATGAAATCAAAGAAGCCAAGCTTGGGCTACATGTACCTTGTGATTTCGGTGTCTGTATTAGCTGCAAGATGTGATGTATCGATTACATTTATCACTAATAACGTGACACTAAATCTAGGAAAGATCTGAAGACGCCATCAATTCCAAGAAGCTGCTCGACAATTGCAAGACAAGTCTTTAGACATGAATTCCCTCAAGCTAACCATGGAATCTTTTCTTGAAGATCTGAAGAAGCACGTCCAATGTTCCTTGTGTAACGATACTTTAACTGAACCGAAGATTCTTCCCTGTTTCCATACATTTTGTTTGCATTGCATCGAAAGACACGCCGAGCTGCTCCACCACCAAGTCAACGTCTTCAAGTGTCCTCGATGCCAATCGCAAACTCCTCTACCAGAACCAAGCGGCGTGGAAGAT
Organism: Actinia equina; assembly: GCA_011057435.1. Classification (NCBI taxonomy): domain Eukaryota; kingdom Metazoa; phylum Cnidaria; class Anthozoa; order Actiniaria; family Actiniidae; genus Actinia; species Actinia equina. The sequence continues at coordinate 27,661 of WHPX01000021.1, forward strand.
CTACAGCCAAGTTCACTGCATTCAAGAATCTTGAAGGGTCTGGCGTTGGCAAACGGAGAAAAGGTTTGCTCTGTTTCTGAGAGTCACTCTCCAGCATCTTGGTATTGTTTTGAATGCGATCATTCACTGTGTCAAGAATGCAAGAAGAGCCATTCGTACTTCATCAAAGATCACAAGGTCGTTTGTCTGGCTGATTTGAAGAAAGAAGATATTGAGTTCATTATAACAAGAGAAAATCCTTGTCAAAGTCACCCTCATCACAGGCTAGAGTTATTCTGTGAAGATTGTGATGACATGATTTGTGTGACATGTTGGAAACACGATCACAAGGATCATAAGACGATGTCATTAGATAAGTTTGCTTCGATCAAGAAAGATGCATTGTCAAAGCATCTGCAGGTACTAGGAAAGTTGAAATTAGATGAAGAGGAACAACAGCAACAAGAAAAAATCGCCAAAACTATCAAACAACAAGGAGAAAAAGCAAGACATGAAGTAAAAGAAAAGACCAAGAAAATGATCCAAATCCTACAAGAAAATGAACGAAAACTACTGAGACAAATAGACGAGAAGTTCGACACAGCCACAACAAACTTGAATATAATTCCCCATATTCCAGCAGTCGAGGAATACATTAAGAATATGATGGAAAAAGGACTGGCAAGTGAAATGATGAACATTCAAGAGACACAGTGCTCGGAGAAATTCATCTTTAACCCAATTCCGTTGTCATCAAGAATTGTCTTAATTCCTAACCAAGAGCTGGGGCAACAAATAGAAACAGGTCTTGGAGAAATACAGACGCATTCTGAAACAGATGACGATGACGTGGAAATAGAAGGAAAAGCAGAAGTAGATAGTCAACTGACAGCAGAGGTTCAAGTGAATGGGAATCATGTATCTAATGTGGAGCCTCAACAGATGAGAGTAACAGGATGGTTTGAAATGAAAGGTGTGCCGCCGGATACTCACGATTGTTTAACAGGTATGATAGCAGTAAACAGAGACAATAGCAGGCTCGCTATATGCGCTAGATATGTACAAGTTGAAGACAACAGTGAAACTTCTTTCAACTCCAGTGACTATCAGCTATCAACTATTGCAGACTGCAAAGTCCATGTATTTAAGACTAATGGAGATCTCCTACTGACGTATGGTAGAAAAGGTGGTTCACGGGGACAGTTACATGGTCTCGAAGGTTTAGCATTCCTGAATGATACAGATTTAGTCATAGCAGACTGGGGTAATCATAGAATATGTATAGTGAATACTTTAACAGGGAATTTGACCAAAACTTTTGGTAATGAACATAGCGTATATGACGAGTTTTTTTATCCAAATGGAGTACACGTTGATGACCATGGTAACATCATTGTGTGTGATCGTGATAATCATCGTGTTCACGTCTTCACTAGAGACGGTGACTATCAATATCAGTTTGGTTTGACAACACAGGACAACTTTGATCCAGTTGATGTGATAACACATGATGGACGGTTTTACGTCAGTGATCATTATAATCATGTTATTCATGTATTTGAGAAGAAAGGTAAAGTCCTGACTAGAATATCGACGATTGGTGGATACGGCAGTGATGATGGTCAGCTGAGTAGACCATCGGGCCTGGCTATTGATAATGACCATCATCTACTCGTGTGTGATGCTGGTAATAATCGTGTCCAGAAATTCACCCTTGATGGTCGTTTTGTAGGCAAGACGGATCAGGAAGTAATCAACGGTCCTGTATCTATGGCAGTGTTGAATGATGATCAGATATTGGTCTGTACGTCTTCTGGCGTGTGGTTTGTCGAGTAGAAAGGATATATTGATGATGACGAAAAGCCTGGTGATATTTGCGCATAAAAAATATTTCGATTGAAGTACAAGTGGGAAAGAGAGCTGTGTACTTAGCTTCTATCGCCATCGTAAAAAGAAATACAATAGGCTTTTGCAGTAGATTGACACGTGATTGTTACTGGATGGCAAAAAAATTTGGACTTTCTTCATTTAAATTTTTTTTGTCGCATCCAAAACCTTTTCAAAAATACTTTTTTCCCCTTATAAGATACTTTCGATTTCAAGATACGAAGCAATTTAAAGTTTGTTTGCCATCAAGCAAAGCCTTCCTCAAGGGACCTTTAGATGAATTGATTCGTTAGTAAAGTCATATATCAGCACATGACTGTTTGTTGCAAAAGGCCTATTGTAAAAGAACCTTTTGCTAGCATAAGTTTAAACATGTAGGCATACAGTATGTATTCACTTTAAAGCATAAAGTACTAATATATATAGTGCCTATGACCTTTATTTCAACGTTTTTCTATGAAAATATGAATCATTCTAAGAAAAATGCTGTTTAAAGAAGCGCTTTTTTCTACTTTCCTTATATTTTATTTTATCTTTTTCAATTTTCAAAATATGACCGAGCAATAGCAGAGACTGGGCTAGTGACGTTAAAGGAGCAAGACATTTTTCTTGATGTACAAAGTTTAGACCAAATGTTTCCAAGAAAACCATTTTAATTACCTTAAAAATGCTGTGCTATGATTGGCTAACAATAGAGTTAGCAGTAAGTAAAGAGCCATTTTACGCTTTGCATGTTTATTACTATGGACATTTAGAAACTGCAATAAAAACAGGGGCTCACCATTCTCGTTCCCTGCCTAGATGCTCTTCAAATGTATCAATTTATAGCGAGATGTAGTCTACATTAACCAAAAGTTGTAATTCAGTAAAAACCATGTTCTCGGTTTAAAGTACTTTTTTTTACAACGAGTCGTACATACAATAATATTTGAAGTTTACAACTAATAAGCTTGACCACTAAATATATCAGAGTAATTTGATGACTATGATTGATGAAAAACATAGGCGTCACCATTCTCGTTTTTCGTATTTCAGTTTGAAAAAAAGCTGAAAAATAGTCCCAACTTCAGTTTTCCAATATAGTCAGGTGGCTAAGTGGTCACATCTATACACAGCGGACAAAAGCACCAAAATTTGGGTAAATGTAGATTAGAGTATGGTAATCAATATTAGGATCAGTGCCCATTTCAATCTTTTCGGGATTCCATATTAATTAAACATTAATGTTTTGAAAAAAGTCAGGTATGGGCTCCCTGTGGTTAATATCTTAAAAATATGTTTTTTTGGCCAATATTCTTTTAAAATTCATATTTTTGATTCCAAATAGCTAGTACTGTTTGCTATTACCGTTTCCTTTAATAAATATATTTCAAACATCGAAATAATGGTGAGTTTTCAAGAAAATACTTATCAAGCTCGTACCCAGTCCTCAGCTCGGTCATCAAAGATAATAGATTTTTACATATTTCCCCGACACGGCTTAAAAACCGCTGCGCATGCGCGAAATTGTGAAAAAACAAAATGGCGGACTGGTTGGAGCTTCCCGTGCTTGAAAAACCCCTTTGCATCGTATTGGCTTCAGCGCCTAATTTTGATCGTGATTTCCAATCGGTCTTGGTCAAATAATCTGCAGGACTTACTGAAAGTATACATATTCGTTAGATCGGCGTAAAAGGTCTTAATAGATCCGAGCCGAAGGCGGAGGATCTATATCTCCGATACAAAATGAGGTTGTATCGTCGTGTACGGGAATTGTCAGGGGAATTCTATTCAAATGCAAATTTGGAGTAATCGGCTAGTAGTCGTACCCTACGATAGCATAAATTAAACTATAATAATTATTTATGTGCACATGCTAATGATACATCGTTTAAATATGACTCAAAAATGAGACCACCCAACCGAATTCGCTTCGTGGTCTAGTGGTTAGGTTTAGGGTTAGGGTTGGGGTTGGCATTGTAGTAGTCCTTTGGTGCCGAAGGTACCGAGTTCGATTCTTGGTGTCTTCACTTAATTTTTTTTCTAAGTGAGGAGAACCAAAATTTCTAAGTCTCACTCGTGTGTTCGGAAACTCTATGACGCACTTTGTTAATCCGTACACGACGATAGAACCCAAAATGACCACGAATTTTCTAAACTACTTCTAAAACTCAGTATTCTATACGTTCCAGAACGTTCCAGTTGAATAAGCAAGAGTTCTCTAAACGTTCCAGTTTGGTGACCAAGAGTTCTCTAATGCGTTCCGGTCCGGTTCAGGGAGCACTTATTCATCAACACAATCAGCCCCGATTTCCTCTGGGCCCGAAATCAAAACCACTCCCGGGCTTTTTAGAATGTCGAGTTTCTTTATCGGGTATAAACCTCCATGCACGAGATGGATTTGAAGGACTTGATAGGTCTAAATGCTCATTAATTATTCATGAGTTTTAGAAGGAAACTGATTCACACCCGCAATGACAAAGTTCTATCCCAGAGGAAAACTTAAAATTATGAAAACACTCTGAAATAGCCGCAGTTCAATAAAAAGATAATAATACAACAGATCAAAACATCAGGTAAATTCAGTTGTTTTTATTTCATTATTTCTATAAAAATTACGATGTTGTAATACAAGCTTTATTCAGCCTGCATGATCCATCTAAAACTGAGATTGGGCTGAATATGCCTCGCCCCAATTCTCTTCATCCGTAGCCAGGAACGCCTGCTGCAATAAATGCTCGAAAGTCGACGAGAAGCAGTCGAGATAAAAGTGCTCAGACAATTCCATCCCTCAAAGCATGGAATCTTTCCTTGTCGATCTGAAGAAGCACGTGGAGTGTTCCTTGTGTAATGATAGATTCACTGAACCGAAGGTTCTTTCATGCTTCCATACATTTTGTAAGCCTTGTATCAAAAGACACGCCGAGCTGATCGAGGAAGTCGACGTCTTCAAGTGTCCTCGATGTAAATCACAAACTCCTCTACCAGAACCAAGCAGCGTGGAAGATTTACAGCCAAGCTCACTGCATTCAAGAATCTTGAAGGGTCTTGCATTGGTAGAAGGAGAAAAGGTTTGTTCTGTTTCTGAGAGACATTCCTCAGCTTCTTGGTATTGTTTTGACTGTGATCGCTCGATGTGTGAAGAATGCGAGAAGAACCATTCAGAGTTTATCAAATATCACAAGGTCGTTTTTCTGGCTGATTTGAAGGAAGAAGATATGGAGTTCATAATAACAAGAGAAAATCCTTGTAAAAGTCACCCGCATCACAGGCTAGAGTCATTCTGTGAAGACTGTGATGACATGATTTGTTTAGCATGTTGGAAACACAATCACAAGGATCATAAGTCAATATCATTAGATAAGTTTGCTTCGATTAAGAAAGCTGTATTGTCAAAGCATCTGCAGGTACTAGAGCAGTTGAGATTAGATGACAAGGAAAAGCAACAAGAAAACATTGCCAAAACAATCAAACAACAAGGAGAAAAGGCCAAAGAAGTTGTAAAAGACACAACTAATAAAATGATCCAGATGCTACAAGGAAAGGAAAGGAAACTGCTTAGACAAATTGATAAGGAGTTAGATGCAAGCACAAGAAATTTGAATATAATTCGACATATTCCAGCAGTCAAGGAATACATAAAAAATGTGATGGAAAAAGGACTGGCAAGTGAAATGATCAACATTCAAGAGACACAATGTTTGGAGAAATTCATCTTCAACCCAATTCCACTGTCATCAAGAATTGTCTTTATTCCTAACAAAGAGCTGGGGCAACAAATAGAAACAGGCCTTGGAGAAATACAGACGCATTCTGAAACTGACCATACAATGAGCACTATTCAGATGGAGGGTGAGCCAGAACCTGCAAGACAACAAAGGCTTATATTGATAACTAAAACCTCGACAGGACAGGATAGTATTAATACAGGCGATGTCGTAGACATCCAAATCAGCCCTGAAGATCACGTGGAAATAGAGGAGAAAGATGTGAGGACTGCTGGGAGAATAGAAGTTGAATTCATGGCTAAAGTAGCTGGTCAGCTGACAGCAGAGGTTCAAGTGAATGGGAATCATGTATCTAACAGTCCACTAATGATGAATGTGATGCCTCAACAGATGAGAGTTACAGGACCGTTTAACATGAAAGGTGTGGATATTGACTCTCTGAGTTTGTCAGGTATAGCAGTAAACAAAAACAATAGCAGAATTGCTGTCGCTTCCGTTTCTTCTTCCTGTGTGCATGTCTTCACCACTAATGGAGATCCCTTACTGACATATTATGGTAGCCAAGTTAGTGCACAGGGACAGTTGACTCTCCCTGAAGGTTTGGCATTTCTGGATGATGAAAGTTTAGTCATAACTGACTTTCGTAACCATAGAATATGTAAAGTGAACACTACAGTAGGGACATTGATTAAGACATTTGGTAACCATGGTCACAGTAATAAACAGTTCAATCAACCCTGTGGAGTACATATTGATGAAGATGGTAACATCTTTGTGTGTGATCGTATTAATCAACGTGTTCAAGTCTTCACAAGAGACGGTGACTATCAATATCAGTTTGGTTTGACAACACAAGACGACTTTGATCCAGTTGATGTGGTAACACATAGTGGACTATTTTACGTCAGTGATTATAATAATAACATCATTCATGTGTTTGAGAAGAGAGGTACTGTACCGACTAGAATATCGACGATTGGTGGGTTCGGCAGTGCTGATGGTCAGCTGAGTGAACCATTGGGACTGGCTATTGATAATAACAATTATTTGTTGGTTTGTGATCGTAAGAACAATCGTGTTCAGAAATTTACCCTCCATGGTCATTTCGTATGCAAGACATTGGATGAAATCAAGGATCCTGTATATATAACTGTTTTGAATGATGGTCAGATATTGGTTACTTCTTATGCAAATGGTATGGTGTTCTGTTTAAGGTAGAATGAGTGGATATTCAAGAAATGTTTGCTTAATGGTTAAAAATAGATTGAGTCAGTGAAAAGCAATTTTTAAACATTAATGCTGTAAAAGTCTATTCGGATAAATAATGTTTACGATATGAGCGGCCATGTGGTATCGGCAGATACCATAATAAGCTGAAGGCAAGTTATTGTATGGATGATACGACACAAACACGAATATAAATGTAAATGACTTGTAATAGTGTTCACCTTCTGTAGAATAGATTTCCAAAAGAAATTAAGAAAATACATCTGATGTTTTTAAGGAGCATGACGTAACATTGTTTGGTACTGGCATCCCACATTGATTATTATGTTTAGGTTAACATAGCAAGTTCCAGGTTTTTTAATCTAACGAGGTGGGACTTGCTTTTGGCGGCAAAGGCTCTGGGAAGTCTTAAATTTACTGACTTAGTAATTTTATTACCAACAATACTAATTAGCTGAGCTTTACGTGGTTTAAATTGCTCACATATGACCCCAGACGTGTGATTTCATTGGGTCTCATCTTAATGTTAATGAATATGACAATATTCAGTCAGCTATTAACCTGGCTATTATCCGTGCCTTGAATGCAAAAGCATGATGTGGGCCTTGCCAGCAGAATATATTGATGATGCTTTAATACTGTTTATGTGAACCAGTTAAATTTTGTATATTGAATGAAGCCTGGGATGACACCACAGCCTTAACATATTGGAATAATAAACCTCCTTAACTTAAAGACACAAAATTCAAATGAAGAAAAAATTTACCATTCAACTATTCACTTCAAGTAGAATCAATCCTAAGGTTAGGTCAGGGGTTAGGTAACCGTAATATCCTCTGTGTATCAAGGTACTGGTACCTTGAAACACAGGTGAGAAGAACATAATAATAATAATAATACTTTATTTATCCACATGTATCTCATCAGATTTCGACAAATCATAATGATAAAACAATACTATATACTCTTTAATATCTAATATCTATAAAAGAAAGAAAGATTATATATTTAGCAATTATTCGCCGAAGGCGAAGTGAATATCGGGGAATATTTCCCGAGACACGAGTCTTCAAGCGGCGAGGTAAATATTCTCCATATTCACTGAGCCTGAGGCGAATAATTGTTTTAGCATATACCAACTTGTGTACAGATTTACTTATTTTTATGTACAATAATTCAATAAGAACAAACAAATAGAAACTTTTAGTCTGCGTGACAAATTCACAGAAAACGTTTAGCAAAACGTTTAGGCCATACTATGTTGCCTTTTTAGTATTGATAGGAATGACATTTACTTTCATTTTTTTCAATTTCCTCATCGGAAATTGTAGCGAAATGGATTGCCAGCAGATGCCATTTTGTTGCCGACTCAATATTCCGAGATTCAGAGGTGAATATCGTACAATATTCACCTCCAATTAACCAATGAGCGCGCACGCTATTAGGAAGTACACAAGTTGGTATATGCTAGATTATATTATATATATATATACATACTTTATGTAGAGATGTACCTGCTTTCCATGAGAGCCGTGTTAACTATATATCATAAAATATCTGAAAATCTTACTGCAGGCCACTTTAAAACCATTTAGAGTGCTTGCTTGCTGGAAGACTATTCCAATTTACCGCAACCCTGTAGTCAAGGCTGTTTTCGAGATGGTGTGGGGCTTAGGATGGAATAGCTAGATCTCTCAGCAAATATGAGGTAACACTGGCACCTTCTGTAAACATGGAACGGTAAAAACTCTACCTGCTTTGTTTTGGAGCTTTTGAAATTTAATTAAAAATAGTAATAATACAACAGATCAAATTCAGTTGTTTTTATTTCAATGTTTCTATGCAACTTTCATTTATCGCCCCTAAAACTGAGCTTGGGCTGCCTTTGCCTCGCCCCAATCCTCTTCATCAATAGCCAGGAACGCCTGCTGTATACTGCTGCAGTAGACGGGTCGAGAAGTCCATCCCTCAAGAAAAGATGGAATCTTTCCTCGTTAATCTGAAGAAAGACGTCCATTGCTCCTTGTGTAATGATACATTCACTGAACCTAAGGTTCTTTCATGCTTCCATACATTTTGTAAGCCATGCATCAAAAGACACGCCGAGCTGATCGAGGAAGTCGACGTCTTCACTCGAGGGGGGTTGGTAACGTTACCTTGCATATAGGGGCGCCTTGCATATAGGGGCACTTTCCATAAAAGGCTATCGGTTGAGTGATATATGATATGACTTATATACCGCTGCAAGCTAAAACATAGAATATATTGAATAAGAATGTGTTTGAATGTAAAAGATTGGGGGAAAAAACGAACTAAAGCATGTGCGATTTAGAAGAATCTATCGTGTTTGAAGACCGGTTTTAGCGAGAGTGTTATTTTCGATCATTTGCCTGAATTAAAAGCACGCTAAATATCGTAACAATCATGTATTCATGGCTTAATTTATACTGCATTGACTATTAGCCCTGATTGTTTACATGATTCATTTACTAGGATCTCTTTTATAAAATATACACGCCAAAGGCGCCATTACAGACATAAACTTCATAAACCAGTCACGTAAATATATCAGAGAAATCTTGAAAAGCTAATTCGCACAAATAACCTTACTGCTATGAAACAAACACCGCCGTAGTGATTTACAGCCTTAAGCGGTATCAACGTGAAAGTTTCAAGAGAAATTAATTCATTGTTGTAATCTACGGGCGCCCACTAACGTTACCTTGCATATAGGGGAGCCCACTAACGTTATCTTGCATATAGGGGCGCCCACTAACGTTACCTTGCATATAGGGGCGCCCACTAACGTTACCTTGCATATAGGGGCGCCCACTAACGTTACCTTGCATATAGGGGAGCCCACTAACGTTACCTTGCATATAGGGGCGCCCACTAACGTTACCTTGCATATAGGGGCGCCCACTAACGTTACCTTGCGTATAGGGGCGCCCACTAACGCTACCTTGCATATAGGGGAGCCCACTAACGTTACTCCTTGCATATAGGGGCGCCCACTAACGTTACCTTGCATATAGGGGCGCCCACTAACGTTACCTTGCATATAGGGGCGCCCACTAACGTTACCTTGCGTATAGGGGCGCCCACTAACGTTACCTTGCATATAGGGGCGCCCACTAACGTTACCTTGCATATAGGGGCGCCCACTAACGTTACCTTGTATATGCAAGGTAACGTTACCAACACTGCTGCGTCTTCAAGTGTCCTCGATGTAAATCACAAACAAGAACCTCTACAAGAACCAAGCAGCGTGGAAGATCTACAGCCAAGCTCACTGCATTCAAGAATCTTGAAGGGTCTGGCGTTAGTAGAAGGAGAAAAGGTTTGTTCTGTTTCTAAGAGTCATCCCTCAGCTTCTTGGTATTGTTTTGACTGTGATCGCTCGATGTGCGAAGAATGCAAGGAATACCATTCAGAGTTTACGAAAGTCCACAAGGTCGATCGTCTTGCTGATTTGAAGAAAGAAGATATTGAGTTCAAAATAACGAAAGAAAATCCTTGTAAAAGTCACCCTCATCACAGGCTAGAGTCATTCTGTGAAGACTGTGATGACATGATTTGTTTAGCATGTTGGAAACACAATCACAAGGATCATCCTAACAAAGAGCTGCATGGTGCAACAAATAGAAACAGGCCTTGGAGAAATACAGACACATTCCAAAACAGATGACGATGACATGGAAATAGAAGGAAAAGACGTGGGGACTAGTGATGAGAGAACAAAAGTTGAATTCATGGCCAAAGTAGATGGTCAACTGACAGCAGAGGTTCAAGTGAATGGGAGTCATGTATCTAACAGCCCACTAGCGGTGAATGTCAAGCCTCAACAGATGATAGTAACAGAATGTTTTAAAATGAAAGGTGTGCTGGGAACTTACAATTGTTTGACAGGTATGATAGCAGCCGTAAACAGAGACAATAGCAGGCTCGCTATAGAAGTTAGATATCATCACTATATATGCAAAGGTAGTATCAAGTCCTATGACCATAGGAGTTCTTACTGCAAAGTCCACATGTTAAAGACTAATGGTGATCTCATACTGACTTATGATTGTAAAGATAGTGTGCAGGAACATTCTCATGGTCCCGACAGTTTAGCATTCCTGAATGATACAGATTTAGTCATAGCAGACAAAGTAAATCAAAGAATATGTATATTCAACACTATAATGGGGAATTTGTTCGAAACTTTCGGTAACCAAGGTGGCATACATAACAAATCTTCTTATCCATATGGAGTACACATTGATGACGGTAGTAACATCATTGTGTGTGATCGTGGCAATCATCGTGTTCGAGCCTTCACAAGAGATGGTGACTATCAATATAAGTTTGGTTTGACAAGAAAGGACAACTTTGATCCGGTTGATGTAATAACACATGATGGACGGTTTTACGTAAGTGATCGTTATAATCATGTTATTCATGTAATTAGAGAAGAAAGGCAAAGTACTGACTAGAATATCAACGATTGGTGGATCTGGCAGTGATGATGGTCAGCTGAGTAGACCATCGGGCCTGGCTATTGATAATGACCATCATCTACTTGTGTGTGATGCTGGTAATAATCGTGTCCAGAAATTTACCCTGGATGGTCATTTTGCTGGCAAGACAGTGGATGAAATCAAGGGTCCTGTATCTAATGGCAGTGTTGAATGATGGACAGATATTGGTCTGTACGCCTTTTGGTGTGTGGTTTGTCAAGTAGAAAAAATATTGATAATCCAATAACGATATTGATGATGATGATGATGATCCTTGTGATATTTGAGCATGAAGTTAGCTGCAGAAAAATATTTCAATTGAAGTTCAAGTGTGAAAGAAACTACTGTACTTAGCTTCTGTCGCCATCGTAAAAAGTAATTGTAAATGAAAGAACCTTTTGCTTGAATAATTTTAAATCTGTAGGTATACAGTAGATATTCACTTTATAGCATAAAATGCTAATATATAGTGCGTATGACCTTTGTTTCAACGTATTTCTATGAAAAAATAAACCATTCTAAGAAAAACGTGGAACGTTGCTTCTTTTGCCATCGTAAAAAGTAATTGTAAATGAAAGAACGTTTTGCTTGCATAATTCTGTAGGCATACAGTATACACCTAATTGAAAAAAAATAGTCGGGTTCGAGAAGATCATATCATCGAAGCTAAGACCGAAAAGGATTTTGGGTACTCCGAAATGTGTATTATATTTGCATATAGACATGTAAAAATGCACAGTAGAGCAAAGTCGGTCGACTTAGATTAACAACATGCCAAAGCCATAATAATAATAATAATAATAATAATAATAATAATAATAATAATAATAATGATAATAATAATAATAATAATAATAATGGGGTTCTTATATAGCGCATTATCACATTGTCTCAATGCGCTTTACATTGCAGTGGAGGACTTCACGGGCTGCATATTAAGGCGCTATTAGCAGCCGTGCAGCTTACAATCTTGAGTGATTTATTAGTACGTTAGTGTTACATGTATGCCTCAAAATTGGGATAGGCTTTTGAACCGGGAGACAATCCCCTACTCTTTCACGAATAATTCAACAGGTTCTTTTATGTCCCCCATTTACTGTAGGTTAGGAAGGGTTGGAAGACAGGGCCTACGGTTTTAAGTCCTTGTCCAAGAAGACTTGAAAGTCTAACCATTTGCAGGTGTAATTACAAAGGCAGCACCTTCTCCTCAGTTATTTTATGACCCTGAGTGTTGGTCCGGCTGAGGCTTGAATCACGACCTCCCGCACAACAGACCGACGCTCTTACCAACTGAGCTAACTGGGTGGCAAAGCAATGATGTATAAAATGTGCACAGGAAGGGAAAACTGTAATACGCATGAAATTAGCATAATTGTTTGTCTTCCCATACTCCCCTCCAGTCTTGGCTTTGATGATGTAACCTTTTTTTGAACCCAACAACATTTTTTCAATGAGGTGTATATTCACTTTAAAGCCTAAAATGCTAATATATACATAAGTGCCTATGACCTTTATTTTGACGTTTTTCTATAAAAATATGAACCATTCTAAGAAATATGTTGAAAAAATTTTCCTAATTCTTCGATTGCACGTTACGTCACTGCGGCCTCTCTGGGGAGCGTTGGTGCCATTTAACAAAAGATTTCTGATTAGAATCCATTGTTAACGGCACCACAATGGCCGCTATGCTTTTGTCTTTTGACTCTCTTGGGAATGCTTGCAACCCATCAATACTGGAGTGAGTTTTACAAAAAAAGAACGAAATTTTAAATTCAAAAAATTGGAAAAAGTAAACTTTAGTTTTGAATATAACAACTACAGATTACTTGGTATAAGAGTTGTCTTCATAAACCCATGAAACAAAGTGTACTAATGTTATAGTCAGATGCTTTTTGGTCCTATCATAGTTAATAGAGGGGAATGGTTAGGAAACCTATTGTTCATCTGTCTTTGTTCGCTTTCGATGTTGAACCGGTCTTGACCGTGCACAATGTTTGATTTTTGCTCGTCCGAAATTGCAAAATAAGTAAACATAAGCTTTGCCTATGGGATTATTGTAAGGAATATTCAAATATCTCTTATAAACCTTTAAGTATTTTGAACTAGCAGCCAAAAGAAAGATGTTTGTCTGTTCACTCAGCCATTGCCAACAATCGTAAGACAATGGTAAAACAAAGGATTGTGCACGGTCACGCTTGAAAAAAGTGAACAAAGACATATAACAATAGGTTTCATAACCATACCCCTCTATTAACTGTGGTCCTATGCAGGGCAAAATATGCAGTGGAAAACAAGGTAATTACCTTAAACATTGGTGTTGTAAAAATATATTTTTCTATTTGTTTTCAATCGTTCTAATAACCAAAAGTAACAGGCAGACTTTGCCACAAATAAAAGGTTTAACTTTTTCATTTAAGTTTACTAGGTTTGTTAATAGTGCTGAAATTAAGTCGTTATCAATCATATAAAGTATTTGCTTAGAAATTCTTTATATATCATTTAAATTTTTTGTATTAATTTTCCCAAAATTTGTAAAGTAATAATTGGTACTACAGATTAAACACCATAGAACTCAAAACCACTTAAAACTTTAATGTCAATTTTTAGACAATGTGACCTACTACATTGATAAATAGATTCCTGTCAACCTCAAAACCTGTGGACTGTCTCTCTGTTTAGTATTGTCTCTATACTAAGAAAGGACAAAGAACAGCCAAAGAAATCAAAAGACAATGGATAAAGGAATGGTAGGAAAACTGGGAAGAAGAAAAGAATGGAAGAGAGAGAGAGTAAGAAAGGGAAAAGGAAGAGAAATATAGAGATGTAGCTGGCGGTGAAGAAAGAAGGAAAGGGGAAACGAAAGAGGTCTGTGCATTTTCATTATAAAGCCTTTCAATCAGCCTAAAGGATTTTACATATTAGTATTATTTCTAATGCAGAGTTATTTTACTGAGCCTACAAAGTAAAACAGTAGAAGGCAATAGAATTTGCATCTACTCACTGTACGTATTACATTTACCACTTTTTTCATGAGCGAAGAAAAGTCACTATCATGGCCCTCTCTAATACAGTCAGATTTGACTTTAAGCAACCATAAGACCAGGGGCAGATCTAGGGGCTGTAAAAGAGGTGAAAAGTCTCCCCCTTGTGCTCACATTTCTCAGTACATCGTTAGTAACAGTCACCCCATTTTTCCTCAAATTTTTGGTAAAAACCTTTGTAATAATCACCCCCTTTAAAAAATTCCTGGATCTGCCTCTAAAGACTTAGGGATCAGCTTCCACTTATATAATTTAAACCAGGTGATTTCGTTTCTCTCACTCAGTTAGAATGAATTGTCAAATCAGAGAAAATTTTAGGTAAGCTATTCATTACTATTTTAGACAACGAGCATTCCCACTTTTCTCTTTGGACTCAGTAAAGACAAGTTTTTAGGATTCCAAGGGACACTCTGAGATTGGAAATGAGTTAGTAGGGGATTAGGGAGAGGAAAAGTAGGGTCCCTGTCTTTACTGAGTACAAAGGAAAATTTGGAATGCTCCCAGTCTAATATCATTAAAAGTCTTTGGGATTTCAACAATAGTGTCGTTCAAAGCTCCACACTCTTTTACATTAGAGTTGACTTTTGCAAATGATAGGCTTAAGATAGGCTGTCTTTAATCGTAAAGTGTGCAGTATTTTACCTAATGGGAAAAGGGACTAATGTGTGTATAAAATAAAAGAATATATTTCTGAAATATAAACTACTAAATGTAAGCTGAAAATAAAGAATTGTATGAATACCAGCCAGGCTATTTCATGTGTCTGCTTGCCTCAGAACTGTATGTATAAACCTGAATAAGGATGGAAATGTCTATAAATATTTGGAGCATGCCGCAAATGCAGAACTGTATTGGAGCATTCTTGACAATGAAGTAACATGTTTTGAATGAGTCTCCTGACAACCACATGACCACCATCTTAACACTAAAAGCAAAAAGATTATTATGAATAAACTAACAAACCTGTGGCCCCTCTTTGTAAGACTGAGATTTAGAAGAGCGATTTGTGTATCTTTTTGGGGGGGAGGGGTAGCAGATGTAACACAGGCTAGGGGAGGGGAGAACTGAAGAAGAGACAGGAGAAAAACCTTCACATATGATGATTCAATGAGATTCAGTGTATAGAGGCTTAGCACCATCAGGTGATGGCAGCCATGACAGGAGGCAAGAACAATTCAATCTGGTCTAATCTGATTTATATGAGAAAGAATTCAGTTTCCCAGGAGAAAAAGACTTTTGTTGTGCTTCCTTTCATGGATGCCATCATATGATGGTGCAAAGCTTCTATTAGCAGCACACACACCTTTGTTTTAAAAATAATAGCTGACCTGAATGGTGATTATGTTGATTTTTCAAAATGAGTTTGGATTTATTACCCCTACTGATCTAAGTTACTAGGAGAACTTCATTTTTTATGAGGGTGGTTGCAGTGGGGCAGTGGTAGTAGCTTGGTAATGACAGGGACTAAAATGATGGCTGTGATGATCACTGGCAAAAGTATCATAGGTGGAAAAGTCCTTAAAAATATCTGGCAAAAATGTAAACAAACAAGATTTTGGCCTTTTGTTCAAAATTGCCTTGTTCACATAAACTTGCCTGTAACAATTTTGACAGCAACCATCATCTCAAAACAAAACTATTGTCCAATGTGTAGCTCTAGGAATTATCAATTCCACCCCTTACCCAGAGAGAAATTTTAAAATTCTGAGGGGTACCAAGTGTGGATCCAGCCAAAATTTTAGGGGAGGGGGCTAATTGAGTTGGGGGAGGGGGGGGTTAATTGAGTTTCTTCTGTCAACACAATGGAAAACAATATAAAAAAGCATCATTTTTTCTGCTGAAGAAGGGGCTTCAGTCCTCCTTTGCCCCCCTGGATCCACCCTTGGGTACATGGGGTCAGAGAAAATACAAAATTACAGAGTTTGTATAGAAGAAAATTGGAATTTTTTGGGGAAGGGGAAGGGGGGGGTGGGTCTGAAAAAAATTCCTCCATGCGGGGTAAGGATAATTTCTGGAACTACACCATCTCCCTTACCTCATTCCTATAGTAGATTTCTTTTGATGGTTTTGATAAAACTGAGGGGCACCTAACAGGGCTTCAGTAAAGACAGCTAAGAAGCCAATGGTCTCTATATAGATGAATGATTCCAGACATAAATATGTAACATAACCACTGAGAGCCACAAATATACACAAACATAACACATAGTCTGAAAAATGAGTCCAATTCCAAAAATGGTCTATGTTGAAATCTGTGGAGGAAAAATCAAAGATTAGAATTCAATGGGAATGAAATGGATATATGGAGCAACGTGAGAAAATTCATATAAAATGGCAAGAATGGAGCACATTTGAATAGAGTTTTTTTGATGTGTTGTTCTCTCCATATTAAACCAAAACGTTTTTTTCTAGATTCATCAGGTTTTCCTCCCTCCCATGACAATCTTAAGGCCTATTTGAACAGCACATCAGGTTACCTGGTCAAGAGAACCATTTTTTTGACAGCTTAAGTCATCAACCATATTCTACCTTCAATCTACGTGTAAGCTTTATTTGCTTGCTGTTGTTATTATTGTATTCTTTGTGATCATGTTTTAAATCGATTTTTCCAATCAGAAGCACTGACATGAAAACAAAAGGAACTTTTATTGAAGAAAAGTCAAAGATGAAAAATAAAACTACACTATTGAATTACGATGTGGTAATCCGACCTGTCCGTTTGATAATTTGATCCATCTTCTCTACTAATGTTCTGTGATAGAATCACACAACATCAGAAGGGATCGCTAATATAAAAAAGGCCTTATAAGCTCGTCATGAAAAAATGATACTACCTTGAGAATTGCAGAGCTAAAATTAATGGTTGGTTAGTTGCCTGTCACGATGAAAGGCCAAATTAGTTTGAGCTCAGTCATATCTCATTTCTGGCTCAACGTTAACTGGTCAAAAAGACAAAGAATATGAATTTGAATAAGAAAGGAAATTTGTGGTAGTTAAATGAAGTTATGTCTATGCAAACATCATATTTGGGGGTCGTTTAACACATGTTACTTAATTAGTCCCCCTCAAAATAATGCATGAGGGGAGTGACCCAAACAGACCAATAGACCTTTCAATGGTTCTAAGTCAAGGTTGGAATGGTTGTGTTCATACATTAATTTTATTATTTATCAAGTTTAAGGTGGCTGCCAACTTTTGAACGTTCGAATTGAGCCCACAATGAGCGCGCGCTTAAAAACCGCTGAAAAATCTACAATATTTTATTGAAGGACCATACGCGTTTTGAGCTTCAACAGGGCAAAACCCTCAAATTTTGCACGGGACTCTATATTTTTTAATGGCTCATTCGAAAAAAACTCTCAAAAATGACTTTATGAGTTTTTTAAGAGCACCAAAACTACAAAATATGAGAAAACAATTTATCTTTTTGTCTTTTTGTTGAAAATATCCATGTATTATTGTAGAAGGATTGACTAGCCTTCATTTGTGCTATCATATAGTCTACAAATAACTTTGATCTTATGGATCTTATTTTTTTCCTAATCACTTCCGGTGGCGCAGATTTTACTCCAAAAGCTCGTGCGTAGGCTTCCATTAAATGCTGATTATCTCGAAAACAAGCTCGGGACACCCAATTTTTCTTTCCAGATTTGGAATCAGCATTAAATTTCAATTCGGAAAATCGATGTTTTAAAAAAAGTTTAAATCAATTTTCAAAAGTAGGCAGTCACCTTAACCCGCGACTTTGAACCATTGTTGCGTGGTCCCTGAAGCAAATTCAGGAAAGGTTTACTCAGCCTCACCAAGAAATGATCTTCTTTTCCCCAACAAGTCGGTTTCTCTTTTGATCTTCGTACAAAGTTGCAATATGGCAAGCATTGCAATGATCATTATAAAACTCTGTAAAAGCAATGGTGTTTCAAATTGACGACCAAACCTACAAAGACAAGACAATTGATTTGTAACATTACTACTTGATAGTTGAATGGAAATAGATGTTGCTATGGATACACAGTCTAACGCTTACTTCAACCTTAAGTTTCTGATAATATGGCTATTTGTCACAGTAGATTTTTTTTTTGTTTTGTTTGTTTTTTTGAAATTTTATTCGGCAGACATATGCATGACATAGACATAGAAAGACATTCATGAGGAAGTAAAAAATATTTAAATGATTAAATGCTTCAGTCTTAGGAAGTCTTGATGAATCGGATCCGATGAATCATCGCTATAAAACAGAATTCATGATCTGATTTTGATTCATCGTATGTAAGCTTATCACATCTACTCTGCAATTTTCTTGGTTTTATTCTTAAGATAGTGAACTTTAAAACCTCTAAAAGAGAAAATGATGAAAATACATTGAAACCTCCACTCTCTATACGAACTTACCAGAAGAGAATACGAAGAATATTGGCGATAAGCAAAGCTAAACAAACATGAATGGAAAAACCATCCGCATTTTTTGATTTCCAAATATCCCAATACTGAGGGATATAAGGGACGACTCCACCAAACACCATGGCAGCTGACGATATCCAAGAGATAACATTTACCACAGATAATCCCATTACAGTTAGTTTATCTTGTTGTTGTTGTTGTTGTTGTACAATATTAGGTGGCATAGCTAGCGATGTGATGTAAGGCTATGTGACTAGAGCGAGACGTGACGTGTAGCAAGTGAAATCCTAAACAATCCCGACTAAGAAATAATGGTAAAAAGTTTCAAATTAAAATAGAGAGTTTTAAATTGTACTCTCTGACTCTTCCTGGAAGATAAAACGCTTTATCACAAAGGAAATAATGTAAATTATATAGATTTCCTCTGTTTCAGTAAGTCGTCCTCCATGTCGTGAAATTAATAAAACCTCCCTCCCCTCCCTAAATTTAGTTTTCTTTTTTGTTGTGACGTTTTTCCGGGTCCAACTGCTTTTTAAAAGAACCGTTAGGAAAAAAACGAAAGTTAATCTCGACGATTTAAATTTAACCTAAAATTACTAGGCAAAAAATTCTATCAAGAAAAGTAATAAGAAATATCTTCATGGAACAGTTTTTCGTTTTAGAGCCAACGTAATCCTGCGAGCCGGAAGTCGACTGAGATCAGCTAGCAAGAGCTAATTTGATACCCTACTCCTCCCTTGACAGTAGCTTTTGTCCCTGCTGCTCACAAACATTGCGGACTCAATGAATAGTTCCCAGGTTTTTCTCGGATTTCAAAATGGCGATCGAGACAGAAATTTGATATTGCAGTCATCTGATTATCGTCAAGTTTAACCAATTTGCGAAGACTATTTCACGTATTTGACCACTTATCCTTATAGCCGAGATACCCGAGATTTCACAATTCAGTTTTGCGCCTTTTTCGTGGAATATTTGTTAGCCAAATATTGCGATCATTTTTGCGGTTTTGTCCAAGTTTTGCATTTGACTCCTAAAACATGGTAAGTAAAATGTCAATATTCGCCTCTCTTATCCAAACTAAACCAGACTAAACACATGTTTACTTTGCTGAAGAGTAATTAAGATCTATGACATGCAGGTTAATTATCAGGAATTTCAAAGCCGCTTAAAATTTCTCAAAGAAAAATGAAGAATGTAAAAAATTGTACTTCTTACCATGCCTCAAGTCTTTACCGATAACATGAATTGGTAGCAATATCTAAGCTCATTGGTCCATCTGCCTATGAATTTTTTATGTTCGTGTAGTTTTTGTCATATTCTATATATGAGAATACAGAATCACTCAAGGCTGTTTGCGCAGAAAGGTCTTTTCTGTTATCATGTAAAAAGCCGGCACATCAAAATCTAGAATCTTAACTCAAATATTAAGTCTTTACGATTAACGAAACAACATCATGGAAAAATCAGGGTAAGCTTATAAATCACAGATTTAGTCTTGAATCGATTGAATATTAACGTTTTTGCATAGTAAAACAATACATTTTGATTCAGCAATGGTATAAAAATTATTCGCACAAGAGGAGAAGAATTATTGGAGTCGTCCGAAGAGTTGAGTATAAATAGCTCAACTGAACGCTGGGCAGCAAAGCTTGCTGAACTTAATCCAAATGTATTATCATCTCTTGTTCAGGTATAAGATCTTTGTTTGTTTTTCTAAAGAAATTTCCATATTTTAATTATAAATGAGAAGATTAGTTCTAATGCATTCATCTGTAGTGAAGCAAAAGAATTCTAAACAGAAAATAATTCAATAAATTTGCTCCAAAAAAAACAGTAAATAAATTAATTTTTCTAAAAGATTGTATTAAGAAGTTCATTGGAATGAACTTAGTTCTACAGTGATATAATATTTGCTATTCAAGTGTGACAGTTCAAGTTTGAATCAAATATTTCTGGATATATATATGGCTTGGAGAGTAATTCTTTCACTGATTCTTCGCATCAAGGATGTTTGCCTGTTCCCTGTGGACAATTGATGACTTTGATTGGCTATATGTTTAGCTTACTGAAATGACCTCTAATGTTTATTGTCAAGAACATAGGAATTGAGTTAGATATTGATAATGATCAACGAGACTGAGCTTATGATATTCCTTCTGATTCAGCATGGCAGGCTCAAAGTCAGAACTTCGGCTGAACAGGCTGCGGCAAAACAAAAGGAACGAGAGAAGAAAATGAAAATATATAATGAAGCTACACAGCGTGTCTTCACAAAGGTATGGAAAAATCTATTCGTGAATTTAACTTTTGATTTACTTAAAAGATCAAAACAGTATAGTTAGATAAAACATTTTGAAATGATGATTAGATCATGCATACTGATTAACATTTAAAACTGATATAATTAGAGTAAATTCTGATATAAATAGAGTAAATTCTCGTGCAATGTGATTGGTCTGGGATATCCTTTGCTGTGTCACGACCGTGTTCGTGCCATTAACTTTTCACAGTCATACGAAAACTGCACTGCAAGCTATCATAAAGCCCAAACAGATCGTATATTTGTTACTGATGAAATGTCAAGAAATAAATGGTTTTAATTTTATAATAAAAATTTTGAGATTGAAGTGAGTGAGAAAACCATATTAAAATTAAATGCAAATAACGGCAATAGGCCATTTGCATAATGGCGTCATTTTACTACTGCTACCAAATTGCTTTGTGAAGTTTCTTTCTCATTCATTGGGCAATTGGTGCTAATTAACTGAATAAAAAAGTGTGCAATAATATTAATATTTTTAAACTTTTTCCTATAGGTGTCAATGAAGGTGTTATATTTTTCTCAATAATAATTAACTTATAAATATAAAAATAGTTAAGTGGTCTGAATACATTAAAGAGAATAATGGTTTTGATTGATTTATCTATGATACAAATTTGCAGAGGAAGAATAATGAACACGATGAAGAAGCATTACACCTCACAGAACAGCTTCTTAGTTCCAACCCAGATTTTGGAACCCTGTGGAATTTCCGAAGAGAAACATTTCTCAAACTGAAAGATGAAAAGTAAGCAAATAGAAAGCTACTTAAAATATCTTT
This sequence comes from Actinia equina, assembly GCA_011057435.1. Lineage (NCBI taxonomy): Eukaryota > Metazoa > Cnidaria > Anthozoa > Actiniaria > Actiniidae > Actinia > Actinia equina. Next base: position 49,506 of record WHPX01000021.1, read on the forward strand.
CACTCATTAAAATATTATTATTGTGGCTTTTCTGGTAGTATGTGAAAGGCAAATTTTGGCTTGATGAGTCATTTATTTGATCAAAACTTTACAGGATGTTGATCATGGGTAAATTAAAACATTTGGAATTTTTTCAAAAACTTGCTAGCAAAGATTATTTCTCAAGTTTCTGCTCACAGCATACGATACTGGCAAATATCTTTATCGCCCATAAGCACATCGGTTTTAGCTGTTCCAAGGTTGAGGGGAAAACTGGATTGAGTCGTATTACAGTGCATTGTGGTTATGTTTAAGGGATGAAATAGCTGCTATCTTGGAAATATGTTCCCTAAAACAGTGGCCACAATGTAAGTTACATTGACCCTGTTTTCTTTCTCAAGCTAGGAACAGCTAATATGATAAGGTATTCTAGTGATGTTTAGTTTTTTTTTTTTGGCATCCACCCTACGTCCCTAAGGAACCTTGTAGGGAGGAGGGAAGGAGGAGGGAACATCGTGTACCCATAACCATAGCTTCGCCATGGAGGGGATGGGAATTTCTAAGGGATTGTGATTTGGAGAACATGAGAAGAGTAAGAAAAAATAGTTCCAAAAAATCTCTATACCTTGGGGAAGGGGTAATATTGATTTTTTTAGGGGGGAGGGGGCTAATGAGGGTACATTTTGTAGTTTTAGAAAATATATCCAGTAGAGTGATAGGACATTGGGTAGGCAGTTTTCATACAATGAGTTATGTAGTTCTACATAATGTGATACATGTAGAGAAAGTACCCATACCAATGAATGGGGATTAGCTTTTTTGGTCTGACATGTTTAAATTTTCATTTTTTTTTATTTAGTGGATTTGATGAAAATCTAGAGAAGCTGTGTAAGAATGAGCTGTCATTCCTTCAAGGCTGTCTTAAAGTTAATCCAAAATCTTATGGAGTTTGGCACCATCGCCAATGGATTAATGAATTCCTACCCAAAGCTGACTGGAAAAAGGAGCTACAGCTCTGTGATTTATTTCTTTCATTTGATGAACGAAACTGTGAGTTAAACATTCCTTTTATCATCATAAATTTTATCCAACCCTGAACGCAGGTCAAACCCTGAAACAAACTCTGGGCTGATCAAAGTCAGGACACGGCTAACTCACAGATCAAACCCTAAAACAACCTCTGGACTGATATAAGTCAGAGCACGACTAACTCACAGATTAAACCCTAAAACAACCTCTGGACTGATATAAGTCAGAGCACGACTAATTCACAGATCAAACCCTGAAACAACCTCTGGGCTGATCACAGTCAGGGCATGGCTAACTCACAGATTGAACCCTGAAATGAACTCTGGGCTGATCTAAGTCAGGGCAAAGCTAACTCACAGATCAAATCCTGAAACGACCTCTGGACTGATCTAAGTCAGGACACGGCTAACTCACAGATCAAACCCTGAAACAACATCTGGACTGATGTAAGTCAGGGCACGGCTAACTCACAGATTAAACCCTGAAACAACCTCTGGACTGATGTAAGTCAGGGCATGACTAACTCACAGATCAAACCCTGAAACAACCTCTGGACTGATCTAAGTCAGGGCACGGCTAACTCACAGATTAAACCCTGAAACAAACTCTGGGCTGGCTCACAGCTAACTCACAGATCAAACTCTTAAATTCTTAATGGTCTGGTATTTACAAAAATTGTAATTTGATTTCAGTTCATTGCTGGGACTATCGCAGGATCGTAGTAAAAAAGGCCAACATTACAGCTGAGGAGGAATTCAAGTTTAGTACTGATAAAATTGTTGAAAATTTTTCAAATTATTCATCATGGCATTACCGTAGCAAGCTTCTTCCATTGATCCATCCTGATCCAAGTGGAAACCCAGATCGGATAGAAGAAAGCGCATTATTAAAAGGTAGTTGGTACTCTACATCTATTAATTTTTTTTCACTGTGATGTCATGCTATCAAATTTTTTCTCCAACTCTTAAACTATCCCATCCTTCCTTCTATTCATCCATTTATACCCATCTGTCCACCCATCTGTAACATCCACCTATTCAACCATACCATTCTTCCTTCTATCTATTTATCCATTTACCCATCTATCAGCCCATCTGTAACATTCATCTATTCAACCATCCCATCCTTCCTTCTATCTATTTATCCATTTACCCATCTATCAACCCATCTGTAACATCCATCTATTCAACCATCCCATCCTTCCTTCCATCTTTTTATCCATTTACCCATCTATCCACCCATCTGTAATGGTCATCCATCTATTCAACCATCCCATCCTTCCTTCCATCTATTTATCCATTTACCCATCTATCAGCCCATCTGTAACATTCATCTATTCAACCATCCCATTCTTCCTTCTATCTATTTATCCAGTTACCCATCTATCAACCCATCTGTGACAACCATCTATTTAACCATCCCATCCTTCCTTCCATCTATTTATCCATTTACCCATCTATCCACCCATCTTTAATCGTCATCCATCTATTCAACCATCCCATCCTTCCTTCAATCTATTTATCCATTGACCCATCTATCAGCCCATCTGTAACATTCATCTATTCAACCATCCCATTCTTCCTTCTATCTATTTATCCATTTACCCATCTATCAACCCATCTGTAACATCCATCTATTCAACCATCCCATCCTTCCTTCCATCTTTTTATCCATTTACCCATCTATCCACCCATCTGTAATGGTCATCCATCTATTCAACCATCCCATCCTTCCTTCCATCTATTTATCCATTGACCCATCTATCAGCCCATCTGTAACATTCCTCTATTCAACCATCCCATTCTTCCTTCTATCTATTTATCCATTTACCCATCTATCAACCCATCTGTGACATCCATCTATTTAACCATCCCATCCTTCCTTCCATCTATTTATCCATTTACCCATCTATCCACCCATCTGTAATGGTCATCCATCTATTCAACCATCCCATTCTTCCCTCCATCTATTTATCCATTTACCCATCTATCCACCCATCTGTAATGGTCATCCATCTATTCAACCATCCCATCCATCCTTTCATCTATTCATCCATTTACCCATCTATCAACCCATCTCAGTCAAATCCATCTATTCAACCATCCAATGCCTTAAAATACTATTAAATGTACTACATCGAAGAAAAATTCTGCTCTCTATCAACGCTCCTGGTGCAAGTATAACCTTGTCAGCAGCAAATAATTCCCAAAAATTTCAAGTGTAACCTTACGTGGCTATCTTGGATTCATTGGATAGTTGAAATTCTTCTATATTTTAATATAGAAATAAAATGTGTGTATTTTTGGAAACTAACTGAGTTGATTTCCAAGGACATTCCCTTTTGAGGTCTTTGAGTTTAATTTAATTATATTCAGTTAAAAGATCTAATTTATATCTGAGAAAAAACGTGGATGCCAACAACTGTGGGAAGGAAAGATCGGGATTGGCTGGGGTCAATGAGTTCTAATTCTGCTCTCTCCTGATTGGCTACTTTTTTTCACTCTGCATCGTGATTGGTTAACAGCTTTCAGAGTGTTTATGTCAAAGTACAGACTGAGACATAAGCACTAGTTTCATATTGCTTTTATAATACTTTTGAACGAGTCTCTGTTCTCTAATATAAACACTGTAGCCGGTCAATCAGCGCGCGCGTTATATCGCAAATGTTTTATTTGAAAAACTACAAACTATTTTAGTCATTACTTTTTATGAATTGAAAAGATGGAAAGTGCACACCGCATGCTGAGTGCTCTGTCGCGCGTTTGATTGAGAAGCGCTGTGATTGGATTCGTTTAGAGATTGATATGATATTTTTCGCCATTCTCCATATCTGATTTTCAGAATTTGAATTGGCTCAAAATGCTTTCTTCACGGACCCTAACGATCAGAGTGCGTGGTTTTACCATAGATGGCTGCTGGGAAGAGGTTGGTAAGACCTAAATATTCTAGACTGCGTGAAGTCCCTCTATTTTCCTTTCGTCTCTCCCTCGCTAGCCGGCCCCCTCCCCTGCAGACTTTTGACTCGTAACCAATCTTCCTCGGCCAATCGACACGGACAGACAGACGGACAGTGACTCAGGGAAATAGAGGGACTGCTCGCAGTCTAGAAATATTCTTAACACTGAAGACACAATACTAATATGTAATAAAAGCGAAAAATGCTTACACTTCTAATTTTGTATTTAATTGCAATCAGGCCAACCGATTGATCAGGATTTCTCATCATCACTGGTTACTACATTGATGAGCGAAAATATCGAAAAAATAGTTTGTCAGAGACCGAAATTAATGCATTTTGTGGATATCACGGGACTCCGTTTATATTTCATAGATTCACGATCCAAAAATATTAAAACTCGAATAATCTTAAAACTGAACAATGAAAATCTCTGAAACTTTCTGACCTTGAAGACTACCATAATATGTTTCAGATACCGTAAGTGAACTCCGTTTCTCCGGGTCTGGTCAGATTACGCCAAAAAATAGATTTAAAAAATAATCACATGACGTCACTGTGCCTTCAGGGCGTGTCCGATGGTCACGAAACACACACGATTTAAAACTTCCATATATCCCTACACTTAGTATGAACTCATGTTTGGCCAAGTTATATCTGGTGCCACGCAGTTTGCAATACAAGTAGAGGAGTCGTGCTTCAAAATTATTGTATCGAGCCACCTTAATTCAGAAAACGGGGTCGGCGTGCGACAGAAGCGAAATCGGAAGTATTTCTAGCTTAAGATTATTCTGAGTTTAAAGTCATGCATTAAGAATCGATAGGGGTATATATTTTAATCCTAATCTCATTAGGGTTTTGTTATCCTATTCATAGCTCAAATACCAATGGATATCACTTGTATGTACGTCAAGACATTTCCTGGCCATGTCACGTTACTTGTCCAATTTTCACAGACAATCAAGGTAACTAAAAACAGAACCGTAAATTGTGCCATTTTTTATCAATCCCTGAAATAACCTCTGGGCTGGTGAACACTCGAGCACAGTCGCACTCGCCAACTCACAATTGGGGCGGGCGGGGGACCAGCGCAGCAGATGGTTGATACTTTTAAACTTATCGATGGTGAACTCGAAACGCATGCATGTGAATCCAAAGAGTTAACTCGACAAAGGGCGCTAAGATAGACTTTGAGAATGGAATATTCCTTTAGTCACTCGGTATTTTGTAGTATATTGTATACAGCTGTTTCAGAAAAGTTCGATGAAGGTTTCGTTGCATTCCATGCAAGCCTAAAATGCATTGTGGATTATATGCAAATAATATCAGCACAGAAGAAAATATGCCGCCGGATAAAACGCGCATAAAAATTGGGAAAATTCAAGTCCATAATGTTGTGACCTTCACTGATTACAATAACATCGCCCATAGTGCATTTCGGGCTTGATAATCAACATGGAACAAAAGGTTAACCTTTACCAAATCTTTTTTTTTAAATAGCTGTATACCGAGAAATTACTTGTGAAAAGTGAGATATGTTTTTGTGTGACATGAGAAAGCATTCATACAACTATGTTATCCCACGTCATTTATAAAAAACGACTGCAGCCGCGTTGTCTGATGGGAAGGAACAGTGGGACACCAGCAAATGTACAAGAACTTTCCTGTATTCTGATTGGCTGTATTTTCAGTGGTGTGGCATAAATACTAAATACAATGATTCTACCATTTCAGGTGTCCGCGTGCAATACTGTGGTTAAAGTAAATGATGAGGAAATCAAGGGAACATGGAGAAATGTTTTCTCTACAAACCAACCTTGTCAGATTTGGATATCCTTTTCAGATACTTTTCCCCCTGCTTTTTCTCCAATTTTTTTATTCATGGTTTACATAGAATGCGTTGATTGGCGGTCAGTGGTTAATGCTATGGTGGAAGGCGAAATCTTAGTTGGCATGCGCTGTTAACGCGTTGTCTCTCACGACTGTGCGTGTAGATAGTTCAAGCCTGTTATCCCGGTTCCGATTCCCGACTGAACCGCATGTGTGAGTTGAGTTTATTTGGTGTGTTGCTCTCTCTCTCTTCCTACGAGAGTTTATATCCGGATTTTCCGGTTTTCTTCACTCTATAAAAATCACTGACATGTGAGTTGAGTATATGTAAACCAGGCATAACTAGTCGGATAAAATTATTGAGTCAACTCGGCTTCAATGATTGCTACCCAGAGTTCCTTTCAGTCCAGTCGCGTAGGCTTGAGTTGGTCGATGACAACATTTTTTTGAATTGACTGTATATGCGAGGAGCCGGCAACTGTCATTTGACTGCAAGTAATAGCTTGAGCATGCGCATTAACGACCGCACATGGTGGCTCGAATCTTCGTAATGGGAGACTTCGTGCGTGGTTCGCTGATCGGCTGTTTTTAGTGTGCATTATTGTACTTAACAGAAGACACATATGTAATTTTTCTTTCGAAGAAAACATTGATTCTATTATAGTGACTGTGCCATTGATGGAGAATAAATTGACAAGAAAGATATCTCTGACAAAAGGTAAATATGAAAGAGAATTTCGTTGCATAACAAAATCCTTGGCAACCAAACCTTCCCCCTAACCAAACTTGCCTTTTTTTTGGAACAAAACACCGTACCTCGCGTGGCGGGAAAACAAGTTTGCACGTGATCAAATCGTGCTTCTTGAAAACCACTTGACATGGATTTTTTTGCGAAAGTTTTTATCTAAATGGACCATATTTACGTATTTTCTTTTGTTTCGTTAGGACAAGAAGAAGCATGGCTCATGTCCAGCGATTGCCATCTGTTAAGGTAAATGACATCCATCGTCATTCGTTAAAACATTTCTCGATATTTTTCGTACTCGGTAGTTTCGGGTTCCCCGTTGGATGTTCACTGAGTTCAGTCGCGTAAAACGCCCCTTTTCTCCTGTCCACACCAGTTGTCCACACAAAACGCATCGATATTCCAATGGTTTGTCGTGGCATGTCCTCTCATTTTCCATTGTATGACACCAACAGGGCCCGGTTGTACGAAGGCTAGGGTGGATAGCGCTATGCAATGAATAAATCCAGTGAATAAGTTGATGCTGTTATCATAAATTTATCAACTGGATAAGATTTTGAATTAGTTTAAAGTAAGATGATTTTATATAAGATTGAATTTTATGACATCCTAATGTAGCCTTATTTTCCGTCAGCCCAGTCTTTTATTTAAATTATTAAATTATTAAATTATTAAATTATTAAATTATTAAATTATTAAATTATTAAATTATTAAATTATTAAATTATTAAATTATTAAAATTTATAAGGGATTATTTTTAGATATTGAAATTATTTGTTGATAAATGGAATAAGCATTGTTGTACTTTTACAAGATAAGATTTGTTCCCGTCGGATAGCGCTATTCACCCTTCGTACAACCGGTCCAAGTTGGTCAAAATGTTATGTACGCACGAGGCGTAGCCGAGCTGACTACAAAAACACGTTAAAAGTTTTGAAAGAAATCAAGGTTTCAAGCGCTCGCTGGCTCCATGCGCGAGGGATTCATAATTTATTGACGTAATTTGTTGATGTCCTTCTATTTAGACGTTTGCAAAGTTCGTCGTCTTCGTATTAGTTCACTCGCGCTGAATAAAGCACAGGCAGCCCAACCAGTATCACATACCCTAGACGAAGGACTTTTCCAGCTTGTTGAACGTCAGTTTTGAACCCCTTCCCCCAAAAAAATCAATTAGATGTAAAATACAATTTCAAATGAAAACGTGAAAATTAGTGTGGACGTATCCGAAGTGGTCTTGGTTAGAAAATCTACGTAATTGAGGCTTACTGATCGTTTTTTTTCCCCTCTTTTTCTTTTACAGGGCAGAGTTAACAGCGATACACAGTTCTTTATTAGAAAATGAGCTAGATTCATGTAAAATGTTGCTGGAAGAGGAGCCAGATAACAAATGTACGTAAAAATGGAACTGGGTTCAACCACGTGACTCAAAATCTCTTGACAGATATACATAACAATGAAACAGCCCCCATGTTGGTTGATCTATAAAGAGAAGCTATTGAGGAATGCTTTGTTATCGTCAACTAACATGGCGGGTATGAATTAGGAGGATAACAATGAAATAGCCGCTCTGTTGGTTGATCTAACAAGAGAAACTAATGAGGAATGCTTTGTTATCGTCAACTAACATGGCGGCTATGACTTAGGAGCATAACAATGAAATAGCCACCCTGTTGGTTGATCTAACAAGAGAAGCGAATGAGGAATGCTTTGGTATCGTCAACCAACATGGCGGCTATGACTTAACATGTTCCCCAAGAATAGGAGGATAACAATGAAATAGCCGCCCTGTTGGTTGATCTAACAAGAAAAGCTAATGAGGAATGCTTTGTTATCGTCAACCAACATGGCGGCTATGACGTAACATGTACCGAATTATCATGTCTTTATTCTACTAACTGGGTTTCAATCAGCTGATAAAAGTCTTTGAATTTCACTATCCGCTCCAAATGGTGCGTCAAACGCTGTACTGTACGTGTGAAAACTTGTAATTCCGCTGATGAACATTCCTCACGAGACAGAAAATGACGTCAAGGGAAACCCAGCAAATTGGGGTTTTGCACGTGCCGAAGACGGGCATGTCATATAGCAGAACAAAAAAATCCCTTTCCTCTCGCGAATAGACCTCTTTACCTTGGGTGTAATGTTTTCCCATTTCAGATTACGTGTCATTATCTAGAGTATCATTTCTTTGTTTAACGGTGAGAGGATACATGAATATGGATACGACTTAAACAAATCTTATTATCCAGAGAATGTGATCTGAAATGAGATAACATTACATCCAAGGTAAAGAGGTCTATTGAATAATCTTTCTAGTTCTATAATATAGAACGATTGTATTGTTCCTGTCGCCTGACATGGCTGATGCCACGTGATGGTGCAAAAACTCTACAGGCTTCTGCAAAAAAGTGTGGCGGCCATAATATTTATGGCCATTTCATCTTCATAGGGACGATCCTAACAATAGTACTACTAATGAGGGCTCTAGACCCTATCGCATACCAAGACAACACAGAGAACTACTTGATCAAACTCTCCGAGATAGATCAGTGTAGAAGAGAATACTATCATGATCTTAGGAAGAAGTTTCGCTTAGAGAACGCCATCGAGAACCACTGGAAACGAGGCACCACTAGTGACGTGAGTGATATTAAAAAATTGATTGAACTGTGTTTTCTCTGAGGTCCGCATAAATAGGCCTCTTTTTGGCCCCTTTTTTCAGACAATGTTGGCCTACTCTGGCTCCTTATTCCACTCTAGATTACCTAAGATCGCGTTAGATTACCTAAGATTGCCTTTGTCATCTTAGATTGTCTTAGATCAAATAAGATCGCTTTAGATCCCCTAAGACTCTTATTTTTTCTCAGATCGCCTTAGATTGACGTATGTCGGCTTAGATCACCTAAGACTCTAATTTTTTTTTTAAATTAGAACGCTTTAGATTACCTTATGACGCCTTATACTCGCTTAAGTTTATGCCACATTTATCCCTTAGTTTGCGTATGGTTGCCTGATATTGCCCTTCCCAGCGGCAGGGTAAGGGATGAGGGCACAACAAGTGGCATCTCACGATACCCGATTTAGGGGGAGGGGTGGTGTTACCTGGTACCCACCACCTCTGGGAGTGAAATCTTAGATTTTGTCCCCAAATATCTCCAAAACTAAAAGCCAAATCACAGAAATAAATGGACTGTTTGTCTGCATGTATGCTAAAACACATACTTGTGAATAGAAATTGTCACTACTGACCCCCAGTATCGAGCATTTGAACTGGTCTCTCAGGGGGAGGGGGTATGTACCGGTATCCATCCACCTTAATTTATAAAATCGGGTCCCTATTTTAGACCATTGTTTTGACTTCGCCCCTAAAGACCATGTGTCATTCTCTAGGGTAGTTTTTTTTGTTTGTTTAAAGGTTTTGCATGAAAAGATCAACGAATACATGACTTAATTCTCAAGAGTACATGACACGTGGTCTGAACACTATATCTTTTTTTTCTATTTTAGGACGAACTCGAACGAACAATCAACTTATCAAACATGGTAAGACTAATGCTTATGTAAGGTTTATGTAAGGTTTATTGCCACATCCCTCCCCTCCCCCTACATTTTTCCTGTAGGGGAGAGGGGTGTCAAGGGCTGTACACTAGCTAACACTAGCTCTCTTATCAGCTGTAAAATGAAGCTGTGGGAAAGGGTCAATTTGAGGTTGGTAGTTCAAATTTATGCATGACTGCCTTAAATGCTATAATTAAAAGCTGTCCTCTTCCCTGCGCTCTAAGTCGCTTAAAAGAATTTGAGCTGCACGGATTAGCGAGAAGTTGAAGTTGCACTTACCGACTTTTAAGTTAAAACAGTAATCGTTTTTCAAAATAGTAATAATAATCAAAAATACTAATTCAAATTTTTAAATATGACTTGTTTGATCGAAACTCTACTAAATACTAGTATTCTCTTATTTGAAACCGAGTTTTCTTAATCTATTTATTATTACTATTATTATTGTTATTATTATTATTATTATTATTGTTATTATTGTTGTTATTATTATTATTATTATCAATATTAATATTATTATCATTATTATTACTATTATTATTATTATTATTATTATTTTCTGGTCACGTCGAACTTGAGCCCAACCAAATGACATAAGAGAAGGCTGCCTTATTATCCATTGTTTTCAATGCGTTCGGCTCATTTAAAGTTTGATGTTTGACATTAGTCTTGATAATGGTAATAAGATACATCAGTGTGGGTGTATTGTTTACCTTCGGCATTGCTGGTAATAAGTTTCAACTTTTATATGTGGTTAAATAAAATATTTAAGCAAAGTTAGACTTGAACTAAGTTGCCAGTTATTGCAAGTATCTGTCATCAAGAGGCTATAGCTTCGTGGCCACCTGATAAACAAATTAATGTCTCACGCATTGAGATCAATGATAAAAAGATGGTATCGGGGGACGAGGCTTGCATCGGGTGTTATCCAATTTCGTTAACGCCATGTGCTATCCGATTTCGCTAATGCTAGCTTACGCAGTTTGCACTCTACACCAACACTATTTGTTTTCCCACCCACCCTCCACTAATGTAAGTATAGGTAAGTATTCCACTGCCAAGTCAGTGTGACGGTGCTAGGTGGGAGGTGATAGGGTTGCCATAGTAACCCCTGACCTCCGCCGAGTTCCCGATGCTCCTCCCACCCAAGCACCAACGCCAAGCTCATCTACGTGTGATGAGTTTAAATTTCCATTAAGGACATGAAGTGACCAGTGAGTTTGCCGTCTCGACTACTATTTTCTTACAGCTAACAAAAGTGCGTGTCATGTTTCTTGGATAAATCAAATCAACAATTATAGTAGGTCTTGTCTCTAAGTCGAAGCTTTATGACAGAAAACCTCGAAAAGGAATCATTGTCAAGAGCATGCAGTCTTATAAATTAATATATTTATGATATATAAATATATTTTGCTGTGACAGGAAGTCGCGATAAATCAAATCCATTGGCGCGTAATGTTTTACCCATTTCAAACCATGTGTCATTCTCTCGAGAATAAGAATCTTCGTTTGAGTTGTGTCCATATTTAAGTGTCTTCTCGTGCGCAACTGTTAAACAACGAAATAATACTCTAGGGGATAACACGTGGACTGGAATGGGAAAACAGTGGATTAGGTCTAATGAACCCCTATCATACATCAACTGGTGGCAATGGTATCTGGTTACCATAGCAATTTATCCCCAGGGCCTCATGTATTAATCATATTCTAAAAATATTTGGATACCATAGCAACCGATATATGGTTGCCATAGTAACTTACCCGTCTGTGTCGTATTTATCAACTCATACTCTTGGTATTTAGTAACCAAAGCAACTCTCTTGTATGATGTAACTCACCCGTTTGTGCTTCAACGTAAGCACGAGGCAAGTCAGTCTTTTTTCCGGACTCCTTCCGTCTATCACTTTTACCAAAATTGGGCTCCCTGTGCCATAGTAGCCCCCCAATATCCCATGCATCATCTCATAATACTAATGTTTGGTTCCCATAGGAACTTACCCATCTGTATCATATACATCAACTCATGCTAATGATTGAAGTGGATCTCTCTGGTAACAAACTGACAAGTTTAGACCAGTGTAACATGCTACAATGTGTTAAAGTTCTCAAAGCAAGCGATAACAAGATAACATGCCTGTGCAAGAAACAAGTTCTGCGACTCGACGACTTGGAGGAATTGATCATCAACAATAACTGTATCCTTGACAAACATTAATTGATTGATTGATTATCTCATTGACTTATTTTTTTTGGTAAACCAAATCTGATCAAGAGGAACGCAGTCTCCGAGAAAGAGTTTTTTCTGCCATTTTTGAACTTGCGCAGTAGTGATTTTTCGTCGTTGGATCTAAATTCCCGATAAACTTACGACATTGGACTTTCCGTGACGGTGCTGTGTCCAACTATTCTGATTGGATGAGCCGTAATCATAATGCGCTGTGATTGGCTAAAAGAGATATCGCCAGTCTCGTGATATAATTAACTTCCGAGCATCACGGTAGGAAAAAAAGACGTTTGTCTAAGCGTCTAAGATCCAAGTAAGTTCTGATGGACCGATAAAAACACCGCACGATTGAATCAGAGGCCGGTGATATCTGTTTGGAGATTATCTTCATAAAATGCATATGAGAAAGTTACGAAGAATGACACCTTTTCTTAAAAATATATAGACCTAATCACAGACTTGCTCCTTTTAGTCTAGCTGGAGGTGTGATTTTCTCGGTTAGTTGGTTTTCGCCCTCCTCAAAATCCACTCAACACGCTAAATAGACCCGTTTACATCGGGCGGTAATGTATTTCCATTTCAGAACATGTTTTATTCCCTAGAGTATAATTTTTTTGTTTAACGAGTAAGTATAGAAATGACGACGCATGAAGATGGATACAAACGAGCTAACTGCAACACAGAAACTTGGTTATTCTCAAATGAACGAAGCGTGGTTTAAAATGGAAAACGACACTCGATTCCAATAAAAATAGCTTAAAGATTCGGAAAAAAATTGCATTCTGTTTAACCGCTACGAGGATTATACGAACCGATTTTATTATTTTTACTTAAAGTTACAATAATAACCCATGTAAACTAAGATCAACTGCGATCGGCTGTGAACATTATCTGCTGAAAGTAAACTTGTAAGTTTGTTTGTCCGAATTTCGCCTTTGTCTTCGTTTTAATGACGTCACGGTTGCGCTGCGTTATTCGATCTGCGACCGCGATTATGCGTCTCTTGAAGCTTCTTTTGTTTGTTTCTGTTTTTATTATCGTCATTTGGTTGGGGGTTTTATTATTATTATTATTATTTTACGTATTTGCATATTTTTTTCCCACAAATGGATTTTTTTTCCCACAAACGGGAAATGGGTTGGACAAAAAATACAAAATCGACCCCACGTCACATGACTCTTGTCAACTGAATTGGTTAACAGGGAACATTATTACAATCATATGTCATTCATGTTATCATGATTCTGTTTAAAATACTGGCCGTCAAATTTCCTTAACGCAAATTTAAGATATTACGGATGTGAAAGTGCTTGATGTATTAAAAAACTTCCCTCGGTTGACGAAACTCGATTTGAGAGGAAATAAAGTCTGCGGTCTTCCAGACTATCGAACGAAAATCAAAACACTCTGCCCTACGCTTAAAGTTCTTGATAATGAAATTCTGAACATTTAAAAAATGTCTAGATTCGTAGGAAATAATGACTAGAGAAGTTGTAAAAGGCAATATTGACCGACTCCTGGAGAGACTGCATAGAAATTATTCATAGACGAAATAAAGAAATGCTTAATATTCTAGAATATCGCTTAGAGTAGGTGCTTGAGACGAACCAAAGAATGACTCCTAATCCCTCTAAAAGTGTATATCAAACTCCATTCGTATGTCTGTATTTCATTCCTAATTCCCGTTTATCTTTCGTAGAATGATGAATTATTGCTAAATATATCAGTCGGTGATTGCTTTACATTAATTAAGGTCCAATTTTTTGCTTTCAAACGTAGGAAGTCAAGTACCGAAAATTGATTGAAAGCAAAATTCAAAGGCTTTTTAGTTAAAAGCTTCGGCGAGCTCAATGAAAGTATCGGAGGTTTCTTTTACTGTTTATTTAAGACGGTAATATCAATTATTTAAGATCTACATACTGTTAAAAAATATACATACATATTCATGTTTTAAACTCGATAAATGTCGGGAATATAAGCGAGTTAAAATGGAGGTAAAACCAAGCAACTCGTTTTTTTTTTCTTTTTTAAAGTCGCCGGATTAGTTTTACAATACGTCTTACTTTGCCACCATAGTCCCGTTTCTTAGATCTCTTATCTTTTCAATAATTTGGTTTTTGTAGCAACCACAACAACAGTTTATTTTCCTTGAAGGAATTATTTCGCACCTGACTTATCTGCCTCATAGTTCATCTTGTTTTACAAGCAAAAAACGACCAATTTTGAATATAAAGTTCGAGCAGATAATTTTGACATATTTCATTTTTAAACCGAAAGGTTTCTTAAACTGTCAAACTCAGTTGCTTTTATCGTGTAGGAAGCACTTTATCCTTGTTCTTTCATCACAGGCTGCAGTTTCTTCCTTTCGTGAGATTTGCTTGATTTTTCGAGAACAATTTATAACTCATTCGTCATCCGTTTTTGGTTCTTGAAGGCGAGCCTATTTTATTAATTGAATTCTCCACACAAAATGATCTTTACTTTGTTCACTGTCCAACCTTATTTATGAAGCCAATTTTTTTTTTCTTGCACGGAAGAGAGTAATATTACGAAAGTAATGAATTCATGCCCTCGAGTTGTTGACAAATAATCGCAATTCACGTAAATCTTGAAGGATTTGTTTAATTTTGGCGTTGTTTTGGTCTTGGCTCGTCTTGATGTCCTGGTTGATCTTTAGCAAGTAAATTATAACACTTCCCAATACGGCTGTATACACAACAATCATTACAAACGTTGTGAAGAGGATAGTATAAGACTTTTTTGAACCTCCTTCAACGTGCATAGTTGGAATGGCCGTGTTGTCCATCTTGTCGTCGTCAACAATTTATAATTCGCTTCAGAATGGCGTCTCAAGAAAATTTATAACAATATATAGTGAAACCAAACTCTTGGTTGAGCTTATTCAGGGACAATGCAGTCCTTTCTGGTCTATATTATGGCCATTTGCTCGGGAAGTGCTATAAAAACAATGACTTATATTCGTCACTTAGGAATAACTTAGTTGACTAATAAGAAAAGTCAAATATGTACCCAAGTTGCAACACTCTGACCGATTGTCCTCATGAAATAATGACTTTTAGACTTTTTTTTCAAAATTCTCTCTTGGTAAGTTTTTCTGCAGTATCCATAATTTCCAAGCCGATAAATTGTCCGCGAGTTTCAATTCTATGAAGAGTGATTTCTTTTTTGTTATTCATCTTTTTATCAACGAAGACCCAATTAAAAAAGTGAGATAACGACTTCCGACGTGTTTTCGAGGCTGCTTAACTCCAACTGGCAAATAATTGATGGAAAGTGCAATATCCTTGGTCTTTAGGAACGGGAGGGACAGATTTTTTAACGACTTGGCGGGAGTAGGAAGGGCTGTTAAACTGAATTAAGTCAGTTAAGGGAAGGTACGTTTTTTATTGGTGGAGGGCTGGGGTTTCAGAGGAGATAGTCAACAGTAAAAAGTTGAACTTTTTTGAAGAATTAAATATTTTTATTTTGACGAAAGCTGTTTCCTTGAGGGACGTAGCCACTATAAGACAAGCAAGGCAGTTGCCTTGGTAAAATTTCACAAATGTCCCTCAAAACTCAGGAAATCGCATTTCTAAGAATCTCAATTTTTGGTCGGGCAATGACCCTGAACCACTAGTTGCTCCCCCTTCGACCCTCTTTTGCCTTAGTAAACATTTTGGTCTGGCTACGACACTACCTTGTTGACTAAATAGAAGGGTTATAAATGTCTTGCTGAGTGAAAGGGGTAGGGCTACAGATATTTATAAAAAGTTTACCACTTTTTCCTCCCCCAACCCCCCCCCCCCCCCCCCTTCCCTAAATAAAAAAGCGGTACTTTGCTAAGAATAATAGAATACTCAAATTGCTACTCTCGTACGATAAACACTTTTACTTTTTAAAACAAACCATATTATGACAAAATCACTTTATACATTTCCTATTTTTGGTTTGCAATCAATCCCAAGAGACCACAATAACAAAAGGGATGTCCGCCATGTTGGAAGATATAACAAAAGAATTCATCGAAAAATCTTTTGTCAAATTCTTCCAACATGGCGGCTATGACGTCTACTGCAAACGAAGAATGATCGCTTTTAGAATTGTCTTTTCTTTATATGTCTTTTAGCTCTTCTCTCTCTCGGCTCTCTCTCTTTTCATTTTCCGCCATTTTCTGTCCTATTTTATTTTAATTTTAAAATTTAGTTTCGCTTGGAAAACAAAACAAATCATTAGTATATTCGCTTCGAGATACGCACCTGCACGAAGAAGTTTCCAGCTTGTCTAACGATACGGGTTAAAATATAATAACGAAATAAAATCGAAAACATGATTCCATTTGCTTAGGTTTCATTTGCCGAACATTTATCTCTGGTTATACATATTCATTATCTTAAGAACTAGGTGAAGTTTCTTTTACAGCTTTCTTTATTGAATAGCCGGAAGCCACTGATTTCGAGTGACAGATCTTCTAAATTTGCGAAAAAAAGAGAAAAAGAAGCATTAGCCCATCGAGAAACGACAGCTATATCGCTTGGATTCAATTTCCGGTAACCCTATTCTTTGAAAATAACAAAAAAAGAGAGAGATTTTGGAATATGATTTTGGAATAAATCCTGACGATTAGCGCTTTAGGAAGTAAATGAAAAACCTTAATTGACAAATTTAGCTCGCGGATGACACTTGTCAATCACTGTTCATTATTATTATTATTATTATTTCAAAGTAGCGAGGAAAATCTACAAGACTTTTGACACATTGTTATGTGGTGTTAACAGAAAAATATTAATTATTAAGAAAAATTGCTCACTGACTATACCAAGGGACACTGACATTGCTACCAGGGGACATTGATTTTTAATTCTTCGATGAGCGGCTGAAAAATCTTCAAAACTTTTAAATTAAAAGAAAACACTGACACTCGTTTTTTCTGAACACTGACACACTTGTTTAATCATGTGTTTTGGTATCGTGGCATATGGCAAAAACTAATAACGAAACCTCATTTCTGAAACATTTTGGTGAAAATGCTGACATATATTGAAACCCGGCGCCATCTTGAAGTGTTTGAGATTAAGAAAATATACTGTTCATGTTCGAACAATTTGCATGAAATAGTGACAATATTTCTATTTCCGGAAAACGATGGATTAATATTGATTCATTTTAGTAACAAGCACAGAATCCATACAATTGGTCGTCACGACAGAATTTAATTGCCTTACGTGACGTCATGAGTTAAGCGCCGCCATGTTGATTCACTAAGCAATAGTAATAATATCATTTATGGTGATAAATTAGTAGTAAAGAAAACTTAGATACAGTCGTAATCTTTTACCATTTGCCTGCAGGCTAATCTCTATACACTATTCTAAAGTCTATGGATACGGTAGCAAAATGTATGCCGGGTTTGTTGTCGGGTATAAAATGTTCGAGTCGAAAGAGTAAGGATAAAAGAGAAGGAAAAATATCACTTTTATAACAACAAAATCCACTAAACTCTGGGGGAAAACGTCTGGTTTCGTTGGATAGTGTAAAAAAAGCATAATGCTGCAAGTTCTAATATGGCATTCTAGGGTACGGAGATCTTCACATCGTGTAGAAAACATAACCAGCGAACCCCGAAGGTATTCAAATCTGGAGAATTGATAGGGTAGGTACATGACGTCACAACGGGAAAAAGCGCGCGAAAAAGACGTCATTCACTTTGTAACATTTGATGTGATTGGTTTATTTTTGACTAATCAGATTATCGCTCATATTACAATTGCCTGCTTGCGAGAACAGTTTATGAAGAATGTTTAGATTTTGTTAGCCATGCAAAATAACAAAAACACAAAAATAATTGGAATTTAATGGTTGTGAGAGTCGAGTCTCACAAGAAATGGTCAGCTTCGGCAATTATCTGGGTGATTTGAGACTATAATCTGGGGACCGGGAGATACGGTCCAAAATCTGGAGACTCCCGGTTCATCCGGGAGAGTTGACAGCCCTGATAACAGACTTGCACTTCTATATGTATGAGGCATAAATTTGTCAGGTGCCATCAACGCATGTGTTTTAGTAAAGTCTTTGAAATCAAAACTGAGAATGATGTTTGACTGAGAAATTAAGCAGATTCATTTTGCGCCCAAGCCTATTATGGAATGATTGGCGGCCTTTCTTGTGTTAGATAAACATACATTGTGGTCTAGCTTGGGTGCAAACAACACTGTACAAGACATACCCAAGCTAGACCATAATGCACCATGTTCGCTATCTCAGAAAATGATTTGTGACAATTGAGTAACGACATTGGTTATAATTGGACAGGTATAGAATTATAATTTTCGCCGGCACGTAGCTTTATGTGCGAGCGTTTGTAGCGCGGGGTCCTTTGGGTATTAGAACACAGGCAGCCCAAACAAGGTTCCAGTGTATGGTTTATAAGGAAATGTATGGGAGTTATGATAAAGTTACGAAAATAAAATGTTTCACTCAACAATTTGCCTCAAAACCTGTTGCAGTTGTTGCTTTTACTTTGTTCAGCCGTTTAGTGGGTTTTTTCAAACTCCGCTCTTCTCTACCTAAATAACCATACACAGAAACCTTGTTTGGGCTGCCTGTGATTATAATGGCTGTAATATGCTTTCACTGCGTTTTCGGGGACGTGAGATGAAAAAGGAGCGTCTCGAAAACGCAGTGTGGACGTGGCCTTCGACTTAGCCTCGATTGCGTGCAAATGCGTTCTGTTTTCTTATTAAGGCCCATTGCCTGTGGAAAAATCGTGCGCGCTCCAAATGATGGAAATATGTTGGAAGTGGTGACTTCCATGGAATAGACCCTTGCATTGATTTCCTAGAGGAAATTGTTCTGGGAGGGGAGGGGGAGACGGCAGTGCATGGAATCTATTGGCCAAAAGGTTGGAAGACTGACTTCCAACTATTTTTCCAACAGAACATGCGTAATAGGTAAATTACGAGCCTTGTGTGAAACGACTAGAGAAAGAGGGCCAATGGGCCTTTCACAACTTCAAGTCGCATTTTTACGCGACTTGAAGTTGTTTAAGGCCCATTGGCCATCTTCTTCAGTAATTTCTGACAATGCTCGAATTTACCTATTACGCATGTCCTTATATGATTTCCGAGCCCATCCCACACAGCTTACCGCCTCATCTCTCATATTTTTCCAACATATTTCCATTATTTCAAATCGATGTTTTTTCAGGTGAGATAAATAAGAAGTACCCCATGCTGGGATAGCATATGACAAATAAGGATAGATTAGGTTGTAATAGAGCTGTTTAAGATCTTTCAAAGAAAGATAATGTCGTAATTTTAAGATTTTAAGATTTTAAGGTACATACCCCCTCCCCCCCCCCCCCCCCCCTTAGAGACCTACTCAAATGCTCGACACTGGGGGGTCTGTAGTGGCAATTTCTGTACACAAATATGTTTTTAGCATACGTGCAGACAGACAGTCTATTCATTTTCTGTGATTTGGCTTTTACTTTGGGAGACATTTGGAGATAAAATCTCAGATTTTACTTCCAGGGGTGGTGGGTACCAGGTATCACCATCCCTCCCCCCTACATCGCGTCCCGTGAGATGACAATTGTTTTGCTCTCATCCCCTTGGTAAACTCGCAGATCGTGTTTTATTGTGTCTAAAAACTCTCGGCTGTGCATCGTGTTTTATACCCGATAAAACATTCCTGCTCATTTATTAAACAGTACGTATATCTTCTTTCTCATATGTTAATGACCGTGATGTCATAGACAAGAGAATTTTCTGGGGCAATAAATCAATGTCATCATAATCATAATCATTATGTTTCGTTATTGCCATCATCACTTATTTTTATTATCTGATTAGCATAATTTATCATCATCATCATCACCATCATCATCACTATTATGTATCATTATAGTCAGGTCATCATCATTATCATCATCATCATCATCATCACTATTATGTATCATCATAGTCAGGTCATCATCATTATCATCATCATCTTTATCAACACTATCATTATCTTCAGTATCACTTCCACTACCCCCCATCCAACAGCATCACCAACATCATCTTCATCATTTTCCCCAGAGAGATACGACAAGTTTTAATTCCCCTCTCTCCCCGGGGGGTCGTATTACATGATAAAATAATTATCATTATCATTTTTATTATTATAAAGCCGCAATAAGGAAATATGTTTGATCACATAAAGCCTTGCTCTCCCTCGCATTCGTTTTTGTGTCGGTCGTGGAGGGGGCGTTGCGTGACAACTGACACTAAAAACGGATGCGAGGGAGACTACTAAAGCCTTTATACATTAAAAAACTACATTTTATTTTTTGTTTAAAAATATATAAAATTCATGGAAAGAGAAGTATGTCATTGGCGGCGGTCAGTTCCTTCTGAATATCAAGTTTTTTTTAGGCTGGATTAGTACCTTCACAGTAAAGATGATTTGGAGTTCTGTGGCTCAGTGATATATCAACTGCATCTGTTATTAGTGGGTCAGTTCGTTGTCTGCAATTAGGGATTCTTCAGCTCTATCCTGATGTTCACAACAGCATGTCATGGAAACGTTGTCGATATTCCCTTCTGAATCAGTGTAATAATATACTACAACTCTAACCATCCGCACTTTCTTCTTATCTCTAGGGGTTTTCCATCTACACTCGTTGTTCATTAAATTATGAGACAACTGTTTCACTTCCACTTGCTTGACTTGATTGGCCTTAACCATCTCTAGCAATAATCAGAGTAAGGTTCGGTTAGGGCAACTCGAGATAACCACTAGAAGAAGACTGAACGGAGACAAATTTTGCTCAAATTACTGAAAGTCACGTGACAATCGCATGATCAGAAAACAATAGAAATTGGATAACTCCTTTCATTTCAAAGCGGAAGCTGGAATAAAATGTTTTTATATCCTGAATTTCGTCTTTTTCTCTGATATTTAAGCATAAAATTATACTAAAACAATCAGTCGCCTTAGCTTCAGTGAATATGGGTGAATTAATGGTCCATTCAGTAAGTATTCACCGATAATCACAATTACTCATTTGTACTTAAGTATCAAAATATTTTTATTTCAATTTCATTTTAATTTTAACTTTTGATCCGTTCTAGCTAGTGTATATTTCTAAAGATATATTCATTATTTTTTACAGCGCCTAGAACCGGCTTGTATAGGCGCTTTACAAGCCTCTTTATATTATTATTACTCGGGCTACCTGCAAGGTAGACCGAGTCTAGGTTTCGGTTTTCTATCTATCTATCTATCTATCGACGTTGTCGAAAGTGTGTAAGCCTGCGATGCTCGGCGGTCTGCGGTGTTCCCCTGCAAGTATGAAAACGAGGCGGGTTACCACAAGTCATGTGACTTGCTTTGCTTTTCGAAGGTTCTGTAGGTCTTTTTCCTTTTGCTTATCTTGCTAGCTGCTTCTCGTGCTATATCTTGAAAACTTATTGGAAAGTAATGGCGACTTTCTGTTCTGCTGAGGCGCTCAAAATACATACAAAAGCACACGCCGTTCGCGGTAGACCCACTCTAAAAGATGTCGAGCGTCAGTTTAAATCTTCCAAGATAACATTTAATGCGTTTCCAGAATCAAGAAGCCTTGGACATATATCATTGACAGTGAGGATAAGTCTTTTATTTATTGTATTGTTTTCGTTTACGATTTTGAATATATTTTTCAATACTCTATCGTTCTTTGAACTATCGGTAGCGAGCGTGTTGATCGCTGCCCTGTGCATGGTTCTTGTTGTACATTTCATAAATACCTCGACCAAGACTTTCGTAGATTCTTTACTAAATGACAGCGATTTGTTTGAAAAAGCTGTACAATTATCTGTATTTGTTTATCCCAATAAAGAGTCACATTTATTAGAGGAATGCAGGTCTCGTTATGCTAAATTTCATATTCATCATTATGGTAATAAAAAGGTATAACTAGCTAAAACTAGTGTGTCGGTCCCAAATCTACTGTTAAAATCACTGACCATTTTGTTTGTACCACTTCTAATGTTGTATATTGTATTAAATGTACCCGCTGTAATCTTTTATATGTGGGTGAGACTGGCCGCCGTCTTGGTGATCGCATTTGCAATCATCTTTATGATATTCGCAATAACGATCCTACCAAACCAGTTTCCCGCCATTTTAATCTAACTAACCATTCTCTTTCTGACTTCATTGTTTTCGGTCTTTCTTTGCTTAACGGCAACAATGATTGTCGCAAGACCAAAGAAATGCGGCTTATTCACCTATTGGGCACTCTTAGTCCCAACGGGATTAATGAACGCTTTATTTTCAACTAACCTTTCCTTTTGTCTTTTGATTGTTTGTTTTTGTTTCCTTGCCTACCTTGCTCTCATTGGTTTCTTTTGTCTTATTCTATCATATATACACTCCTTTCTACCACTTCTTTCTCTTTTACTCCGACGAAGGACTAGCGTCCGAAACGTCAGTAAGTTTTTTCATCTTTTCACGGTGTATAATTTACCTTTTCATCATTACTATTCATCATTATGTTGAGCACAAGCCTCGTGTTGTTTCGCGTGATCGAGAACTAAGTAGAGTCCCAGTTAAACGACTAACCCAACTTTTGCACAAAAGCAGAAAAATACAGAAAATGGTTCGTAAGTATGTGGTCAATAATGTACCCATGTTATCTAGAATTCATTGTTTTCTTAATAAATGTAATTTCAATCCCGAAAAAATTAAATCATATGTCAAAAGTTGTCATCGAAAGTTTAAGAGAAACACTGGCCATGGTAGTGCTTTACCCAGACGGAGTTAATTATGTTCTAGAAAATCACTTTTTTACTTACACAAAAGAGCAATAAATGCAAGTCATAAGCTTATTTATTACTTGCCACTCTTGACAAATCCAGGTTCACAAAAATATGCTGGTTTATCCCATGTTTACAAAAGTCTCAATCACAGAATCAATCACAGTAAGTTTATCAACCCACTAACTTTTTGAAATGCGCTATTTTAACTAGTGCTCTCTGTTTTCCCTTTAAATTTCTACATTCTATTATACACAGGTAGCCCGAGTATACGCCTTTAGGGCGTCTAGTTATATATAAAACCCCACATGACGCAGATGTGGTTGTCGTACGTATTCCATATATGGTATTGGCTTAAGCACAGTTAGACAAGCACATAGCGGCCCCTAACAAGCCATATGAAGCACCTAACAAGCGTATAGCGGCCCCAATATGGCGGCCCTAAGATGATTTTTTTTACTTTGATATTCTTTGCTTAAAACTCTCGGAAGCCCTGAACTCAAGTGCAATATTGTGGTGTGCTTAAGGTAATTAAGTAGATGATGAGTTTAGACTCGGAAATAATAAGATTTATTGTTACTTTTTTAACAACCCATAAAATGCGAGAACTTGAAGGATATTTGCATCTTAGCAGACTAGTGGGCATTTGAACATTTGAACATAATTGTATTTGATTTTGCATATCGGTAAAATCGGTAAATTAAGAAAAAAAAATCTTAAAACAAAGATCAACAAACATATTAAGCTCTTATGAAATTTAGTAAATGCCAATAATTGACTATAAGCCTAATATTAATATTAAGAACTAATAAACATAAACATTAGCTTTTCAGCGATCATAAGCTTAATAGACATTTGACATTAAATAGTCAAACAAGCTAAGCCGAATTTCTTTTTCATAACGAAAGTTGGACATGATTCTGAAGCAGTGATCTGATTCCTCAATCTCGACCCAACTCAAGAAAATGCTTCCTTCTCATTCTGTGGGCTTATAACCAGGGGGCTTATACCTTGAAGGATATCTGTATTAGCAGACTAGTGGACTTATAACCAGGGGGTTATACCTTGAAGGATATCTGTATTAGCAGACTAGTGGACTTATAACCAGGGGGCTTATACCTTGAAGGATATCTGCATTAGCAGACTAGTGGACTTATAACCAGGGGGCTTATACCTGGAAGGATATCTGCATTAGCAGACTAGTGGGATATCTGCATTAGCAGACAAACTAGTGGGTTAAACACACCAAAGTTACTTATAGGAAGAGCTCAAAATTTGGTATTGTGCACTTACTAACAGACTGTAGTACAGTTTTTTGCATTACTGAAAATTCACAGCATGACCACACTCCAGACAAAAAATCAGCCAATTAAAAATCTAGAAAACATCTCGATTGTGGCAAGGTATGCACTCTTCATCCTATCAAATACATGAAACATAGCACAAACACAGTGCAGACGCAATCATGGAAAGTGCACGTGGAAAGGTACTTCCAGACCAAATCCCATTGCATGAGAAAAAAATCAGTCATAATCTTAGAAACATTATGGTTGCAGCAAAGAACACACATGGCACTTTTCACAGTCATATAAAATCTGCCATACTCACAAGCATGTGTCTCTTACAAATAAGATATTTCTTATTGCATGATGCAATATTTGCATTTGTGATTACATTTTGCTGTCTTTTCATAAGAATTATTAGTCGGGTGTACTGTACTTTATGACCAGATGACACATTGAGTTTCTGTCGTCAACTATCAATGGTTAGGTGTTGGGCAAGTGTTCAGCAATAAATATTGTTAGCAGAGAGTTGGCCAACAGTCATCTTAATTGACCAACAGTCGAGTGACTAGTGACTGACATGTTTCATCTGGTCATAAAGTACATGATTACCCTACAATTTTATACTGGAAATAAAAGGTATGAAAACATAGTAAAGTAGTAATAAATTATGCGTTCGGTGTGTATATAATGAAGTAGAGAGAATAAGAGAAAAATATCATATGCCCTTGGCAGGATTTGAACCCACGTATTCGGTATTCTAGTCCGATGTGTTAACCACTACACTACAAGGACCAACCACGCTGGTAACGCAGCCAGAATATGAAATGAATAATATGAATATGAAAACATATGTAATTTCGTGTTTGATTCATACATATTTTAGCTTTTATTCGTCATTCCCTATGAATTAGACAACTGCAGTTTGTACTCATAGCTACTTAATATATACTGCAGCTAATTATTAAAACTAAATACTTGTTACTTGCTTAATTATTAGTATTAGAGTGGTTTTCATAAACCCGTGAATCAAAGTGTAACTAACAACAAAAGAACACAATGGTATTAGACTAAAGTGTATTTCACGGGTTTATGAAAACCCCTCTATAATTAGGTTAGTGAAACTTCCATGCAAGGTTTAGTTGTCAGCAATAGCCATAGTAATTATAGTTAGTATTTCTTTTTTATTATTGTCAGTGGTATTGGGTAGAATGTGTGGTATAAGCTGCAAGGGGCGTAGCTACCTGTATGCCATTACTCACATGTGTACCTGAAAAAATGTCAAATTAAAGAGAGAGAGAGAGAGAGGAAAGAAGCATTCATTTGTGAAGAGGCTGTAGACCCCACGCCCCACAGCACAATGTTGGAGGACTGTCATCTCTGTTGCAGTGCTTCATATCCAGGGAAAGGGAAATAGCAATTTGTCAAAGGCAAAGAGAACAAACTCTTGAGAAATTGTGCGTCCCCTTGAAAACATTCTAGCATGTCACCTTTCACCACTTTTGCTCCAAAGACTACAGTCATTGTTTCATGTAGACTAGTGGTATGTGGATGAGTGAGTGAAAAAGTGTTCCCAATTTGTGCAAAAGTGCTAGAATGACTACACATGTAATAGAGATACTTTTTTCATTGGCCAATTTGAAAAATGACCATGCTTGTGAATAGCACCAGTATAACTTGTGTTATGTAAATATATCAACTTTGTGGGGTTTTTTGTCTTCTCATTTTGATTTTAGGCATCATGATATGTAATAAACCTGCATTCATAAAACTGAAATGACACTAGCCTTGTTCAATACATGATTTGATATATACCATGATGTTTTTATGTAGTGCAAATTAGCCATGGGATATTAATTAAATAATTAATTAATTAATTTCCTGATTTTACGTCCGTGTTTGCCCTGTCAGCAACCATGAGTAGTCTGCATTATAATGCCAAAACTGTATACGTAATGGTGTCTAAAAGTTAATTACTCTGATCTTTTTTATGTTTTATCCAACCATATATCCAGTAAAAATGTTGATTGCAGCATGAAAAATCAGTGTGCCATGCCATCCTAAACATGACAAAACTCCAACTCTAGCTTTAGCTTGTACTTCTCATAACAAGGCTATGACCACTTCACTGATCATCACCTGTAATGAAGATCAAATTGAAAAGAATGGTCTGAGCAATCTAGATTGCAATCATCAATGTATTGTTGTTGACAATTAAATCCCACATAACCAAAGATAGCACAGGCAAAATAGTTTGCTAGTGCATGGAATTCTTCAGATAATGAGATAACTAAATACTAAAGAGGAGGTATAGTGATGTACCCTGGGGTCCAGAGGTTATTTATTTCTTGCTCTGGCATATATGCTGTTTTCACAAGGTTGGGTATGAAGCGAAATAGAACCTCTGGAGCCCATGCAGGGTAGTTATGTAATTATGTTACTTGGGTCATAGGTTGAGGCTTATGAGAGAATATAAAGGCTTTTGGCCTGCTCAAAGTTATTTATATTGGTGTGCATACCTCTTTTCCTTTTTCTGTTAGCTAGCATTTTCTTCCTTCCTTCTGCAATAACTTTGTTGTATTTGGCAGAATGTCTATGGTTTAATAAATTGAAGTGTATATCAAGGAAAATATTTTATTTTGAAATTCACTCATAAGTAAATTTGAAATACTGTAGTGTGGTTTTATTTATTTTGATTGTGGACTTCTCTAATCAGAGAAATAAACATATTTTGAAATTTCACTATGCATATGAGCTGATGACGTAAATTCCAGAATGTGATTCATTTTGAATTATAATCTAAGACAAGTGCTCTGAAGTTAAGATAACCTTGAAGTGTACCAAACCATAGATTTGAGTTCTTATAGACATGCTTTGCAAATGAAAAAAACACCACTGCTTTGCACAACAGCAATTTTTTATAATGATTAGGTCTTGAATTTACCGCATCTGACATTTGCATTTTCAATTGATATTACAAAATACACAACCATCCTACTTTATAGTAATCATATGAGTGCTTTTCAAAATGAATTTTTTCTGTTGATATACACTTTACAGGAATATCATATCAAACTCAATTACAACTTCAAATTCATTTATAGACTCATACTTTTTTATGTCACAGTGCACTGTGTCCATATGCTGGTTGAGGCGCTTCAATGTCTTCCCACACAAAGAACACTGTTTCCCTGGTCTAGCATAAGAGGCTTGTTTTGTTATTTTCTGTAAATTTCCAAATGAGAAGGTTAGCATTTTTATTTAGAGAGCTAGTTCTAAGGAATTTAACATATTGCTGACCTGCTTTTCATACTCCTTGGGCTTCATTTTATGAGTTCCCAGACAGTGGCGTTTGAGGTTTTTTCCTTTGTAGCCACAGTCAGGAAAAATACATTTTGTCCCATTCCTATAAACATATTTTTAAAATATAAAATTAGTATATATTAAACACTGACTGCTATTTACATTTTTAGAGCATATTATAATTGTATGATCATTACAATATTGCCATATATTACATTAAATTGTCTGGCCTGCCTCAATGATAATTCGAAGATGAATAATTTACACAACTAAAACAGCAGTATCTGAGTGACCAGCACAGCTCTTATACACAAATAGAGTCATTTCCTGAATTTGCATAGATGAACATGAACAGCCCTTTCAAGTTGATACTGAACTAATGGAGCCTTTGACTTGGAACCATCGATTCATGATCATCCAAGTGAATGAAGTAAAGGTCTAATATTGTTGCTAAATGACAGATACAATTTATTTCAACTTTGCAACACCTATAAATTTCAAAAATGAATTATATTCTCCACATCATAACCTTGCTTTTGTATGCATGAGGCTCTAGCCACCACCACCACCTTTAATCTTGAGAAGCATAAATTTCGGGATTTCTAATCTTGGGTTTTCTGAATCCCCTTTGTGATTTGCCAAAATATAAATATTTTACACCCATATTTTACTGATCCCTATATATAGCTACTCATTGGCTAAATAATTCCTTCAGATGGATTATCTATCTGATTGGACTACCTGTAATTCTATCTATGCTTAAATAAACTTTAAGGCTTTATTCATTTTATTCATTCATTCATTCCTCAAGAATAAGATTCTTTGTTGGAGTTTATCCAAACATCCATGTGTCTTTTTATGCACAACTGTCAAACAATGAAATGAAAAGGGAATGACACGTGGTTAACAAGTTAGGCTAATTATATGCTTGACAGCCTAAGTGATTAGCACCTGTTCTCCTTAGCAAGTTCCTTGTTGCAGAAATTTATGATTTTTTCAGCATATGCTTGAAAACCTTGAAGGATGGTGTGCCTTGTATTGTGGTAGGTTCGTTTTCGTGGCTTTTTAAAATTGATATTTCCACCAGGTACATTGCTCAACGCATCTTTTTCAACAAGGTGTATAAAATAGTCATACTATGGAAAAGTAGGGTTAGACTATTACAAACAATTTAAAAGGTTATACAGTTGTACTAGGATGGGGGGAAATTTAGGGCAGCTTATATAATAATCCCCTTTAAGAAATTTTGTACGTATTTCTGCACCCCAGCAGGTCCCCCAATCTGTGATACCAAGTAGTGAGCTCTGGTTAGCATTTTAAACCACCCCCTCTCATGCATATCTATAACCCCTAAATTAGAGTGATTTTCATATGATCGTGAAAGAATAGGCAAACTAATAGTTAGTAGTAGACTCTAAACCAATGATTTTCTTTTGTTCTTTATCAACTATTACAAACTAAATGGTCTATTTTCTTTCACAGTCATATGAAAATCACTCTAGTGTCAGACCCTGCATGGCCAATTTGCAGCACTAAAGTTTAAAGGCCCCCCATTTCCTTGCCTATATCCTCCTTCAATAAACAATGAAAAGTCTCTGTGTTGGTTAAAAACATCCGGAAATTTATCCGTGACCACCACCATTAATGAGTATATCATGAAGAATAGATTTTGCATGGACACGTGTACGTACAGGTAAACATAGCTGCTGATTAACTGATGTAAAATACTTACAAAACTACGATCCAATCCAATTTCCTCAGCTAACATTGCCTCGTATTTCATATAAGTGGCAACTATTACAGGATTTCTAGCCTCAACTGGCATGTAATAATGGGGCGTTAGAGTTACCATACTTACATGAGCATTCTATATATTATTCAAAGAGTAGTTAAATAAACAGAGGGTTGGGTTACCTGTGGGGAATACGCCCCATTGCAGCAGGGGCAATGATAGTCAGCTGATTTTAAGTATGATAATAACAACACGCACAATTCAGGACAACAGGCAACATAATCATGATAATGCATAATTTGCACTTCAAGGTAAATCTTTTGATGAATGAAAAGAAGAAAGTGCATAATGCATGTGATCAGGGCATGCATAACATTATCCTGATTGGCTGCTGGTCTTAGAAGAGGAAGGCCATATAGTACATCCATTATAGTTGAAAAAGTTTTAGTATAACACTCACTCCATTAAAAACGATGCATATTAGCGCAGCATTTGAAATTTAGTTTACCTCCGCCGGGAATCATAATTCTCATAGTACGTATTGAAAGTGAATGGGAATCGAGTAAAAGGTATGGCTCAATACCAAAATTAACATATGCCCCTACTAATTAAAATCCCAAGATAAAACTGCGCATGCATGGTATAAAGCACATTCATACTCCTTGAAACTAAATTAAGTATACTACTGATAGCTATAGTACGTGTTCGACTTCAGGCAAGAGCAAATCCCGGCCGTACATCGCTTGTATATGTAGATCGAACACATCCCTTACAGTAGCAAGATAGTTAAGTTCGAATTCAATACCTATTGCTAGTCACACCTTTTGGTGAATTGTGCCCAGAGCGGCCGGTGTATACATATACCGATGATCATGACGTTGTATTTGATATTTCTTGCTTTGTTAACGCGATTTCTCTTTCCCTATAAAGCAAGACTGTGCTGGTAGCAAGTATACAGCATTTAAGACTATTGTTATATCGATCGCGTTGAGAAGCGCCCAAGCTATATAACATTTTAGAAATTCTATGAAACGCACCAGCCAATGCTATAAGTGTCATTACAACGTATTTACAATAACTTACATTAACGCGTTATAATGGTGTTTATTTTTGACTGTAAGTCAATTTACTTCAGTGTGACAGTGATTCAGTTGGACAAAATGGCCTTTTCCCCGAAGGGGGCAAAGGCCAATTTTGAATCAACGTAAACGCGACAATATAAAGTGCACGTTTACATTTTTGACCAAAAAGTTCCATCCCTTAATACAGATCCATACTGTAACTATATATCGGTCAACTAAAGGCACAATGAAAATAATGAACACTATATGTATAGTTAGCGCCATGACATGCAGCTATGGGTTAATGGTTTCAGCACGGGATGCATACTACAAATGTCCTCCCGTTCCAGTACGTGTTGTAGACCGCGGGGTGCAGAATGTTAGAAATGTCTAATCAATAAGGCAATTTTAAATTAATTTGGCCGTGCAATACTATTGCATTTAAAAAGAAACCGCATGAAGGCGCCACATATTAAGAGACATGGTGTGCGTTTTAGCTGCCTGGTTTTACATGCAAATATAGTGTTAATTGCATACTCGTCCCATCCTTTGACAGTTATGCTTTCCATTTCAAGGCTAAAATTGGTTTTCACATTGGATCGACGTCACGTACTACCATCCAGTACGAATTCCATGCAATTAATAGCTGTTTTTCGTACGTATGTACTATAAGATTCAATTCATCTCGACGAATTTTATATAGATTGAAATACTAAGTCGCTGAATTCTAATCAATAACGATGATTTAATTTGAAATGCATAACTTATTTCGCTTGTCCTTATTTCTTTATGCATTGCAACTAGAATTAAGTTCATAAAAAAGTTATCTAAAAAATAAAACGACGTCCGCTGCAGGTTTAGACTATTTAATTTTTCTCTAGGTCGAAGCAAGCCATTTCAACTGTAACTTTATTTATCACTATGAACGGTTAGGGTACGTGTACGATTGAATAAGCATATTGCGGTTTATGACCAGAGTTGCAAAAGAGAGAAGCAAAAGATCATGATGCATGTCATGCAAGTATTCCTGTTGGAATCGAACCAACTTCCCACAATGTGGAAAACCAGTGGAATATTTTAGGACATGCATTATATACCCGGGAGGGGGTACTCCCTTATATTTGCTGTACGGGTATGTGCCGCCCTATAGGGTATGGTTTTTCGGCTTTTGGGTCTAGGGTAGGGTATCATTTTTTGACATTTTGTCTGGGATATGGTATCATTTTAGTATGGGATAGGGTTAACGATTTGGTCGTTTTTGTCTGGCGAATAGGCTACGCTTTCTGCCGACACAAAAACAATAAAAACGTTAGTAAATGTTGATTGCAATCGATTATAAAACCGTATTTTCCGTCTTTTAGTCTGGGATAGGGTGTACAATTCTTAGTTTTGGTCTTTATGTTAGGTCTGGTATAGGGTCAGGGTTTTGAGGTCCTGGCTGCACACCCCTACCCAAGTTGGGGTGGTAGTACCCCCCCCCCCCCCCCCGGGATTATATAACCTTGGCTTCCTCGTATACGGCTAAATGGACTTCTAGCTACATTTATTGGAAATGCTGGATGAATGTCAACAATTGTCTATTTTAATGTAATTCTTTGTAAAGTGCCATATGTGTTAAAACAATTGAATACATTTTTAATTTCCGAACACAATTCAGACATAGCAGTTGAAGGAAAACATAGAACTTCCACTCCATACACTGCGTTCTGTAAAATGTGACAGTGAGTATCAACGACCACAACAACGTTGCTATCTAGCACTAACAGTGATATTGTCCTACCATCCATAGTGAAGACATGCGCCTGTTTGGTGTTCTTGGAACTTAGCAAGTGAAGTTGAAATTTTAGGGTCGAAGGTGGATGGTCATCTTCAAATTTAACTGGTAGTGATGGACTCGCCAGAATAGGAAGGGTTGAGCTCAGGAGCTCCATCGCTTCTTCTACGGACAGCCACTTGCCACGATAATTCTCTTTGTCGTAAAGAAAATTACCGGTCCTTATTGCACAAGCTATTGGGAGAAGCCAAACGTTTGGGAAGCTTCCCTCGGACGAAAGAGGAGGCAAGTCACCACGTAAGAATAAATTGCAAAGTATGAGTGAAATCAAAGTGCATGCATTACTTCCATCCTTCCCTTCGAAATGGGACTGAGAAAACTCAAGGGGGAAAAGCCATTTCAAACCACCACCACTCTTATGTGGAAAAACTTTGAGGTTCCCGAATTTTGAAATTAATGTATGGAGGGCTGGATCAACACTTGCTGACTGTGCGGGTGCCTTGCTGAA
Organism: Actinia equina; assembly: GCA_011057435.1. NCBI lineage: Eukaryota > Metazoa > Cnidaria > Anthozoa > Actiniaria > Actiniidae > Actinia > Actinia equina. The sequence goes on from WHPX01000021.1 coordinate 82,270, forward strand.
GCTACTGCCTGGTGCTGACTGTACAGGTGACTGGATGGGGTTGCTGGCTGGTGCTGACTGTACAGGTGATTGGATGGGGTTGCTGGCTGGTGCTGACTGTACAGGTGCCTGGATGGGGTTGCTGGCTGGTGCTGACTGCACAGGTGACTGGATGGGGTTGCTGGCTGGGGGAGTATATTTGGCATCTTGCAGTCTTAAATATTTAGGAGGCCTGGGATTTGTGTCATCACTAGAAAAGACAAGTTGCCCATTGCAATCCAAAGACAGTTGTACTCCAAACTACGGGAAAGAAAGGCACAATGCAAAGTTTACATTCAAAACACACCTTTAGAACAGAGAAATGTTGTTTATCAAAGTATATATTGGGTTTGCTCATTACCTCTTTGGTGTGTCGCTCCAACACCCTATTGTTGATGCTTCTGTTTAGAAAGTGGACAGACAATCTGTGAATAAAAAGATTATTATGTGGTGTCATCAGAGAGGTAAAGTAGTTATCTTTATTTCTTTTGAAATTCAATTGTTCTGCAACTTCAGTGTTGACACCCTCCAGTTGAGGTACAAATGACACTCTTCTAAGGAGATCTTGGGGATCTTTGGAATTGTCTTGATGGAAAGAGTCAAACAGGGCATAATGGTCTGCCACTTTGGTTATTGGATGCAGTTCACATGATTGATCGGCAGCAGTTCTTGAAGTAGCTGAACCATTTGGAAACCATGGCCACTGGACCACAAGTGTTCCATTTTTTGCAGCTAATATATTATCCACTGATGGCTCAGCAATCCTTCCTTCGTGTGGTGAAAACATTCCTGGGAACCTTAAATTTCCATGAGCTGCCACCATGTTGGCGAAATCAACCACTGTAACAGTCGGCTGGATCTTGAGGCTTTTCAGTAAATCGACATGGTCTCTTGCACCCTCTTGACGCAGAAGCCATTTTAGTCCATAGCACACCCCATGTCTACATGTCATTCCACACCACCCTCCTAAGAATAGAAAAATTAAAAATGGCACATAAAAAGATACACATAATGGTATTCTGAACACTTTGGTCAAGTAAGAATCTAAAAATAATAATAACTGTGTTTCGGATGTAACTTTGAAATGACTGGATCCTAAATCTTTCTCGTTATATGGACAATAAAAAAATCTATGTGATTTTATGAAACTCATCTGACAAAGACTGTAGAAGCACATCAAACCTGAGCCACCATGAACCTTGCTGAAAACTTTTATGAAAACCTCAGGAGCTCCCATTGTGTCTTTTAGTAATCTTAGAGTATCATGCCGAGATCCTTTGTCAGACACTCCCAGTTCGCGAGCCAGTTCCTTGATGACCGCAGTCTGAAACGAAATGAAAACTATAATTGTGATTAAGTATAACTCTTTATCCTACATTTATTAATGATGAGAAAAACGCAGTTGATTTTCCCGTTTTGTGCATGAAGTTTGATTATAAAATAGTCAATTTATAATGAAATTAAAACTAAATATTTAAATTAGTAGTTTATTAACAGGCAAATCAGGAAGCTTTTATCTGATTTACAAATCATTTAGAAAATACTTGCCTTTCCTTCGCTAAAAACTTCCATGAGATGATCAACTGTGAGGTTCTCAGCACTGATGCCATCTTTCTCAGCAGAAAATGTTACTCTACACTTCCTGTGCTCAGTATTGTAAACAACACCTGCACGAGTAGCAGGTCCGATGTATGGGGCCCAATAACGGTAGCTGGGCTTTACATCAAACGGAGTTTTGGCAGACTCTGAAGAGATTTTATATCATTATAATTTTAACTCAGTGTCTTGCTTCTGATTGGTCTAGAGCCTTCAGCCAATCCCTGATATACTGTAGTGTGAACTCAATATGATAATGTATTATCTGTAGGTAAAACCTACAGGTAATACATTTATCATGTTGAGTTCACTAATGTGACAATGGGGATTGTGACCATTAGCCTTGGTCTTGGCAATTTATGATATCATGTGAAAGCCGAATTCAATAATATTGTTTACTATTATATTACATGTCAAGAAAATTGGTTTTGAAGAAAGAAATATTAGAACTTGTAATTTGGATCAAATGTGCCTGATCAGAATCCTTTTATGAGCAAATTTACATCTAGACAACAGGTAACACAATGTGTATGCCTGTGAATTATGAAACTACTTGCATACCTTTATTGGTTAGTCCTCTGTACAAAATGCCAAGATCAATGTCTGTCCAAAACTTGGAGGCATCTACATTATCCCAGTTGTCTAGTTCTTCTTGTGAGGGTGTTTCAAGATCTGATACTTTAAAATGTAATAATGATAGCAACAACAACACCACCAATAATAATAATAATAATAATAATAATAATAATAATAATAATAATAACAATTTAAGTGTAAAGTTCTTGAATTAGTACATGCATACACAAATACAAAATGTGCAGTATATAATTACCTGCAAGATCAAACATTCCCTTTCTGTCAACATCCAGTACAAGCATTGGTGGATAAAAACCACATAAAACACATGTGAAATCATAGGGATGCTTAGATAAAGCTTCAAAATGCAGATATGCATTTCGAATGATACTATAGGGCAGGCTTTTAAATTGAAGTTGTAGCCATGCTTCAAGGGCTTGGATACTTCTACTGATTGCATCATGCACCTTTCAAAATAAAATAGTGTTGTTTACATTTTTTTTTGTTTTCAAAATAATCTTTCACAGGCCATAATTTTCATGAGATAAAAATAAAAAAAAAAAAATTAAGTAAGTCAAGGAACATTTTTTCTAAGAAACTAAGAGCAAAAATTGTGATAAATGTTTGGCATCACTAAATCAAAAGACAGCAATCCATGGAATTCTAAACAATGTGCATTAATAAATTATTGTTACTACTTTTAAAATGAAAGAACTGTTGTAAGCAGTTTCCATTTTTTCTTACCTTGAGGTGTTGCCTAATGTAGTCTAAAACCCCTAAGCTTACTAGCCACACATCATTGTAATTGTGGACCCCCTCGGTGTATTCTTGATATCGATAGGGGACATTACACTGAGGGCAGGTCTTGATGTACATTGTGATGCCTTTTTTTAAGCGAAATCAAAACACATCTGTCAGCTTCAACTTATAGTAAAGTAACTGTTAATAACTTTGTAATTATTGCTTTTTATGATTACACCAATGCTCTAAACTTTCTTGAATCAGTTCACTGGTGATCATAGTCATTACCTTCAATTAGTCCTGACATTGTCAAAAGTTTTCCTTTGTCAGTGCACCTTATAGGCTCTGATAGCAAGCATTTGCACTGACAGCAAATATCTTCAAGAGGAGAATAACTAAATGTAGGCAAATAGAGATAAATAACAATTTAACAGCATTTTAGCTTGAAGTGATATCAAATAATCAATATGATTTGGATGTTAGTCATGGCTTGATCACATGGGTGGCGACCCTAAATTAGTGTAAAAGCTGATGACAACTAGTGCAATGATTGTGCATAGATTCAAAATACAACTGAAAATAAGTAATGTAGTGTGAGGGGCACCTTTTTTTTTACCTTTTCTTGAAATTGTCATAATGCACTGTCAATTGTAGTGGAAGTTCAGGTGGAATTCCCTTTACTTGGTAGATGTATTTGACCATTTGCTTTGCTATATCTTGATCAACTGGTGGGTACAACAAAGTTTTAGACGCTTTTGGAGTAGCACTGGCAACCTCCACAGTCAAGGCAGGATCTTCAGATGGCCTATCCAGCAAAAAAGGTTCTAACTGCTTTATAAACCACTTGGAAACATTCCTGTGAACACAAAAGCCTGCACCACAACACTTACTATTAAAAAACAATGTTTCTGTGTCACATGTGACAACAACACGATTTAGATGTGACCATGGCTTAGCTTGTTTGTCACCAAGAAACACTGAAAAATGTCGATATCGTGTTGATCCAGTAGTTAGCAAGGGAAAACATACAATTAAAGGGACTCCTGCCTCTTGTGCCTCATGCTGCAGTGCTTTGCACTCATTTATTCTCCCAGGTTTCAGCCACTTCATTTTGTACACCATCTCTCCCAAAACTGCTTCCTCTAAATCTGGTGTAGTTGGAGGGGTTTCACTGAAATTCACTGATTTCAAGTGACTACACAAGAAACTTGTGTCTCCACTTCGTGCAGCTGTCTCACACAATTCCTTGCAGTAGCTGGAACTGCAGCTGAAACACTGGGGAACAGATGTTTTAAATTGAACATGAATGACATAGTCTCCTCCACTGAATGATTTCCTGACTAGGTAAATCCCATTATTTGCATCAACACAAACGCTTCTAAGGTGCCTCTGGGCAGATATGACATTACTTGGAGAAGATAAGTGCTGTGACCGTACATGCTGGCTTAGTGAGTTTGGGTGAAAAAGTTTCTTGCAGCTTGGGCATGCGATCTTACTTTGAGTAGACTTCCTCACTTTTAGCTCCAGTTCTTCATTGCTTTTAAAAACTGAATGGAAATTTATCTGCATATATTCCTTTTTATCATCCTGAGAAAACAAATTCAGAAATTTGCAGAAAGATGGTGTTTACTGTATTGAGCTCTTTCAGTTTTTAATGCTTACCTTGATGTACATATCTTGCATTTCTTCCAACCTGTTTGCATCCTCATCATGAGCAACAGGATTTAATGGCAACTCTGTAGATTCATGGGTAATGTCCTTTAATAGATAGATAAATAAATAAATAAATAAATAAATAGATAAATAAATAAATAGATAAATAAATAAACTCACAAGTAAATAAATAAATAAATAAATAGAAAGAAACAAAAAAGAAACAAATAAATGAACAGATATAAAAATGACTGGCCATATGACAGATAAATTAACAAAGACATAGTTATGCACACATATATTTTTGCTGAACTGAGGACTTAAGAAACTATTGAATGAAAAATCAGTCAATCACATTTTGAATTTCCTCTGTTTTGCTTTCACTGATATATTGGGAAGTAGATGCAACATCTTCAGATTGAGGTGTAGGCTGAGTGGATTCTTTGACCGTGGTTTTCTTTCTGTTTCCTAAATTGTCAGGCTAATAGATAAAGCAAAACAAAGATTAATACAAAAAAAGGAAGGAAGGACAGAAGGAGAGAAGGAAATAGTAAATGAAAGAAGGAAGAGGGAAGAAAGAAAAGGAGGAAGGATGGATGGAAGGAAAGATGGAAAGAAGGAAGGAAATTAGAGGAAACATTTTGTTTATGTTTATTCATATGTATCAAAAAATACTCACTAGTCTTGTTTTTTCCAGATGATGTGCTGTCTTAATATGTCTTGCAATTTCCTTTTCCCTGGGAAATCCATTTTTGCACACATAACAATGGTAATGTGGCTGACATTTTGAAAAAGCTTTTGAGACTCTTTGGGAGGAAAACTGACAATTCAGTTTGCATCTTAAAATGTTTATTCCTAAAGCAAAGTGTACAGTTAAATTCAATTTGTTTCATTTTATTATTTTTTAAATAATAAATTAAATTGATTTAACTATCCTAATAATCCTTAATATCTCTACGAGTATTGATTCTACACGAATTGAATATGAATGGTGAAATATTTCTTCATTTGATTGAAGGTTTATACTTCCAATCACTATAGATGACTGTGACGTATCCGCATGCAGACTTCATTAAAAATATGTTTACTGCAAATTTGGTGTATTATAATGGCCAGTGTTTAGCATTACAAGTAAAATAAATACTCTCAAAATCCTGCGTAGATGTCACAGACACTTATATTATTGGAACTATAAACCTAAAGTTGCATAAATTAGCATACTATAAGCTTAACTCTAACCTCCATGATCAGTAACTCGCTTATCAACATGGACTGTCGAAAAGTGCTGCTTGATTTTCGACGGTTTTTCTTTACATAAAGAGTCTTCAGGACATAGTGGGCAATGGAATCCATTTCCTCTGCAGCTCTCATGAGGACATTTTTCGTTCAAGCACTTTTTGAATATAAAATTGTCCAGTTCACGATCTTTTACTATCGAAATGTGGTAGTCACTTACATGCGATTGAGAGTTGGCAGCCATTTTGACTCCTACGTACAAGTAGGACTGGGTACGATTTTAAGGGCCGCTATACGCTTGTTAGGTGCTTCATATGGCTTGTTAGGGGCCGCTATGTGCTTGTCTAACTGTGCTTAAGCCAATACCATATATGGAATACGTACGACAACCCCGACTCAGGATGAGCTTGATGCAGTAACGCCACAGGCAACCCAAGCTCACTACATTTATAAGAGAATGTATATGATGATATTTTATTTGGAAAAACCACAGGTAACCCAAGCTTGGTTTCTGTGGTGTCCTGTTATAAGGAACTATGTATGGGGAATCATCAAAAATTTCAATAAAATCATCAAAACGTGAAATAAAACCTCGAAATTTTACCTAATCATTGAGAAATAGCACTTCTTTCGCTCTGCGTGGTTATTTTTTGAATTTAGCCCGTTTCCAGCGCGCAGACAGCCCAATCTCTTGTTCTGTGGTGTTGAAGTTTTTGAATGTTAACGGTTATATTTCGTAGCAATGTAAAATTAGTATTTTTAACAATAAAAACGATTTTCTTTGATAGCTTGAGGTATCTTTTGACGCTTTGCTGATTTTGAAGCCAGTTTGGTGCGCGGTTCTTACGGATTTATCGTTTTTTCGTCCTCCTACTAAAGGAAAGCTGCACACTCACGGCAACACCAACTCTAATCGAACCTCAATAAATCCAAGAAAAATAAAGCTATGGCCACAATTTCACCGCAGAATCAAAGAACACATGCCAATGCTTCTCTCCAGTACGCTCAAACGCTAATGCTGTACCTTGAGCGCAGCATGCAACCTCACATCTTTTCTCTTTGTCTTCATTGTATGATTTATTCATGGCGTAGGCGGCTTTATGCAGTAACCTCCCTATGTTACTTTGTTTTTGTCTTCATCTTCAGCGTACGGAGATTGTTCAAGAATTTTAAAAACATTAAAATTTTATAGAACACTTGAACAACCTCTGGGGTGATCTAAGTCAGAGCATGACTAACTCACAGATCGAAGTAGAATTTAGCTTTTTAGGAGTTATACGGGAGAGACGAAAACCGGTCAGGACTGACGCTACACCACCACAGCTCGCGGTTTGTACTATACCAACAACGACGCGACCGCGCGATACTCCTATCGTCAGTGAATCAACCATCCAGAGTTAATATGGTTAATCAATGTTGTACTATAATCAATAATTTATACTATACCTGCTTTTTATTTTATTTTATCTAATGTGCGTCCTCAAGGGAATTGTCTAGCATGTGACTCAGAGTCCCGTTATACGGCCTTTCTCATAATGGCTGATGAACGCACGGAAACGAGGTCACCCAGTCATCTTGCAAGGTTGAGCCAAGCTACTCATTCAAAATAAAGGCTGTTAGCGCTAATTCAGATCAAAACAAATGCCATTTTTAAAATACTTTTCTTCTTTAAAGTCATTTCATTCAGGCCCTTAGCAGGGGTAAAATTATTGGGGGGCTCGTTTTGCCACGCCCCATATGACCGTATCCGACTTTTATCAAATTTACAAGACAGCATAATTAATAATTAAAATTCTTTATTTTATGGACAAAAGACCTTCAGCATCGAACATGTGATTATCTATTCAATGTAATATCACGTTAGTGTATGTACAAGCAAAAAATAGAAATTCATCATTGTATATGAAGTACACAGCTGACTTTAAATAAAAAGAACCAGTTACCTTTAATTAAGTCTGAGTTGATTTAATAAAAGAAGCCGAGAATGAAATTGACAAGGTTCACAGATGAATTTCTAATGCCCTGGCTAAACGAGGAAACATGCTTCCGTAAATGTTTCCAAAGTGGCAAAACTAGCCTGCAAAGCAGGCGTTCTTGCGGTTTTGGGGGAACTTTGGAACGTACGAGCGAGAATTGAAACCGAGCAAAAAAGAAGCGAAGGGGGAGGGGGCGGAAAGGGGAAGAAGGGAACGCGTGCCAGCTTCCATTGTTATTTTGATGAACGCCTTCTAATTAGATATGCTTGATCAAAACTCTAGCTTTCAAAAGGTGATGATTTTTTAAACATCAAAGGTCAAAACCATAGAGTCAAAACATTCCAAACTAGCTATTCTATGAAAATTATCGATTTTTTAATTGCTGTTTAAAGTAAATTTCTGAGTTCCAAGTAACCCAGGAAAACAGGGATATCTGTCATTTGAAAGATTCCTGGATATATAAATAAAATAAATCGAGTCTCTTGAGGAGGGGATCGATTGAAGACAACAAAAGTAACGTGTTCAATTCGTCGCACGCACATTAGTCGCTCAGCTACCAATATACCGTTGAGGAAACTCTCGTAAAGCACATTGCCTACACGAATTGGAATGCGGCATCCGAGGTATTCTTCGACACCCTGAGATGATTCGAATACCTCGAAACGAAAACCCAAAACTTTTCAGTGTCGTTCACCTTATTACTGGACAGGCCGGATGGCTAGTCCAAACGCACGATCGGTTATGATTGATTGCTGTCCATCAAAAATATTGAAGCCGAGCCAATCAGAAGCCTTCGTTCGCCCACGAAAGAGTTCTTCAAAATAACAATGGATGCTGGCAGGCGTTACCTTCTTTCCCCTCCCCCTCCCCCCACGTTCCCATTTTTTGCTAGGTCCTATTTTTCTCACGGGCCTCTGGTCGAAACAGGAACCCCAAACCCCGATTTTTCCTCTTAAATCCATCAAAAGAACGCCTGCTCTGCAGGCTATGGCAAAACTGTCAGGAAACATCGGGAAACTCAATATTGGTTAGCGAATGCGCACTTTCAAGATAGAGCTAGTGTTGATAAGTAACGAACTTTTAGAATGTTGACTTTCGTGGCTAAACGAGGAAACATTGGGAAACATTGTTTTCATGCGTCTTGGAATCAAAATTTGTGGCACGCAGCAATATTTCGCATGGCTAAACATGTGTGTGGGAAACATGTTTCTGGAAACTTGTTTCTTCGTTTAGCCAGGGCCTAAATGCAAATTATATGAAGCATTTGAATGGTTTATAAGTATGTGCTCTTCCACATGTCTTGTCTTGAGTTTTTCATCATTTACAAATGCCAACTATGTGAACATTTTTGAGAAAATTAGTCGCCTCTATCAATTTTAAGATAATAGTGTTTGAAATTTAGCTGGACGTTTACTTTTAAAAAAAAGTTGTCAAATTATTGGGGGGCCAGGCCCCCCTGGCCCCTCCCCCCCGCTACGGGCCTGTTTCATAGTGTAATTTTATATCTCTTATCGTGAAATAATGAATGGGTGACCTCGTTTTCGTGCACTTGTCGGCTATTACGAGAAGGGTGTATTAGGTAGTCTTTCACGTTTATTTTTCTAATTATGTATACATGTACTATACCTTAGTTATAGCCATTGCCCAATGAAGTTGTAAAAAAAAAGTAAGTTAGTAAGTGGACATATTTTCGAATAATACTCGGAGCCTGAATCAAATCGTTTCCTGATCCTTCGTCCGGCTATCGCCTTTTTATTGATCGGAACGTGCAAGCTACGGATAATACTGGGAGCCAATGAAATCGTTTCATTATCCTTCGTCCGGCTGTCGCGGACTTGTTATCAAACGTTCCACCTACGTTCTTCGTCCAACCATGTGCTGAAATTTGTCTTTGATGCTAGATTTCAAAGTATTTTTTAACTCTATTTACAATAATTTAAAAAAAAGCTATTTCAAAGCTATTTTGCTTCAACGACCAAACGCAACCTTCAAGGATTGCCAAGTGTTTATTCGTAGAGGAGTTTTTAGGCATTTTGACAGTCTCTCAAGAGAACTGAAAGCTTCAAGTACAGAGGAGCAAGTACCTAATGAAAAATGAAGAACGTAGTACCCGACATTTGACCCACCGTTTTACCACTTTCATACCACTTGTACCACTGTATCAAGTACCAAATACTTAGCATTAACTGTGCAGGCGTAGACTGGGCTAACCGGAAAGGCGTATTGCATTTAACCGGAAGTCAGTATCCCATAGAGCCAGCAGCGTGACTGAGTCACTCTGGCCGGCACATTGAAAGTTCGTTAGTTAAACAAAACAGCATACGCAATTTTATTTCTTTACTAAAAGCAGCGACAAGAATACTGCTGTTGTAGAGAAAGGGAAAGGCTGGGTATCGGCTAGCCTATTTAAACTCGATAAGATAAGGAAATTGAGTCAAGGAGCTTGTTTTTTTCGTTATAGTGTGAGGATTTCCTCGGGCAACGAAGGAACAATGTTGGTGGTTTATCTGTTCGACCTGGTTCTCTTCGTTTCATCATTCTCTTTAACTGAGGGCTACCATTACAAGAAACTTCTGCCGCCACAATCAAGTATCACGAAGACATCTAAAGTAACAGCTGTTGTAACATTTGGAGATGGATTTAGCAGAAAGATAAGTCATTCATTAGGTAACGATGTTCGTCTGTTCTAGTCACGATAAACAACTATTCACACTATTTGGACTACTTCAGTTTTACTATTTATATCATGTTCTAATAACGATACAAACATCTTATTTCAGAAATAGAACCACTAAACATTACAGCTAAGAAAATTCGTATATATATCTTGGATCTATTACAACTTGCCATATTCACTAATCTCTGTGAATAGAGGTTATAGTTCTTCTGTAAAATGAAGAAAGAAGTCATTACTCTCACCTTTCGCCTATCGAATTTGATGATGATCGATAGGTACCGGACTATATTTTTACCGTAAAAGTGAGTCCGAAATCAGAATTACTAGAGCCAACATAAACGCGTTTTCCTTGAACTGTACGTCTCTATAAACAGAAGGTTCTCTCTGATTGTTTTTGAAGGGAATTTAAATGTATCATGAAAATTCCTTTGCAAAGTCTTTAAGGAAGGAGAATAATCTATTTTCACTTAGTGTAAAAAATTGTTATCATTTGCACATTTTAGATTAGCGGTATTTTCTAGTCTGTATGATCATCTCCATTCCTGTCCCCAGAGGGAAAGTCGGGAGCCTGATATGTTTTTTTTGGTTTATATTAAATAGGAGATAGAAAGCATTTTTTTCGAATTCACCGGATTCATAAGCATGTGGAAGATTGCCCAACGAGTGCAAGAGCCATATAGCTTTCAGTCTCATTGATGGATTAAGCGTCATGATATGTGCGCGACACCTATCACTACTCAAGTTTAAACCTTTTAAAATGACGCATGACACGGGACTAGTTGGCTGGTTTACTCGTCCCGTTTTCTGCTAGCTATGAGTGAATCCTGATATTTCTCATACACGCTCAGAAGCGCAGTACCTCATTCAAGGGGAAATAAGTCTCAGATACATCCATGGCTGATTTGCAACCATTCCTAAGAGAGAATATAATAGGAAAAAACGCCGCTCGGTTCATGTAACAATATAAAAGAAAGCAACGAGAACGATTTGCTACCCTATTACCTCGGCGATTGTATATGAGGCGTTTGTTTCAATTCTCAATTCCTAAGATATTTGTGCCAAGAGCTCTAGACAGCAATAATAATCGCGTTGTTATCTTTGGCAGTCACATAAATCTCTTGGTTTACACCTCGCTAGCTCGCTTGTTAGCGGAAGTACTTTAGAGGTATTCACTTACAAAGGTGCCCTCTATAAGAGTCTCTTGTTTATGTGCCCTGGAGTACTTGCTTAAATGGTGAGATACGATGAGTGATATTTGACATTATGCACGTATTTCTATAAGCTGAATGAACGTTTTGGGCAAAAGAATTTGTAGAGAAATCAATGTATCAACAGTAACACTATAATGGCTTTTTTCAATCGAACCCAGAAATTATAGTTCTGAAGAGTTCTGAATGTTTTAGGCTGATTTGCACGGGAATTCAGTCTTACAAAGTGCGTGGAAAAAATTCAAGAGAACATAGCGAACAAAAATTGTTATTGCACGTTTTGTGACTCCGTCATTGGGAATCAATTGAAGTAGTGCAGTGTACAGGCAGTTCATTTGCCTCTCACCTAGGCTCTAGGATCTCGTGTTCAATTCCTTGACTCAGCATCACATGTGAGTAGAGTTTGTTGGGTCTCTCCCTTGGTTCTATCAGTTTTTCTTCCTTCACTAAACAGAAACAATAAAATCCAATTCCACTTGTGAGTAGTAATATTTTATCTCATATTTGGCTTTCTAGGATTATCAAAAGCGACTAGTAACGATTTTTCTTCGATTGCGCATGCTCTGGACGGCAATATCTCCACCCAATGGAAATCCCCTGGCGTGACACGTGACAGCATAAATCAGGAATTGAATATTACAGTGTTGTTTGGCCAGGTAAGCCGCCATATTGGAGGATAGGGGAAACCATATTGAAGGACAGGACTAGAAATTTTATGCTTGTTATTGTCTCTGCCTATTTTGTGCGATGGTGAACTCCTTGATCCCTCTATCCCAAAATAGATCTCTTCATGGCCTTGGGCGTAATGTTTTCCCATTTCGGACCATGTGTCATTTCCTAGAGTGCCATTTCTTAACAGTTGCGCATGAAAAGACTCGTGAAAACAACTCAAACAAAGAAGCTTATTGTCAAGAGAATGACACGTGGTTTGAAATGGGAAAACAGTACGCCAAAGGTGAAGAGGTCTATAAGGAATTGTTGAAAACAAATCTGCTTGACCCTATATATATATATATATATATATATATATGCTTGCCCATATATCTAAAATGTTGCAATTCTCTTTGATTATATGCAGAATTTCGAAGTGACTAGTTTTACCATACGCGCAGGCAGCACACCTTTACCTAGGGTCTGGGTACTAGAGGTTTGGAATTCTCGCCAGCGTCAGTTTCAAGTGTGGAAATCATACGTCACCAGGCCATTGGAATGTAGAAAACACAATCGATGGACCTGTATTGTGAGGCGAAAGGCAAGGTTTTTGGAACACGTAAAGGTATTGGAACTGCTTAGTTATTCTACTGTGTGGTATTAATAAAAAGGTTTTACTAGAAAGATAAGTCTGATTTATTAAGCTATTTTCTGTTCTGTAACGATAGTCTTTTACCTGTCTCAGGTAGGTTTTTACTGTATATTAACGACACGCGCCAGTCACGTGACACAAATTTCAAATTCGTTCACACTCCCCGCGCGTTCAAGAGAGCAAAAAGATGTGTCTTTTTCATGTGGCATCTTCATTTGTGTTTTCTCATGTGCAACCATTAAACGAAGAAATGACACTCTACGATATAACACATGATATGAAATGGGGAAAACATTGGATTAGGTCTAATTATTTGGTGATTTTTGAGACACGGGCAGACTATTCTTAAGCTGATAGAATTTTCAGCCATATCCCACAATTTCTCAATTTGTTTTCTTTAGGTTCCAATTTTGACATCGAAACTACGTCTGAGATTCCTACAAATAGATCGATGGAAAGTCCCATAGCTTACTATTCCATCCGGGATCTCAATGTCAAGGGTCGATGCAGGTGTAATGGTCATGCTGACGCATGCGCACTGTCACATGATGGCCTGATGAAGTGCGCGTGTCAGCACAACACTTGTGGCAGAAATTGCGAAAGGTGCTGTCGTGGTAGCATCAAACGAGAACAAAAGAAGTCGAAGAGTTTCTCTTGCAAGAGTAAGGAATATCTTATCTTGTTCGGTCTCCCTATGCCATGACATGCTATGCATGCTCTGCTTTTTCATGCTCTGCTATACATCTTGCTTTCCATCTATATATACTCGTATACTTGCACTGTCCTTCGTAATACAATTATTGGCTTTTAATTTTTTACTTACAGAACGTTCTGTACTGTCATCATTGGACAACACGAATGTCTCACTGTCATCGATGCAAGGCGACCAAGGAATACCTGACCAACGTAAGAATTATCGTTCTCAAGCACGAGAATGCACGGGTGGCTTGCATGGCTAATGCGGTCCCTCTCATCTGAACAAAGTCCTCGAAGCACAGGACAAAACCAAGAATTATTTCTATTGACATATGACACCGAGCTCGGGAATCGAACGCGGCTCGCATTGGTGAAGGGCGACGTATTAGCAGTGCACACTAACCATTCTTCTCAACATCTTAAATGTTTACAAAAATATCCCTTTTCTAGTTTGCTTTTGCAACAAGTTTGCGACAAGGGGAATGCAGTGTAACCCAATATCGTTCAACAGTGGTTGCAACTGCCTTCCAAACTACCGCGGTAGAAGATGTGAAAGCTGCATGCCGGGATACTATGGGTTTCCGAATTGCTTACGTAAGTATATGATCTTAATGGAAAATGTTGATATTTAACTTAGGGATGAGGTCAGAATGATTGTCACGTGAAAGGATTCGATTAGACAGGATATGGCTAGAGGTTTTGGTATACTCGGTCACGACACCACTTCTTGAGTTTTTCTGCTCACATTGGTAGTGGTTGATTGTTTTTTTAAACTGCCAACCACAAATCCATTGGAAAATTAAATTAAGGTATTGTGACAAAATCGTTAAAAAGGTCGCCACATCAACATCAACATCACGCAATCATGTCAATGTCTATGGTAATAGCTAAGACACCCAGTATCGAGCATATACAGGAGCGCAAGACGTCCGGACTCTACCAGGGTTTTGACCATCGTTTTGACCTCATCATTTAAATCAGTGTTAATTTGACCCTTCCCTCATATTCCCAGCATGCAAATGCAACTCCGAAGGCTCGACAAACCTGGTGTGTAACCAGAAAACAGGACGATGTCCGTGCAAAACCAGAATTCGTGGAACGAAGTGTGATTTATGCCCACTTAGACACTATGACTTTCCAAGATGTAGACGTAAGTATGAATGCCAGAATAATCATAATCTATCGTATTAAGCCATTCCGGGGATGAGCAAATAACTGGGTCGAGTCGGTGGCATAGCAGCGGATTTCGGGGCTAATAAAGCTTCGGTCTGGGATATATGTTCCCTAAACCAGTCCCGCAATGCACTGCAATGTAATACAATGTTTTTTCGTCGACCTATGACTAATATAGGCAGAGAATAGCTCGTCTACGTTCAGTCTTAACGGAGAGATGACGTACTGAAGACAGGTGGCCGTGATTTACACATATGGTTAAAAGAAATCAAATACGGAAAAGCATTTTTCTAAATTTTTCGTTATTACGTTTTTGCCGAAAACAGAGGACTGAAACTAACGCGTGTGCGACTGACACTGTTTCTTTGTTGTATTTAACACACTTAGTTACGTAGTTCTGACTAGTAACCTCTAGTCATTATGACATTTGGGTTATTTTAACAGCAACGAAAACTACCAACTACTTAACTTTTTTTGTTTTGTTTTTGGTTTCAGCTTGTTTGTGTAGTAAAACTGGTTCGTACAGCTTCCTTTGCGATGCCAAGACAGGCCAATGCAGCTGTAAAGTCGGAGTGTATGGTCGCCGATGTAACGAGTGTCCCGCAGGATACTATAACTTTCCCTTGTGTTGGTGTAAGTTGGGTGACTAGTTCACGTGACCCTACCTCCTTAAAGCAAGTAGTTGACCGAGTCAAAACGTCAGAAGAAAGCATTTTCATCTCACAATGTCCATTCACAAAACAAATGGCATTAAAAGTAAAACCGAAGGCAAAATGCCTAGAATGACAAGAGATTTTTTCTTATTTGTCGTGTTTTTTTGACTGCTTGCTTTAAGGGGGTATAGGTTCACGTAATCTCTTTGTGCATCTGGCTTATTTTACGCTCAAATCACATTTGAGTAAAATATATAAAAAACGCATTTTTAGAGGTTTTTAAATAACTGAGGAGAAAGTGCTGTCTTTGAGACGTTCAAGTGGCTCGGATGATTTCCACACTTCATCATCAACATCATGATCAATAACGGAGAGACGCAAAAGAACACTGAAGACGTAAAGAAACCCTGGCAGTGACCATCCTCAGCGCCTACACCTCATACTAACAACCTCTCATGATTGCATGCCTTTAAGTATACAACTATTTTACCAAAGGCGCATAAGCGATAGGTCATTCCGACATGGAAATGGTTTCGTTAAATACAAAGAACATTGAATCAGTCTCAACACTAAGGTCCATGTTCTTGATGAGAATAAGAAGCAGAAACACAAGTCATTCCAGCTATTCTTGGATCTTGGAATGACCTATCTCTTATCGCTTTTCGCCAATAACCTGTTGCCTATCGCCTTTGGCGATGACAACGTTTTTCTAAATTAGGTTTATACCTAGAAAGGAGGGTTCTCTATACAAGTCATAACTCATAGGCATGTTTTGTTGTAGGGCAAGCTAGCAAATACGACTTAATTGTTTTCGTATGATTCAGGGTGTAACTGTAATCTCAAGACAACGACAGACGATGTCTGTGACAACAATGGCAAATGCATCTGCAAGAAGAACTTCATGGGAGACTCTTGCGATCAATGCAAACCCGGCTACTATGGATACCCACAGTGCACAGGTACGTATGTGCATGTACCCATTGTTCATTTACATGTTTTGTCATTGCCGCCATGTTGGTGTTATTTAACACGTGATTTCTCATTAGTATTCCTAGTTAATACCACCATCATGGCTGCTATTTCCATGTGTTCTGGCCTCTGTGTAATGGTTGCAAACTATCTATACTGTTTTGTAATATTACTTTACAGTATCAAGACGTTTGAAAAAGCCATTAAGACAAAGATTAAGACAATCTCTGCCATTCAAACGTAGGATATTTAACTTGGACGTAATGTTTCCCCATTTCAGAACACGTGTCATTCCCTAGAGTATCATTTCTTGTTGAACGTTTGCGCATGAAAAGATACATCCAACATGGATACAACTCAAACGAAGCATCTTATTCTCAAGAGAATGATACGTGCATGTAAATAGGAAAACATTACACCCCGTAGCTAAAGAGGTCTGTTACCGAGACAACTCTTTTTGAGCAGGCTAATCAATGACATCCCTACATCCCAACTTCAATTTCAATGTCTGAGGCAGGAGCAGAAGCATTTCAAACATTTTCCATAGGGTTCCCATTATAATAGTGTCCTTAGGATCACTGAAGGGATAACCTGGATAAATAAAGGTTTCATTTCATTGCAGAGTGCGACTGTAAATCTGGGTTTGGTCGGTGCGGAAAGGTGGGTGAATGCATATGTTTTAAAGGATACACTGGACGCAGTTGTGACCGGTGTGCAGATGGTTATTACGGATTCCCTCACTGCTTGGGTAAGTTAAATAAATACTGAAAATACAGTGAGCTAACTGACATTGCAGACGGACAGAGAGACAGTCCTAGATGGAGAGGTGGACGAAATGTTAAACAAAGACAGACAGACAGACAGACAGACAGTTATGAATGTGAACTAAAACTTTCTTTTCTGTTTTCAGAATGCGGTTGCGATGCTCAAGGCTCCTACTCATCCACCTGCGATTCCATAACAGGAGTTTGTCAGTGTAAACTAAACGTTATTGGCAAGACATGCGACCAGTGTGCTGCAGGATTGGTGGGTTTTCCGTCATGTAAACGATGTAATTGTAACCCCACGGGGACAAAAGTTGGAGACTCTGGATCAACCTGCATTGGTGTTAGTGAGGTACGCAGTGTATCGACACTAGACTATAGAAATTGTTGTTGTTTTAAGAAGTTGCAGCAGCACTTAATGGACCAAATCCACTTGGGCATAATGTTTTTCCATTTTACACCACGTGTCATTCCCAAGAAAATAAGATTCTTTGTTTGCGTCGTATCCATATTCATGTGTCTTCTCATGCGCAACCGTTAAACAAAGAAATGATACTCTAGGGACTGACACGCGGTCTGAAATGATAAAACAGTGGATTATGTCGATATATAAGTAGCCAGTAGCTACCAAACCCTAAGAATGAAATCTATTTTAAATCCTGTTGAGGTTGTAAATTTGGTGCGCGTAATTACTAATCTATAAATTTCGTATTCCAACAGGTTCGATGTCTTTGCAAGAAGAATGTGATGGGAAAAACCTGTGACCATTGTAAATATGGATTCTATGACTTCGACTCCAGCAACGCAGACGGTTGTTTGTCCTGCGCATGCTCCTCGCGAGGCACTGTCTCAGGAATTCGTGGCTGTGATGATATCACTGGAAAATGCAGCTGCAAGGATCGGGTTGGAGGAAAGAAATGCAGCACTTGCATCAATGGATTCTATGGACTCATGTCTCAGGATATGTTTGGATGTAAAGGTAACCACTGACCTCTATGCACAGTAAGGACCAACCTCGTTCCCAGGGCCTTATCTTCTCTTCTTTGGGGACGAGGTTGAACAAGGACCAGATATTTTCATTTATGATCCGTTTTCCCCGTATTGATAAGAAGACCTCATAGTGCACGGGATTGAATTCGGAGACGTCATCAAAAAAAGTCCAATCTTCAATATAGTGCCCTATTTGCCCTAATCATTTACTCCAAACAACAGATAAGATATTTGATAGCTTTCCTTAAAACGTCGGAAAAAGCACATGTAGCTCTCTTCAAAGCACAGAAAAAGGCTGGTAACAAATGCGACACCTTAGAATTGTGGGATACAAAATGGTGGAATTTCCACATGAATAGGAAATTTTACCTTAAGAAAAATATATGATATGACTAAGCTCGGTTAGTTTTTGTAGCGAAAGATAACTGAAGCATCGTAATATATAATGTTTACATGTATCTTAACAGGTTTTTTTCCTTTCTAGATTGCTCGTGCAATCCCGGTGGATCTGTAAGCAGAGTGTGTGGACAAAGCCCCTGGACGCTGTAGATGTCGACCAAATGTCGAAGGCATCAACTGCGATAGGTATTGTGAATCTCAGTGATCCCAAGCAAAATAGTCATTGCGTAAGGCTAATATAAATACGAATAGTTTAATGTAAACACACTTTCGTCCGCGAACTTGGGATTTTCCTCAAGATTCATCAGTGGAAAATGTGATTTTTTATCACTTAGAGCCCGGACCCCGGACCCCCAATGAAGCATTTAAAGTTCGGCTGCTATCTTTACACTAAACCTCTTATTCTCCAGACTCGGAATATAGGATCAGACTTTCTTAGGGTCTTCACGTTGTCAGGCAACGTTTTTCCTCCTCGTTGTGGAGAGGAAACGTGCGTGACAAACCTAAGACGTTTATCACGGAGGGTTAGGAATATCTTTGAAGATTTTTCTAGCTCTGTTCGAACCATCTGGTCGTCCAGATCCAATTTATATGAACTTAGTTCTTTTAAATATTTTTCCCGTTATCATCAGAATACCTAAGGATTCAAAGACTTACTTCCCAAACCTCCATCACATACGCGCTGAATTAGAAAGGGCTGTAGGAGATGACGGGATCCCTGTGTTGGGCAGTTCTGATCAAGCAGCATTTCCTTCGTTTTCTGGCAGCGGTTACGTCGTTTCTCCCAAACACAAAGTAAGGAAGATAAATCTTGTAATTTATATCTTTGCATCTCCATTTCCGTTAGCTCAAGTTAACAATATTTTCTAACCTGCAAAAGTATAAAGCGATAGACGAAAACCGTCAAAGTCTTATAAGGCACAACAATGCGCATGCGTATGTTTCAGTAAGTTTTCCCAATCTCGTTTCCGTGTATTTTTTTGACACAAAGATATAATATTGCTAAGGACAATATGAAAGAATTAGCCTTGCCTCTCAAGAGCTGACTTCAAGCAGGGACGAGCAGTTTTTGCTTTAAGTTTTGCACAGCCTCGAAACACAAATTTAAATATGTTTTACAATATGATTTTCATAGAAATGAGGACAACATATTTGTAATTATTTTCTTTTGTTATCTTAACCAACATGGCCGCCACGTCTTTCATCGTTTTATTCTCTCTTGGGACGAATACGTTTAGGACTAATTTGCATATAGAGTTCGAGCATGCGCAGACGTGTTTTCATTTGTGTCACGAGGTACGAGATAATTATCACATGTTTTTGATCCCAGGCCATCCTCATGGAAATACAAGTTCCTCGTTCCAGTGTCTATCGTGTTATTTTTCATTACGCGTTAAACACCGGCACTTCCGTAGCCTCTGAGATCACCCTCTCTCCTAAAGGTAAGTGAAACACTACGTTGTCTGAATCTACCCAAAGGAAACCCAAGGAATTGATTAATTACGGCATTTCTTTCACTCAAGGAGCAAGAGATCCCACACATAGAATAGTTCATACATTTAGACCGACATCATACGGCGGTAGAGGGCAAACAAAGTTCGTAGTGTTGGCTGAAAATGGAAAAACTGCAGAATGGGAATTGAAGAAAGGCATGTGGACTGTGTCAATCAACACGGGAAGCTCTGACTTGTTAATGGTAAGTTATTCGCTTGGGATTCCTGTGGCGCATCTTACATGTAGATATTCAAAAACATTTTTATATCAGACGCTTTGATTGGTTGATTAACGTGCATTATTAAAACGTTCTCGATTTAGTCAAATATTCCTGTAAACCTTGATTACAGTAATGATAAAAAGGTAAATTATACACCGTGAAAAGATGAAAAAACTTACTGACGTTTGGGTTGCTAGTCCTTTGTTGGAGTAAAAGTTAAGAGCAAAGAGCAACTTCAACAATACAAACACTTTGAAATTCCACGGACCTTCCCTGGAATACATGAATATTTTGCACAAAATCGAGGCTAACCCTTTGAAACTTAGAAATTGGAGTGTATCTTTGTTTGTGCAGACATGTGCAGTTCGTTGTTCGTTCGTTCGTTCTGCGTGTGTATACTTTCCGATCTTTTTAAAAAGAGAAATTTTCTAATCGTTTAGTATAATGATGTTAAATCGAACAGGATTACGTGGCGCTTCTACCAGAAGAGTACTACACTGGGTCAGTCCTTCGTTTCGTATCCACAGAACCCTGTGAGGTGCGCAAATATTTTAACAAACAATGCAGTATGTACAAGTATTACACTAACAGCGATCCAGACGTCGTAACGATTCAAGGAAGTCACGGTTTACAAGGCAAAGGGATCCCTGTGCTCAGTTTTGACGAACCTAAATTTGCACTGAATAGAGTAAGCTATGGCAACAAGATGGCTCTTCTAGGAAGATCTCAGGTAGGTGTAGCCATTGAATAATCATTAGACAATGAGGGAATGCAATAGACGGGCCGTAGCCTCTCCAGGTTTTGCTCAGTAATATGTTCTAAACTTCTCACCTCGCCACCAATATAGAGTATATCTTCCAATATAAAACTCCTAAACACGCATGAGAGTATAACTATAATTTCTGCTTTTTCCCATCCGTGTTGCGCGCTTACCAAGTTCTTCCTGTTCAACTGGGATGCACATTCATTCTAGAAAACAGATCCACATTTTGTTTTCAATCTGTTCCAGTTGAGCATTTCCTATGAGATTCAAGTCAGACAAGCAGGTCGTTATATACTCGTCATAAAGTATCTTCAGCCTGATCGCAACGTTCGTCGAGTCAACGTCCTTCACGAACAGTCTCGAGGCTTGTTTGAAGCTCTTCCCTGTGTTTATACGTTTGCATGCCTACATGCTGTAATCAATGGCATGGGCCAGCCAATGGTATTCGAGCTGCGAGGTAACCTCTTTAGAAACAAGATTAGGCTGTCTACGACGCAAGCCGCAAAAATCGGGATTGTAAGTAATTAATTTATATATTTATAGATCAAACTATCGAATAGAATGGGTCATAATCCCTGCTCCTTAATATTTCTCTTCATTCCTTCCTACCTTCTTTTCTTTCTTCTTTCCTTTCTCCCCATCTCTCTATCTTTTTCTCTTTTTTTCCTTCCGTCCAACCATCTTAGTATTCAGTTTCCTATCTTTACTTTTACAGTTTGTTGTCTAAACAAAACACATTCCATTCAAACTAGTTTGGCTGCACACGTTATAAACGTATTAGTATACGAATGTAAAACTGCTACCTACCTACACCTACCTACACCTACCTACCTACCTACCTACCTACCTACCTACCTACCTACCTACCTACCTACCTACCTACCTACCTACCCCTTGAAAACCTCAATACGCATCTCTCAATCAAGCAATCATATTCAGACTTATCTTATTACAAAAAACATTGTTTGTATATTTTAGATATCACTTACAGCAACCTTGGAGACTAAATGGAACGTTTCCCACATAAAACCTTTCTTTTACTGTCATTCCCATGGATATACGTGTCTACGTTCATCCTATTACATGCCCAAAGGCTCGTCTACCATGATGGGTCCTGGTCTACGTCATATACCATCACGTGACCGTAAGGTATGGTTCATACTTTGAATTAACCACAGTGAGCCCGCAGTAGTCGATATAGAGCAGAATTAGTATGTTGATATTCCTGTGTTTCGCACAGCATTGTACAATTGTTGTTATTATATCCTTGTGATTTTGCTTCCCAGATTCGGTTTACTGTCAAAGGTGCCATCAAGTCTTCCGGCAATTACCTCATCCTCATGCACTACAAGCTAATTGACTTTTTGAAAGCACAAGGAAGAGTGCGCCTGGTATCAAATGGTTCACCGCTGACGGTTGATATCGCCTTCCCGTACTGCCCTGCAGTGGAAGGATGTCGTATCAAAGTACACAAATACGGTATGAATGGCTTCTCCCTCACGCAAGGAATGGCGTCCATTATGATTGAGGTTTTACGTGAAATAAAAGTGGTATGTGGAGCAAGAAAAAAATTAAAATATAACTAGTTTTTCCTGATTCAATTGCAATGATTTTTTTATTAGAAATAGATTGGAATCAATTCTAAAATGGCTGCCATCTTGGATGAAATTTGCTATTGGCTTTGCTATTATGTTTTGAGGACTAGAAGAGGAAATAGGCCTATTTACCTTCGTATGCAAATTGCCCATTTCAGACCACGTGACATTCCCATGAGAATTGTTCTTTTATGATAAACATGAGAAAATATTTACACATGAAAAAATCAACTCCCAACAGTGGCATCACATCGTCTGAAATAGGACAACAAACAACGAAGAAGGTAAAGAAGTCTATAAGCAGACTCTTGAACCACGTTCCTTTCAATGGATTACGATCAGCGTAATTATCCTTTAGAAAATAAAAAAGGCGGTCATGTTTGATGATGTTTACTTGCTAATGTGAAATAACATTCTTTTAATGGACGTACCTTTATCAACGACGCCATGTTTATCCCCATGAGGGAAAAATCTTTGTTTAACCACGCGCAACCTAATTCTGAAGCGCTTGAATGCCAGGCCACACAGTGGAAATCTATTTTTCCAGTCAACATGGCCGTCGCGTGAGAAAAATCTATGCAATGCAATCTTTCATCGTCATGAACTCATGAATATTCTGGTATATACTTTACTTTTGTGGTACTCATTCATGAGTTTATGTTAACCCTTTCTTAGATATACGTCCTTCTTGTTCCCGACAAAATGTACTCCCAAGACCTCTTCAAACCTCTCCCTCAGCATAAGGTCAACACTTTCCTTCAGCGATGCAGCAAGAACCACTTCTACGTAGACCCAAAGAAAACACGTGACTTCGTTTGTCATGACGCAATCTTCACCATGACAACGTGGTTCGTGGGAGCTCCTTTTCAGTGTGACTGTGATCCCAAAGGGTCGACGAGTCTTTTTTGTAATAAGTTTGGTGGGCAGTGCGAGTGTAAGACGAATGTCGTTGGAAGGCGATGTGATCAGTGCATGATAAGCTACACAGGGTTCCCGCAATGTAGACGTAAGTTAATCATAAGTTGGACTAGTTTTTTGTAAAGTTTGCCTTAAAAAATAGGTCTATAGATTCCTTGCAGTACGTCGGAATGCAGATCAATATTTGGAGGATATAACAATTCTCGTGAGATTGAAATTCTTTTGTTTCGTGCTCCAAATTGAGCTGCTTTGACGACACATGCAAGGGGACTATTGTCACAGTACGGAATTAACGGCAACCGTTCGACCAATCATAGTTTGCCAACTACTACACGTAAAGATCAGCTAATCCAATCAGAATGTTCGGACAAAGATGGCACTTCCATAATGATATACACACATTCCTTTAGCATAATGGCGCTTCTGCACTTCTACGTGGACGTCCTTAGGGTCGTCACGCAAATCTTCCCTTTTGCGAGACGACCCTAAGGACGTCTTCATCGGCCTATAGCGCTTCAAGCACGTCAATGAGTTAATGTTAAATGTTAAAACTACTCATAACTTGTGTTTGTGTCGTTGAAAACAGGTTGCTTCTGTAGTGCTGTTGGCTCAGCTTCACGGATATGCGATGTGAAGGGGAAATGTAAATGTCTACCGGGTTATGGTGGAGACAAGTGTGACCGCTGTGAATCGTTTAGTTACTATGGTTACCCACAATGCAAAGGTGAATAGATTTTATGCAGAACTAAATCTTTTGTCGGTCAACCAACATGGCGACTATGACGTCATATGCACGCCACTGAAATCCAGAAGTTCTTTATTTCTCACATGACTTCTATTTCTATTTCTTTCCTCTACACAGAATGTAACTGCAATAAACATGGTTCTCTAAGTAGGTTCTGTAGCGGAAGCGGTGGCCAGTGCCAGTGTCGACGAAATTTTGACGGAATCAAATGCGACAAATGCAGAGTTGGTTATTTTGACTTCCCGAAGTGTAAGCCGTGTAACTGTAATCCCGCGGGAATGCTCATCCTGCCAGGACAAGAAAACACTTGCGGGAACATCAACAGTGTAAGAATCTTTTCGTTTCTTCGAATTTGGGTAAATTTCAATAGCTTAGGGATGGGGAAAGTACCAAAATGTAATACCGGATGCCTGTGGATTTGGCGGGAAAATGGCAAATTGTCCCCACTTTAATCGAGACCTCGCTACGCCCCTAGTAAATCTTTATATAGTGTGAGAATGTGGAACTACAAAAAAGCAGAATATCTGTACAGGTAACAAACTCTTTTGGCAAAGTTTTCCGTCAATCCCTCTGGCTGCTCCAAAGAAAACTGAACAACTGGGTCTTGAAATAAAAACTTCCTTGGCGCTCCTCAAATTCTTGTTTCGCTTGTTATAACAATCATAGGTCGACTTGCAGATAGCAATTCTAAGAAGTGCCATTCTCCATGGTAAACATTCTGATGATATGAAACTATAAACTTGTGTCATTTTGATCAGCCTGTATTGAATATACCACGTCTTTAACTCAGCTAACTTTCATTTACAAGAGGTATTCCCAACCAGCACCCAAAATACCCAGGGATCCTAATTAACGATTTTTTACTTTCTATCTTTCTGTCCGTCCTTACCACAGCAAACATGCATGTGCAAAGCCAACGTGCAAGGAGTACAGTGCGAGGAATGCAAAGATTTGTTTTATGGCTTGAGTCTATTCAACCCGTTGGGCTGTGCATCTTGTGGTTGCAATACTAATGGAACCCTTGGTGGCATTAGAACCTGTAATAAGGTGAATGGTGACTGTATGTGTAAGGCTCACGTGACTGGGCTTAGCTGTACGCACTGCAAGAGTGGTTACTACGACTTCCAGTATTGGGATCCTTTTGGATGTAAAAGTATGTAAATTAAAACTGCCATGTTTATTATCAGTGCTAGTATTGTGTTAAAAAATGTATATTTTACAGTCATCAACCCAGGTAAAGGGCTCTCTTTTTTCCAGTACTAGTATTGTGTTAAAAAAGGTATATTTTACAGACATCAACCCAGGTAAAGGGCTCTCTTTTTTCCAGTACTAGTATTGTGTTAAAAAAGGTATATTTTACAGTCATCAAGCCAGGTAAAGGGCTCTCCCGTGAAGTTTGCTCCACACGCACTACAATAACATCAACTTTAACAACACATAACGCCAGAAGTTCATAACTAGATAGTCATACTAGACTCACATGTTGAATTTTATTTACGGAGGGAGAATAACCTGAGAAAAAGTGGTAAAGCGAACACCACTAACATTTTGTCTGGTACTGAGTCCAGGATGAAAGCCGAAGATTCCCGGTGTCTTTATGTTTAGGGACTATTGATTGAGATTTACCTGCGCTAACCACCTATGATCTGTTAGATTGTATCCAGACAATACAGCAAAGACTGATGCGTATTTTTAGAAAGGAAGATAGTATTAAGTGGCATTTATTGTTTTTTAGGGTGTGCTTGTAATCCAGGGGCGTCGTTTGGATCGCATTGTGATGCCTACACGGGACAGTGTATATGTCTAAACGGTATCGGAGGAAAGCTCTGTGATAGGTAAATAGTGCAGTTTTGATATGACTATTTTTCGAAGTAATAATATTTCTCGAAGAGATAATATTTATATTATGATCATCCGGGTGGATGTAATCCTTAGAAGGACTGTTTGATGTGACTGACGTTTCGACAACCTGTGCGGAAGTCATCTTCAGAGTCAAGTGAAGAAAAAAGTCAGATATGGGTCTTATTTATACTGGTATAAATAAGACCCATATCTGACTTTTTTCTTCACTTGACTCTGAATATGACTTCCGCACAGGTTGTCGAAACGTCAGTCACATCAAACAGTCCTTCTAAGGATTACATCCACCCGGATGATCATAATATAAATATTATCTCTTCGAGAAATATTATTACTTCGAAAAATATCCATTCACCTGGGTTCAGACCATTCATTGTAATTTGATATGACTGTGAGAAGCTCAGTGCCGTATGCGTGCCTTGCCGTGACCGTGCGTGGTTTCTAGAATTTTGATTGGCTGATTTTTTTTCACGCGCTATGTGATTGGTTTGACAGTGCCGTGACCTTGGCGTGACCGTGTCTGCACAGTATTATGCCCTGGTATTTGATTGGATGGAGAGTAAATTTTCGAGCAGTGTGATTGGTCTGGCTTACCCTTGCCGTGTCACGACAGTGTTCGTGCCGTGAGGTTTTCACAGTCATACGAAAACTGCTCTATCTTTATAATACTTTATTTATAGAAAATGAAAACATTATTATTTGTCACCTATATACCATTAAAAAATAGTTTTACATGGGGGTGGGGGAGAAGGGGGGGGGGGGGTAGTGAAAGGTAAAATTAGAATCATTGTAGGCAGAAACTCCCCATTACTCACTTGGTATAAAAACATACACATGAATCTGCCCTGTGATTTGGCGAATAGACCCTTTGCCAAAATGGCGGCCGAAAATTCAAATTAGTTGAAATTAAACTGAACCCCAGACATACAAATGTCTGTAAATTTGTCAATTTTCAACTAAAGTTTTCTCGGCAGATATAATGCCTGACGTAATGAATTTTCGTAGTAGGGTTACAAAAGTAAAGGTGCTCTTTCCATTGCTGGAATTGGTTTTTTAATTTAACTCATATCAATTTTCGGCTGCCATTTTGGCAAAAGGTCTATTTCATTTCTTCCCCATCCCCCACGCCCCCCCCCCCTCCCCCTTCACACGCACACACCTGCATCCCAAAACGACAATTAAAGTCTAAATGATTCCATTGCGCCCTAGATTCCCCTTTCATCACATCTCCCCTCGTCCCATTTCATTTCAAAAATAAACGTTCCCTTAACAAGAGAGAAGATCGTACAGCATGTTCCACTTGTTCACGCAGCATCCATGTTGGTTTGAACAATAGATTCCTCCACTCGTAGCGTCGCATTCAAGTGCTTGAGAATAGATTTATGCGGGTTTAAACAAAGGTTATTATTCTAACGAGAATAAACATGGCTGCCGCGTAAGGGTCATTAACAAACCCTACTCAAATGCAAAGTTCGCCAATACCTTTTGATAAAGATTTCTTTCCATATCCACAGAATTGCTTCAGACAGCGTCTTCTATCCCGATCTGCACCACATCAAGTTTGAGCTCGAAGACGCAAAGAACATGGGAGAAAGACCTGTGGTAGTCAGGAACGACCCCCTGACATTTCCTGGTTATTCCTGGAAAGGATACACTGAACTTAACTCTTACCAGGTAACGCTTGTCTTAACGTCCCTAGTGGCTCAAGGGAGGGGGGAGGGGAGAAAAGCAAGTGTGGCTAATTGGGTAAGCGTGCTCCCGTCAAGGCAAGCGTAAAATGCAGTTTTCCCGTAACTTCATATTTTTTTCCGACTTTTGTTCTGTATTCTATGTTTTTGTAATATCCAGATACGTAGAACATAAAAATGGCCTAAGAAATCTCGATTTGAAAAACGCTAGCTTCTTATAGCTTGATCATTTTCTCCTTTCTTAGTCGCGCATTCACATGCTGATCGATATTCCAAGGACAACGAACTACAGGATGATTTTTTACTACACGCTGAGACAAGTGCAGTCAGTGGGGATGCTTGTTAAATTTGTTCCAACTCCCCAATCAGGTTAGAATGACTATTACTGTATCTAACTACTTCATTTTGTTGAAAGTGGTGATGATATTGATGGTGGTGATGAAGATATTGTTGGTGGTGGTGATGAAGATATTGTTGGTGGTGGTGATGAAGATATTGTTGGTGGTGGTGGTGAAGATATTGTTGGTGGTGGTGATGAAGATATTGTTGGTGGTGGTGGTGAAGATATTGTTGTTGGTGGTGGTGAAGATATCGATGGTGGTGATGATGATATTGTTGGTGGTGGTGGTGAAGATATTGTTGGTGGTGGTGGTGAAGATATTGTTGTTGGTGGTGGTGAAGATATTGATGGTGGTGATGATGATATTGTTGGTGGTGGTGATGAAGATATTGTTGGTGGTGGTGATGATATTGATGGTGGTGGTGATGATATTGATGGTGGTGATGAAGATATTGTTGGTGGTGGTGATGAAGATATTGTTGGTGGTGGTGATGAAGATATTGTTGGTGGTGGTGGTGAAGATATTGTTGGTGGTGGTGATGAAGATATTGTTGGTGGTGGTGGTGAAGATATTGTTGTTGGTGGTGGTGATGATATTGATGGTGGTGATGATGATATTGTTGGTGGTGGTGGTGAAGATATTGTTGGTGGTGGTGATGAAGATATTGTTGGTGGTGGTGGTGAAGATATTGTTGTTGGTGGTGGTGAAGATATTGATGGTGGTGGTGATGATATTGATGGTGGTGATGATGATATTGTTGGTGGTGGTGATGATATTGATGGTGGTGGTGATGAAGATATTGTTGGTGGTGGTGGTGAAGATATTGTTGGTGGTGGTGATGAAGATATTGTTGGTGGTGGTGAAGATATTGTTGGTGGTGGTGATGATATTGTTGGTGGTGGTGATGAAGATATTGTTGGTGGTGGTGAAGATATTGTTGGTGGTGGTGATGATATTGTTGGTGGTGGTGATGAAGATATTGTTGGTGGTGGTGATGATATTGATGGTGGTGATGATGATATTGTTGGTGGTGGTGATGAAGATATTGTTGGTGGTGGTGATGAAGATATTGTTGGTGGTGGTGATGATATTGTTGGTGGTGGTGATGATGATGTTGTGGCAGCGGTGGTGATGGTGGTTTCAGCTGTGGTGATTATTATTGTTATTTGTACCTTTTCAGGATATTTTCCAACAGGACCCGCGTATCAGCATAAGATCGGTGCTCGATTCAAGTCGACTTTATCTTGGCAGACTACTGCTCCCCATTTTCTCACCGTCACGGATAGCCGAGGACTTCCTGTTGAAGTCATACTGAGTCAAGGAAAATGGGATCTAATTCTTGCCGCCAGTCCATCTCGTATACTGTTGGTAAATATCCATCCATCCATTCGTGTCAGTCAAGGAACTATCATGTATATCTGCCACCTAAAATATGAAAATCTTTTCCCACAGGATTACCTGGTTCTTCTCCCACAAGACTACTACAAAACATCAGTTCTCACGAAAAAAGTCTATAATCCATGTGAAGTCAACAGCAAACTGCCACATTGTCTACACTATCGTCACCCCTCCATGGACGGGATAGATTTTGTCACATTTGAAGCTGAGAGAGCTTTGCTCACTGGTCCAATAATCACTTCTGTACGCGCACCGTTCCCTGGGGTCGTGCTCGACGGACTTCGGGTAATTTTCGTTGTCCTTCCTTTTTTCCTTTTTAAAGAGTATTTTCGCATTACGTCACAGCCGCCATATTTGGTGCACCTTTGACAATAACTTTGTCATTAGTTTCTTTTGTTAGGTACACCAATATGGCTGCCATCTCTATTGTCAGACATGATGTCACAGCCGTCATATTGGTGTACCCATGACAATAACTTTGTTAGATACACCAATATGGCTGCCATCTCTATTGTCAGTTAACTTTTAAGGGACTGTGTAAAAACGCTCTATTACGCAATGTCAAAAAAGAGTAAAGCATTTGTGTACTCTTGCCATTCATGCTTTCACCACAAGAATAGACATTCCAAGCTTACTTTATGTTTTCTTTTCCAGAATGTCCTAACCATAGACCTGCCACCCAACCACCCTCCTGGTCAATACATTCTCGTCGCTTCCTACTTCTACGATGGGTACCCGCGTACAGGGATTCTTGACATCACGTGGCACTCCGGAAGAACGTCAGAAAATGGAAGAATGAACATCTTGAACTGCAAGTAAGTTAGGCAATATATTTAACAAAATTGATCGAGCTGGGATTTTGTGGAGAGGGGGGGGGGGGGGGGAGGGAATGTAAGCCTATTAAAATCAATTTTGATTTGAGCTTTAATACACCAAATCCATCTGGCAATGCATAAAGTTTTCCCCTGTCCACGTGTCATTCTCTTGAGGATAATATTATTTTGTTGAATTGTGTCCACATTCATGTATTGTATAGGACGGTCTGAACCCAGGTGAATGAATGTTAATCGAAGTGATATGATCATCCGGATGGGTGTAGTCCTGAAAAGGATTGTTTGATGTGACTGACGTTTCGACAACCTGAGCGGAAGTCATCTTCAAGTCCAGTGAAGAATAAAGTCAGATTGGTCATATTTATACTGCCATGATAACAATAGCTTAATTACCTGAAATAGCGTAATTTCAGGTAATTAAAGTGCTACTACGACGAAAATCGCTCAAACTTGGATTCAGCTGAAACTTCCTAAAAATACTCTTTAGAGGTCCAGTAATCACTGTATGAAGTGTTTTCTCGATATTCAGGACGAAAGTATGATATTTTTACGATTATTTTTTGGAGTCTGTGACGTCATACACTCAACATCAAACATTGCTACATATATTTCTTTGTATATAAATCCTCAATTTATTTTATTCCTATGAAGCCCAAAGGGTAGCTAATGTGCTTATTTCACATTACTTGTGACTATAATTTATATTTTTGGGTGTTTGGGTATTTCTTTCTCTGCTTTACTACTGATATTTTGATCATAAACTACAAAGAAATGTATGGAGCAATGTTCGATGTTGAGTGTATGACGTCACAGACTCCAAAAAATAATCGTGAAAATATCATACTTTCGTCCTGAATATCGAGAAAACACTTCATACAGTGATTATTGGACCTTTAAAGAGTATTCTTAGGAAGTTCCAGCTGAATCCAAGTTTGAGCGATTTTCGTCGTAGTAGCACTTTAAGCTATTGTTATCATGGCAGTATAAATATGACCAATCTGACTTATTCTTCACTGGACTCTGAAGATGACTTCCGCTCAGGTTGTCGAAACGTCAGTCACATCAAACAGTCCTTCTCAGGACTACACCCACCCGGATGATCATATTACTTCGATTAACATCCATATTCATGTGTCTTTTCATGCGCAACCGTAAACAAAGAGATACTTTAGGGAATGACACGTGGTCTGAAATGGGTTGAAAGTGGATTTGGATTATATTCGACATGCTCTCAACTTTTGGTGTGTTTTAGGTACTCGTTTGGTTGTCGACAAGTTGCTCTTGGTAACAGCAAACAAGTTCACTTATTTAGGAGTATTCGCAACGAAAATACTTTCATTAAAGTCAGCACGACACTGACAATGGCTTTGGTAGGTATGCCACGTGACACAGACAGACAAACACCTGTGCATCTACCCAAAGGTACAGATATGACAGACACACAACTTTCGCATGTAACACAGCCAGTCATACAGAAATGACCCTTCGCATTCATGTCAGTCATCCAGTCGGTGTTGCAGACAGACAGACAGACATACAGACAGAGACTCAGTCTTAAATCACAAAAACAGCCTGACATTTTAATTATCTCTTCTCTGAAACCTCCTTGATTCAAATTACAATTTCCCTTTCCAGGATTCGATCACCGCAATACCTCACGACCAGTGGGATCCAGGTTACCTCTCTGCCTCACCGCAATGCGTGAGAGCTGGGCCTTCTTGTATATCCTCGACTTTTACTAACCCTTCCGATGGGTTGGTCATTCAGGCTGAGAATAACACTGATGATAATGGTCATGGTAACGTTAGGCCACCCTATCTAATGGACCATACTGTACGACTGGCTTATATTAACCGTGGGCAGGTGAGTATATGCATACGCACGTGATTATCACGTGGAAGGAAAATGTAATTCAAAAAATAAATATGTGCACGAGTTTAGCAAGCTAAAAGGAAGAGGTAAAACCAATGAATTAATGCTCAAGCACGTGATCACGTGAATGAACACTCACGTGGAAAGAAAGATGTATCCCAAATATGGGTCAGTGAGTGCATACGTACGTATGGGTATGTTCATGTGATTATCACGTGGAAAGAAAGATGTATCCCAAATATGGGTCAGTGAGTGCATACGTACGTATGGGTATGTTCACGTGATTATCACGTGAAAAGAAAGATGTATCCCAAATATGTGTCAGTGAGTACATACTTACGTATGGGTATGTTCATGTGATTATCACGTGAAAAGAAAGATGTATCCCAAATATGTGTCAGTGAGTACATACTTACGTATGGGTTCGTGCACGTGATTATCACGTGAAAAGAAAGATGTATCCCAAATATGTGTCAGTGAGTACATACTTACGTATGGGTATGTTCATGTGATTGTCACGTGGAAAGAAAGATGTATCCCAAATATGGGTCAGTGAGTGCATACGTACGTATGGGTATGTTCACGTGATTATCACGTGAAAAGAAAGATGTATCCCAAATATGGGTCAGTGAGTACATACGTACGTATGGGTTCGTGCACGTGATTATCACGTGGAAGAAAAATGTAATTCCAAAAATAAGTATGTGCACGTGGTCAAGTGAATGAACACTATAAAGAAATGATTTTCAAAATATAATGTATATTCGAAAGTTTGTTTCTTGGACTCGTTTCAGAGAACAATTTACTTGAACGCAAGAGCAAAGCCTGGACGCTACTTTATTCTGGTGCATTACTTTCAGCCCCATTACCTCTCGTTCAATGGCCGTGTTATTGTCAGCCACAGTGATTCGGCTGTTGCTTCTCTCATTGACTTCCGGTATTGTCCCCACGTGACTGGATGTAGAAGTGTCGGTTTATCGTCCACGAGAGCCACGATGAAGGAACGGATATCTGTTAACCTTGAATCGGATCTTTTGTTGACTATTACCATTCCTGATGATAAGTCAATATGGATCGTAAGTATTCGTGTGTTATTTCTTTGCTCGTCCGTCATCGCGTCCATGTTGGTGGTAGCCTCCTTTGACGATACCCCAACATGGCCGCCATGTCATTGTCTCGGTTTGACTTTCTTGGGAATGATATCAAGCTATCACATATTGTGATCTTGCTTTAGCTTTACATTCTAGGATACTTGATACGAAAATTCGATGGAAATAGACGAGTAATTATGGGAATTTTCTTCTCTTTCCAGGACTATATTCTGTTAGTTCCTACTCGGTCCTTCTTCTCAACACTACTCGATAATGACCCCGTCGATATTTTTCCAGAATTCCAACAAAAATGTGCCAGAAACCACTTCCAAATCAAACCATCAGCTTCTCACTTCTGCCTCAGCTCCGTCTTCACTTTGACTTCACGGTTTAACAGAGGGGCGGTATCTTGTGGATGCGACACGCAGGGCTCGTTGAGTGACGGGTGTCAATCATATGGGGGACAGTGTAGATGTAAGAATAACGTGATTGGTCGTGCTTGTAATTCTTGTAAAACCGGTTATACTGGATTCCCTAATTGCCGAAGATGACAATACTCAACAAGAAGCTTAAGAATGATACTAGGCTCACGTGATGATTAGATATGGTATTAGCCAATCAGGCACCACTATGCCATGGATCTGCATATAAATTTGTACGCATGTTCACAAGAACAACTTTTTTCCTTGCTTTATTGCTTTGCTCATTTTCAGCATACATATTCCTCTAACATTTACCACACTACCAATTCAAAATCTCATTCTAAGATCGAGCCTGCGGTCTTCATGGTCAGTTCCGAGTAAGGAAAAGTGCTGACGATGAGGAAGCAGGCTCTTAGAATAAATTTGGTAAATGGTGTTAGAAAACATTCTGATTGGCTATTTGGATTGGGAGCTCGACCTATCAGCATTAAACATTTGTGTACATAATAAAATGAGAGAATCAGGCTCAATGTACCTTAATATATACCGTTTCTCTCATACATTCCATGCAGTTTGACGGGAAGACATAGAAATAATCCCCAGAATGATATATGAATTGAAATGGGAAAACATTACGCCAATTAATGGTTCTTATTTTGATTGCGTTACCTTTAAAACATCCACCGTGACAGAAGCATTCCATGCGATTTGACGGGTATTCTCAAGAGACTGATATGTGTTCTGAAATGGGGAGACATTACGCTTATGGGTCTAGTTTTCAACTCCATCTTACAGCACATTTACCAATTAAGTCATTCGCTCAGTATTGAGCATTTTATACCGCTCTAAATAAACAAGGCTTTAAAATCAACTATATATTTAAATAAATGTTTGAAATTGCACTTATAAATGAAGCCAGTGAGGTGGCTAGTGCTGTTTCCTGTGGGAGTTTATTCCATTCCATAATTGTTCTTGGATAAAATGAGTACTTGTAATAATCCCTTATAGCCATTGGCTGTTAATTAAGCGCACGTCTTTGGCGCGGGTTGAGTAGGAATAACTAACAGATTCAATTCTGACATCCTCATGCAATTGGACGGATAGACTGAGAATATATAATAAAAAAATATAAAGGAAAAGAAACGATACTCAAAGGAATAGCATGATGTGTTCGAAATGGGAAACATTTGCGTCCATAGAATAGGTCATATTTTTCGTTGCGTTACCTAAAATGTCCTGCCAAGATAGTAAGTTGACGTCATGCGGTAGTGAGCGTTCCTGACCTTCACGGTCTACTAAGATAAACAACTCAGTCTTCAACTGAGACAACAAAGTAGCCATCACATCTTAAGAAACCTTTGTCGTATAATAACGATGGCAAAGCTTTTTCTGAAAAACTTTATAAATGGCGACAATACTTAATCTTGTTCTTAACTCCTCTTCTTCTGGCTCCTTTGCCCATCAGCCTGCCTTCAACGGTAAGTCAAACTAAGTTACTCAGTCATGCAGTAATTGGCCGCCAAAATACAAAACGAATGTGCTCGACGTAGCTAGTGGTAAAGATCCAGGCCTACTTGGAGTGCAAACGTTCAACGAACCCAAGTGAAAGTAAAGTGAAGTCATTAAACCCGTGCAATAGATATTAGACTAATACACATTAGTAGACCCTAATTCCATTGTCTTTTTTGAATCTATTTGACTAGAGTGAAGTCACTAAACCCGTGCAATAGATATTAGACTAATACACATTTGTATACCCTAATTCCATTGTCTTTTTTGTATCTATTTGACTATTACACGTTGACTAACATTCTTCATTTCACGGGCTACAATCTACTTGAGAGAATTTACTTGGCCCATGAAAAACGTAGTAAGCTCACATAATACATAGTAGTACTAATACACTAACACTCTTGGTTTCTTTTGTTTTTCTTTGAGATAATTAGTCACTAATTGTACAAGTTTCAGTAGTCTCTAAGTAGACGCTATTAGTGTCGTCACGCAACGCTCACTCCCCTAAGTAGTCTCTCTGAACCTGAGCATCAGGCCTTGGCTGCAAACAAGTCTCTCGAACTCTCCCTACCATTTTGTAGTGATTATGGCGCGAAATAGTTCTAGATTTTGGGACTAGAGCTGGCTCGTGTAAGCAGCCGCTACATAGGGGAGTGAGCGTGCGTGACGACACTAATAGCGTCTGCGTAGGAGACTAAAGCTTCAGGGGCCAAGTAAAAACCGATCTTGTACTATTTAGGAACGGAAGTTTCCACAAAAACAATTCATGTGATTCTTGTAATTATTACGCTCTTCGCCTTAATTTCAAAATCTAATCGGTGACGTCTTTTTCTCACAAAATACACAGTTCGACTATTGTTTCGTCGTCGGCTGAAGTCACGAACTCAGCGTATTCAACGACTCGACTTATTACGGTCGGGGTCTTTCTTTCTATTAATTTTGCGGCCTAGTTTTTTCTTTATTGAAATTATATTTATGAACCAACGGGCGTAATGTTTTCCCATTACAGACCACATTTCATTCTCTTGAGTATCATAAATATACCCAAACAAAGAATATTATTCTCAAGAGAATGACACATGGTCTGAAATGGTAAATTACTCGTTCAGGATCAATAGCACCTGGGGTTTCGTGTCTCCACACAAAAAAATAAGCAAATGAATAAATCCGAATTTAATTCATCTTGAAACCTCTGGTTCGAAAAGCGTGGGCCTGTTAACATAGAATAAGTCACAATTTTCCTGTCACCATTGCTAGGAAGCGCGGTGTGCCTTTGCCATCCTAATCATGGCCATCTACTGGGTCACCGAGGTCATCCCACTTGCCGTCACGGCTCTGTTACCCTTGGTACTGTTCCCATTACTGGGTGTGGTCGGGTCCAAGCAGATAAGTCCTCCATACTTCAAGGACACTACTATTTTGTTCATTGGTGGACTAATCGTCGCTGTGGCCATTGAACATTGGAATCTACACAAGAGAATTGCGCTCCGAGTTCTGCTGTGCGTCGGGACTCAACCAAGAAGGTAGGGTAACAGAGTTGAATTTTCTTTGGATGTTTCAGATCGATTTTTTTCTAAATGCTGAGAAAGAATGTTCAAGGGAATGACGATTGTCTCGGTTGAAATATCAAAAAAAGAAAAAAAAAAAAAAAAACTACATAAATGATGAGGTCTGTCGTTGTAAGACGTTCTTTGCTATAACAAATTTCATAAAAATTTCAAATTTCAAAAAAGGCATAGTACGGAAGTGCAGCGCTGTGGTCGTGATTAGGAAGTGCCCAAAGTGGTAGATTGTGGCAAAGTATTTCATTGGGAGAGTTGAGTTCTTGCTTACTTTTGTAACTTGGTCAAAGGGTGTCATTACTCGTTATACCACATATGTTTTACAGTCATATGTAATCTTGCTGTTCTACGATGTCCGTCTTTGACGCATATATCCACAGGTTGATGCTCGGCTTCATGTCAATCACGGCGTTCCTGTCCATGTGGATTAGCAACACAGCGACTACTGCCATGATGGTCCCCATAGCAGAGGCGGTACTACAAGAGATCAAACCAGAAAATTTGGATAAGGACGAGGACGAAGCCGTCGAAGACAATGGAAATTCGCTTGAGCTGGTCGACGCTTCCGCCGCTCGAAAAGAACCAAAACTTGAAAAGGAAAAGGAAGAACCAAAGAAAGGAGAAAGCGAAGCAGAACTAGATTTAATTGTTACAGCTGAACCAGAAGAAAGGCAAGTTTGAACAGCTTGAACAGCTCCAGTTATATGAAGTCAATGACGAACTCTCTTAAATTTTTAAACACTACTTTTTGCAGCTTTGCTTCTTTTTGTTGTCGTCATTGACCACTTTTTTAAATAATTTTAACTAACAGAAAATTGCAGGAAGATAAAGACGAAGAGGTAAACTATTCCAAATTAATTTCAGCACAAATTGAGCCTTCTATCTGAATGCACCATTTCATTTCAGCATAGTTTCTAGTTTGTTTTGGAGGGTTGAATGCTCCTCACAAAACCTCCTGTGGCTGCCTCCTGTTAGAACAAAGTCTTGTAACGAGATTGTACAACTGTTTTGATTCAGGATGACCACACCTTCTTCTCACGCATGAGCAAAGGTCTTATTCTGTGTATTGCTTATGCTGCTAATATTGGAGGCACTGCCACTCTCACGGGGACTGGACCGAATCTCGTGTTTAATGGCCAAGCACAAAGGTAAACATCCATTTCATTAAAAAAATGCCCTGGTTTTGGCGGGAAATGCATCGCATCAATTAATTATTAACTAAACTATTATTGCATGAGGTTCAGCATGATATCGGAGATTATCAAGACCAACGTCGTGTTATCTGCCAAAGCCGTAGGTTGATGGTAGCCTCAGCTATAGGTAACCCTATAAGCCTACCCTACCTTGCCCTGCCCTGCCTTCTACTTTATCTTCCATAGCCTTTACCCTAGCTTTCCCTCCCCTACGAGATACAAGGTGATGCATCTTTCTATGCTTACCTCAATTGTTGTCGTTGTTTCAGTGTTTTCCCTGACAGTCCTGCTGTCGGTTTTGGCCAGTGGTTCAGCTTCGCTTTTCCTCAGATGGTAATTCTTTTGCTCGTATCCTGGGTTTGGCTGCAGGTTTTTTTCTTGGGTTGTTGTAGGTTAGTAAGTAGTTTGTTATCAACGATTGAAGTAATGTGTTTCCATGTTACTCGATGACTCGATCCAAGAGACAAGGCCACGTGACATCTGCTATTATGTACAATCTCGTATCCAAAGACCTTATAGTATATTTCTTACTGCTGGGAATGCGCAGTAAGAAATAAGGGCTCGTGGTACGTGATTACCAGTATGTTTGGAAAGGTTTCCAATCTAAATATAAAATAATATTGCTATTAATAATAAAACACACAGGAAAGTCCATAAGTAACCTTACAAATTAATGGCCGCCGCTGATTACGTCATGTAGCTACCAGAGTGCTTTTCATGGTTCTTTTTGTTGGTCTAATGAACGCCATCATCTTGTGACTCCAAAACGAGATAAAACATTCGTATAGAAAAATCATTCCAAGAGGATTCTGGTATAGAATAAGGGTGTCAGTGTACACCAAATCAAAATTCGGCGACCATTTTGAATAAATATTATTCTGCACTGACTAGCTTCTCGTACAAGTGAAAGCGCTGTATGTTTCAACAAGTCCGTCAAGAACAATATTTATTTACATTGATCGCCATATTTCGATGTACCGTGCGTTCCCCACTCATACAAGAGCTAAATTCACACTCATAACACGATCTCTGTTGTTATCTTGCTCAGGAGTAAAGGGAGTAAAGAGAAAAGCAAGAAGCAGGGACAATCCATCAAAAGAACACTTCGCAAACAATATCAGCAGATGGGACCGATGTCGTAAGTAGTATTTTTTCTTCGAATAAAGTGTGTTGACATCTAGAACTCTCTATTCTTTTAATTGCACGTTATGTCATCGCTACTTCTCGGGGGATCGTATGGTTGATTTCCTATTAGCATCCATTGTGAACGCTACCAAAATGGCCTCCATGTTTTTTTTTTCTTTGACTCTCTTTGGAATACATGCTTGCAACCCATCAATTTATCATAAACCTAAGATTCATGATGTCAATAAATTCGAA
This sequence comes from Actinia equina, assembly GCA_011057435.1. Taxonomy (NCBI): domain Eukaryota; kingdom Metazoa; phylum Cnidaria; class Anthozoa; order Actiniaria; family Actiniidae; genus Actinia; species Actinia equina. Next base: position 121,785 of record WHPX01000021.1, read on the forward strand.
CTGATCCTTCTCACATCAGTTTTTTAAGAAGCCATTGTAGTTCATATTAGATGTTTGTACCAAAGTTAGACCAGCCTGTAATCCTCACAGCTCTTCGAAAAGCAGCTCAATTTGGAGGACATTGCCAAAGGTTGTCAATTTTCATAAGATGAAAATTAATTTTTGTGTCCTCCAAATTGAGATGCTTTGACGTCACATGTAAGGGGTCTATAAGTGTATTTTGAGTATTCGTTGTAATTAACACTTTTAATTTGATTCATCAACGTTTGTTTAATTTTTAGAGATTTTTCTCTTAGATTTGCAGAAAAAGTCGTTCTTTGTCACTTTGTCATCTTGGCTTTTCTGTGGCTGCTAAGGGAGCCTAAGTTTATGCCTGGATGGGCCATTGCGTTCAATAAAGGGTAATTATGGACGACGTCAAGATTTATTTCTGATATCGAGATGTTTAATGAAATTGTGGAGGATTGGAGTATGTAGACTAGAAAGATTCATAGTTCTAGTCAACTTTTTAAAGCAAAGTTTTGGCCGTGTGGTGTAATGTTGAAGATGAGATACATTAGGTTTATCAGTTCGACCTTCATTTAATGACCTTCAATTTTTGTCGATACTCTGGAAGAACCTCTGGACTGATCTAAGTCAGGGCACGACTAACTCACAGATCGAACTCTGAAACAACCTCTGGGCTGATCTAAGTCAGGGCACGGCTATTTAGAGATCGAATTGAAATCTAGGGTTAGGTTTTGTGGAGAAAGGAAAACCGGAGAACTGGAAGGAAACTCCTCGAATCAAGTGAAAGACAAACTCTACTCTTCTGTTTTTTTTTCTCTTTTTGTTTTCAGTTATGTCAAAGATGCAACAGCAGCGATGCTCGTCGCCTTTTCTCTATTCATTTTTCCTTCTGAAAAACCAAAGATTTTTTGCTGGAATACCGAAGGAAAAGGTAACAATTGACCATTCTAAAATCATTAATCATACTCAATTGAAGAATCGTTGTCGGGTTCAGAAACATAGAACATGAAAGCTGAGACCAAAATGGCACATGGGAAATGACATAATTATATTATAATTCATTCATTTGCGCCATCCATGCAGTCGGTTTAGAATGCCTAACGCGTATTAAAAACAGTGGATGATGCCAAGGGTCGCCGGTCACAGCATGCATCTAATTAACGTACTTCCCATGTGCCACTTCAGTCTCAGCTTTTATGTTGTATGTTTCCGAACCCGACAACGATTCTTCAATTGAGTGTATACAAGAGATCAAGGCCCTACCGTAAAGCGTAGGCATTCCTGAATAAAGTTTGGTTATTATTATATCGGTAAGAGTTTGGAGCAACCAGATGTATTGGAGGTGGCGTGACGAGTTCAGATAAATTGCAACTGAACTGGATCGATAGACCTTATAACAAATCATGTGTCATTCCCTAGAGTATCATTTCTTTGTTTATTGGTTGAGCATTAGAAGATGCATGAATATGGATACAACTCAAACGAAGAAACTTATTCTGAAGAGATCATTATGCCAAAATATTGTGAAAATACTGAGAAAAAGGGCCCATTGGTAACATATTCTTGTTTCTGAATTAGTTACCAAGCCTCCTTCCTCCGATACTAACCTGGAAGACTGCTGCCTACAAGTTGCCTTGGAATGTAGTCATCCTATTGGGTGGTGGATTTGCATTGGCTGAAGCAGCTCAGGTACTTGCACAAACTGGAAATACAATACAATCTGTTACATTTCTGTATAGCTATAAATAGAGACATTATAATATCCTTTACCGGCAGCCATTTTGGATGACAAAACCAAAAACATGTCTTCCAAAATGGCTAAAGTATCTCGATTTTAATGTTCTCGTGATTTAATAGTCCCTTTCACAGTTCTCTGCTCCGTCTTGAAAGGTAGCCGTGCCTTTGAATCGAAGCATGACGAACGGTGAGCTTGCAATGTTAGAGACCTTTTTTAAAACTTTGAACAATCATTAACATGTCTCTATCATTGCAAGCTCACCGTTCGTCATCGCTTCGATCAAAGGACACGGCTACCTTTCAAGATGGCGCTGGGATCTGTGAAAGGGGCCATTGCCTTTATAAAGTAAGTCAATGAGTTTCTCAGCTTTTCATTTATCATGACGACAGTAAACCTATTACTAATTCTAATATCATCTGTCTTACCTTCAGATTTCTGGGCTATCTCAGTGGCTTGGGTACCAGCTCAGAGCATTGGGCGCCATTCCTGATTTTGCTATCGTCTTAATTGTATGTTTGATCACGTGCGCATTTACGGAAATTACGTCAAACGTTGCCACAGCGACCATCTTTCTTCCTATTTTAGGAACATTGGTAAGTGACCAAATCAGAGTTATCTAAATGATTTTTTTCCTGTTATTAACTTATTAATGTATTATTTCCAAAGGGTAAAAGTATAGGCACTCATCCATGGTATTTCATGATCCCTGCGACAATTTCCTGCTCATTCGCCTTCATGTTACCCGTAGCAACACCGCCCAACGCCATCGTAGTTTTCATATGGTCATCTTAAAGTCAAGGATATGGTAAGTACATGCGTAACTCAGGGCGCGCAGCTCATGCGCAAATAGGCCATTTGCCTGATGGCATGATTTACTACAAGACCAGAATGCTTTGCTAATGGCTTCTATTGTCGCGCAAATTTTACAAATTGTCTTTTTATTCTGATGAAGGTAGAAAAATCTAAATAATAAGATAACATTCGGGTAATGGAAGTAAAATGACGGTATCATTCCAATGGCCTATTATGCACAAAGGATTAAAGTGCGCCTAATGCCTCATTACAGACCAATTTAGAACAAATCCTCACATTGTCATAAGCGCGTTTTCAAATTTGTTTTCGTTTCAAACGAATTCCTGATTTTTTACGGCACGAAAGCGTTTGCAAAATTCTCGTATCCATTTATTCTCTGATATGCATTCATAGCTTCAAGTCCCCCCAATGTCTAATCACAGACCTTATGTAAGTTGAAGATATATTCATAAAAATGCGAAAATAGTAGCATTTGCAGCTTGCCTATGCTTGCTTGAAATACCTAAACATTGAAATTTGATTATAGCTTGATATATTTTTTGTGTGACGGTATTAAGCCTTGATTTTCTCATTTTCCAGGCCAAAGCCGGGTTTGGAATGAATGTTATTGGCATTGTCGTACTCATGGCATGCTTCCATCTCTATGGAGTCAAGATATATGGACTAGAATCTATGCCTGACTGGGCTTTACACTCTAAAATACCTAGCAATTATACCTTAGTATGCAAGAATGTAACCATGTAATCTAGCCAGTCTAGATGGAGGAGTGGAGGCTGGGAAGAGGGGTGGAAACTGGGATACCAAATGCAATATGCTAACACTCTATGTGTTTATTCCATCGATGGGCTACCTGTGGCAGGTATTTTAATCACAGGGATCCCAAAAGCAAGACAATGAAAGAGATGGTAGTCTGCAGAGAAAAAAAACATATACCTTATAGTTTCAAAGATATTAAAAACGTACGATGTACGAAGTCTCGGGTTCATCGTGACCCCATTATATTAAGTGTTAATAAATAGCTAGAGTTCAATGTTGTCATATGAAGTTGATATTTTGTTCCACTTTTTCTTCTAACACATGGGATGCAGATAGAAGCCGTTATTGCAATATCTTATCACAAATAAACAAAGCCATAAAATATGGCCATCCTCTATAGGTTGCTATCAATAGACGTCACTTCCAGTAATAGCTCTTTTTTGATGGCTTGTAGAATCCTGGAGGTTGTTTTGATCTCTTATTTTCTGGTTTGATGTCGTGAAAATAGTCAAATACAATAGTTTGAGGACTTATTTTGATATGTTTTGACTTAGCATCCGCTAGTTGCCTCCCAGCAATTCGCTTGTTTGCCCCCCAGTCAACTCCAAAAAGTCACGTGATTGACAGTAAGCAATTTCAATATTTAAGACGAAGACAAAGCAGTCATTCAACCATCATAGTAATTAGAGTAGTCTATTGTCAAGAGTTAATACAGAAAGATTTAAAAATAGTATTATAAATAGATTACATTTTTAACATAGATTAGCTATTTTAAATTTTTTTTTTTTATATAATATATATTAGATATTTTCATATTCGTTCTATTTTTCTTATTATTTCCGCTTTGCATTGTATGTATTGATAAGTATTTTCATCAATATGAAATAGAGACATTACTGTTGTTGTTATTATTATTATTATTATTATTATTGGCGGACGCTGTCTAAAAAATTCCTATTATTCATGCCAAAGTAAACAAGTCGTGGCATCAAAATAAAATTAATTGCATAAACATACAATATAGTCAATATGTTCATTTTGGGATATCGCGATCGGATGCCGCATATTTCGCGTGATAAACACACAAAACATTTATTTTTATTTTTTATTATATTTTTACATATAACAATATAAATGATATATAAAACGTAAGGGTAATTATTATGATGGTAGAGTGCATAAATACACCTCAAAGAGTTAATGAAGAAGCTTCCTTCGCCCTAATGCAAATATTCAATATATGGATGAAAAGAAAAGTGTTTGACTGTAAGTGACATTATTTGTTCAACGTGCGGAAAGCGTTAAATCTCATTTTTTAAAAACCTCTCAAAATTCAGGTTTTAGAAGCATAAATCAGATTAAAAAAGTTCGGTATGTTTTTTAAGATTATCTACACTCTTTCAAAATCAGAAAACTGATTGGAGAACTTTTTTCTCTTACAGAAAATGTATTGACTTACAAAAAAATGTTTAAAAAAGTTTACCTTAAACGTCTTCAAGCTTCATTCTTTTGCTGTTTTTTACTTCTTCATTTTATCTCTGGATACCAAACAAGGCATTTTCAACATTGTCTGATCAGCCTTCAGCAAAATAAGTGGGTTTTTACCCTCTGGTTACCCCCCAAAGACGCAAAGGATTATGGGGATGTGAAAGTCGAGAATAAGAATTTTTCAAACTTCAGTATTTTGAAGGATAAATCTAATTTTCGAGTTTTAGAAAGTTTTACCGCACCAGTCTCATTCTGCCTTCGTCACCAGTCCTTTTCCAAAACGAAAGCGAAACTACATAAGCTTACAAACGATACAAACAACTTCGTGTCTGGTAAGGAAGGATGGACAACGACTGGCAAAATACGTTACCTAGCGTAAAAGATCGTAATCTTTATGCTTTTGAAAACTCAAAGTTTAGTGATGTGGAGTTTTCTGTGGATGGAGAACAATCAACCATTCCAGCTCACAAGTACATGTTAGCCATCAACAGTCCAGTATTCGAGGCTATGTTCTATGGCTCGTTAGCAGAAACTACACGAGTAATACACATTCCAGAATGCACTCAAGAAGGACTGCAGGAAATGCTTCGATATGTCTACACCGACAAAGCAACCATAACAGCAAATAATGTCATGGAGCTACTCTATCTCTCTAGGAAATACAGCATGTCAGTCCTAGAAAATGAGTGCAACGATTTCATTTTTGATCATGTCAACCCAGAAGATGTTTTCCTTGTCCTTCCGCAAGTCCAGAAACTGCAAAACAAAATCCTTGAAGACAGATGTTGGGCTATCATCGACAAGGACACACGACAAGCGATCGAATCTCAAGCATTTCTAGACATACCTCGTGAGATGCTATGTCAGATTCTTTCGAGAGACACTCTTGAAATCAAGGAGCTTGAACTATTCAAAGCGATGGATCGGTGGGTTTGTAAAAAGATCAGAGATCGAAGCCTAGATGAAGATGGTGATACGAAACGAGAGATTCTCGGTGAAGACATAGTACGACTTATACGATTTCCCACAATGACAATGAATGATTTTATAACACATGTACTCGACTGTGAAATCCTACAAAGAAGTGAGTTAACCGAAATTCTCAAAAGATTAAAGTCTCTGGAGCCGGCAACTTCAGTATTTAATTCCACTCCAAGATCAGGACCGCATGAAAAACGCCAAGAGCAAAGACGGCGAAGATTAAGCTCTAGTTCTAACCGAAACCGCCGAAGTCCAAGTGATGTATTGGCAGCAGCAGCAGCAGCAGTGTTCGGCCGCGACGAAAGTGACAGTGATAATGAGAGTCAAAGAAGAAGTCGAAGTCCATTGTTAGCGTCACTGTTCAGTGACAGTGACAGTGATAGTGACCGTCAAAGGAGAAGTCGAAGTCGAAGCTCAAGTCCAAGTCTTAGGCGCGATCGCAGTCGCAGCTTGACTCCAATAAGGGCGATAAGAAATCGTCGTTTTCAAAGTCGTAGTCCTCGTCGCAGTGTTAATAGAAATATATACAGAAGAGGGCCAAGGCATAATCGATAAATCCAAGAACCTTAAGAAAAAAACTTAACTTGCTTTATTAGTTCAAGACGAGAGGATTAGGGTGCTGAATTAGTTGTCATGCATGTAATGTATTTCCATATTTTGAAAATGAAAATAAAGGTTTTGAAGAATTTTCTGTCTTTTTTAAAGCCTTCCTAATAATTTTCTAGGGAAAAAACAGGTGGTGGTAGCTGGACTGAAATATCCTTTTTAGACTTATTGCACTTAACGTCATCTCGGCCATGTTGGTGGTATTGAACTAAAGATTACTCATTAGCTTCTTCTTCTTCGTACGAACCAACATGGCCGCCATGTCTTGACATTTGACCCCAAGAGGAGAATGCTTGCAACCCATCAAAGACCATCAATAGGCCTATATATGTGTCTTTTCACTGAAGGTATGATATTTTTCCACTTCCGATAACTTCTTTGGAGCAAGATTTTTCAAATGACCTCTTGACCTCAATGATTATGAATTTTTATGAAATGCTTCATTGAAAAGCAGAAAGAAAAGGATGCCTAAGCAAACGGCACCTGCCCGTGAATGGCCTGGCTGCTTAGCCTTACATTTCACTGACCTAGCACTCCTATCTCAGCTCCATCTGATTCCATAAAATGCGGCTTGGTGGTTCCGTCCCGGGAGGGAAATCCCTCACTTGGAAGAAACTCGATCCTTCGGAAGGCCACCCGCCTGAATCTCGCAGCTCATTCTCGATATCTTACCATTACTGCTCTAAACAAGCCTTCTTGTATGGAGGGAAGAACAACGAAGGCAGCGAGTTTGACGACAAAATGTATTCACTGACAATACATCAGACAGAGGAACGATCTGTTCAAGTAAAATGGAAAGTATTAGGAGACTGTAGTGGGAGCCATTCACCAGGTATCCAACATCGATTACTGTCCACTACTTTTTATCGGTAACCACAGGTAGCTCAATTTGTATTCTAAGTTTGCACGAGTTTGGGTTGAGTTTTTATGGTATCAGATCAGATCAGCTATGTAATTATAAGAGAAACTCTAGTGATAACAATTAAGCTGATAATGGTAATAATGATAATAATAATAATATTGATGACAAATAAATTACATAGATATATGCATTTGAATAATAAAACTTGTAGCAACAATGAATACTAGTTCAGATTTCACTTCGTGCCTAATAATAATAATAATAATAATAATAATAATAATAATAATAATAATAGTAATAATAATAATGTTGATGACAAATAAATTACATAGATATGCATTTGAATAATAGAACATGTAGCAACAATGAATACTAGCTCAGATCAGTACACTACATGCCTACTCCCAGCACTCCCCTTGTAATATGCAAATTATAGCTAGTAATAATAGTGATAATGATAATGTTATTTAGTAATGTTCTGCTTCACTTCTCAGGACTTATCAGTGGCCATTCATCTGTTTGTGTTGGAGACAAATTATACATTTTTGGTGGTAAAAACAAAGATGGAAGATACCTTAACTCATTGTACCAAATGGACACCAAAACAAATGGTTGGAGTGAAGTGAAAACCACAGGACAGCAACCACAGCCAAGGACAGACCATGCCATAACTAGTGTTGGCACAAGGATCTATTTATTTGGTGGAGAAGGAGAAAATGGACTGTTAAATGATCTGTATTTATTTGATGTTGATAATAAAACATGGCAAAAGATGCCTACAGGAAGAACAACACCCAGTGGACGACATGGAGCAGCATTGCTAGGCATGAGAAACACTAATGATGATGGCGATTTGTTGTGCTTGATGTTTGGAACTGGCAAAGATGCCATTATGGATGATATGTTTACCTATAGTACTATAACAAAGGAATGGTATGATAGGCCAAGCAAAGGCCAGCTATGCCATGGGAGAAGCTACTTTTTTTCAAGTCTGTTAATGGCTGGGAAAATTCTAATATTTGGAGGTGAGGATCAATTTGAAATGCATGTTTATTACCCTTCATGAAGAGTGTAATAACCCCTATTGCTGTTTTTCAATCAATCATTCCCAAGGAAGTGAAAGAACAAAAGACATTGGGTCCTTGTTGGTTGAAATGATAAAAGTATTCATACATTGACATTGAAACAAAGAATTAACCATTTCATGTTAAAGTGGAAACTTACATGCAGGTGTATGTTCATGGGAAGGGTCCAGGAGTTCTTGGGAACCTGTCTTTTCAAGCTGCAAATTATGTCCTCTAGTATCTATAGAAGGGGTGCAGAGGTTGTGCACCCGCACCCCTCCCCCAGATAAGCTGTGTTTGGGCTGGAGTTTCAACATCCTATAATCATTGTGCACCCACCCATTTCTAAAAACATTCTGGATCTGCTGGATAGATAAACATACTTGTGTTTGGTTAACAAAATAAAATGGACCTTGAAAAGCAAAATACAATCTTATAATAATTGCAAGTCTACTAACTTCTTTTTCAAGGTACATCAACTTTAGCTACACAAGAAGGTGGACCACAGAATGACAGCTTTGTGTACAATGTTTTGGGTGGAAACTGGAGCAAACTGCATCAAGCAGGGGATGAGCCAGGACACATGCCAACACCGAGATCACACATGGCTGGGTTTAAACATGGAGGTGATGGTTTTGTTGTTTACGGAGGTTTGGACAGTGCTGGAAAGACCCTTGGTGATTTGTGGTATGCAACAATTGGAAAATAATAGAGAAAAGAAATTTCTACTATCTTGAAAAGGTTTCTCAGCCTTTAAGCCATTTTTGAACTTTTGCCAACTTGTTTACACTGTAATTAGTACTCCCAATATCTTTGATAGTTATGCACCGTACTGTGAACACTTCTACAAGTTTTTGATTTCTTTTTGACGTCTTTTTGAAAACTTTTTTCACCTTGATGTTTGGATAGGCAGATTTCAAACACTGATGTAACAATATTGAAACATTAAAGTGAAGCACCAAAACATAATTGGTTAGCGGTAAAGATATTGATTAAAAGTTGTCAAAAACTTTCTTGGTGTAAAAACTTTGGAACTGAATTTGGTGACGAACATAAGAAAGGTTTATAATTATCTAAAGTTCAAATATTCAGCTGCAGTCCTAAGCAACACAAGTTGTACCACCTACCAACCCACATAACTGTTCAAATTGGGGTCCCAAGTATTGTGTGTGTCAATCAATATTGAGGAAGCCCTAATATGAATGGAGTAAGTCACAGAAGTCACTTAGTTGAATCCTGAAAATGCATTTCCTGACCCTGTTTTGCATAGAAATGCACAATTGCTGCAGAATACTGATAATTATACTCTTTTTAAGGGTAAATTGCATTTTAGTTTTTGTAGAGAAAATGTAAGAATGCATGGCAAACATATTAAAAATGTAAGATGCAAATAAGTCATTAAGAATATAATTACACAGTTTCCATTTATTGCATAACACTCTCCATCAAGTATCAGCTTACAGGGTTTGAGACAACATCAACCACCCATGCTTTAGAAGTATTTACATCGGCAGTGTCATAGTGTCTTGATACACCTCTCTCGCCGATTAATTGAATGGTTCAAGAAGAAAGAGCACCTTCATCAGTGAGCAAGGATATTTGAATTGACCACAGCTCACGTCATAATTTCTCTTTCTTTAAAACACCATTCACTGTCTTGCTTATGAATGGGTTATGTTATGAAGGTCTGTGCAATATGATTATTATTCCTTTTTAGGAATTTTGTGCAATTGTGTAGAAAAGTACAGTAGGTAGAAAAAAGATGTTGAAAATGTCTGAAATTTTCTACAAAAAGCTCGAATAAGAAACAGTACTTATGACAAGAGAAAAGAAGTATGCATTTATCAAATTCTAACAACTCAAGTAACTATAGAGAATATGGAATTTGATCAAAAGTAAGGTAAAAAACATCGAGGGGCTTCTTAAGAGAAATTTAAGGGGAAATTGCTGTGAAAAGACTCAATAAAACGAAATTTGAAATTGTGTTGATTTTCTACTAGTTGAAGCTAATGCAGAAATATTTTTATTATTATAACTCTTCTTTTTCCTTTGGAGTTGCTTCATCACCCTCTGGTAATTCTGATGGTTCTTCACCATCTTCTTCTTCTTCCTCCTCTTCTGGGAATTCCTCCTGTGATTCATCGTATGGTGGTAGTGGCTCCTCATCTTCTGGCTCTTCCTGATCCTCTTCTTTCATCTTGGAATCATTTCTTTTCAAGCCATGAGACTCCAGCAAGTTTTTGATATCTTCTTTGCTCATTTCTGCTACATCTACTTTCTGTAAATAAGAAATAGGTAACACTCTTACATTCTTACTCAGTGTAATATTTTCACATTTCAAAAAACATTAAGAAACAGAAAATTTATTGGCATGTGTAATGTCCTTAAAAAAAGGGGAGAGAGAAAAGGAAATAATATTAAGGAAAAAACAAAAAATACAAACTAAAAAAATAGAAAAAAGGAAAGGGGTAATTAAAAATGATTAATGCCTCTACTTCTCCTCTTCAAACCTTGTCCTGTCCTACATGCATTCTTAATAATAACAATAACAGTTTATACACCTACTTGCAAGGTTGTCATACAAGAATAGAACATTTGTAATTTAGTAAATTAAGTGATTTAGTAAATGTACCAATTAGGAATAAATTATTACTGACATAGGTGTATTTCCCCCCCAAAAAAATGAAAGAAGAAAATCCACCTACCTTGACCTCCTTCCCTTCTTCATCATATAGATGCATAACAGGATCTGCCCCAGGAATGTACTTGATTCTAGCATCATGGCTTTCTTGCGTTAAGGATTTTGTTAACACAGCTACATGTAAATGACTAGGATAACTAAGCATTGACACAGTAGCACTCTAGTCCTAAGCAGAAATAAAACCCCTTTTTCTTAAAAAAAACTTCAACTATTATTGACACCCTTAATTAGATTTTGCATCATCAACATCAGAGCACAGCTAATTAATTCACAGAGTGAATATTGGAATTTAGCCGAATTTAGTGAGAGGTAAGTGTATTGCTGATATGGCACCCTCTGATTCCCATTTAAACAAATACATTATTCACAATGTCTTTTGAATTTAAAACAAAATACTGAATATCACTTATCAAAAGTCTAGGAAACTGTAAAGTTTCATGTCCTACTAATCCTACTAAATTCTTTGAGATTGGAGTGAGTTTGACCAAAATAAATTTAAAGTTGATTGCAAACAAGGACAGTTCTGTATCCGATTTACAGACTTCTTTGGGGTGACTGATATTACCTTTAGCATTATTTCTAGTTTGATAAAGATCAATGGATACTAGTAGGGGAGAACCTCATAAATAAAGCCCTTCACCTAGATAAGGACAAAAAAAACATGAATAATATGATACATTTGATATAATAATATTATTAATAAATGAAATGATGATCAAACTTTTAAAATTATTAAATGCAGAGCTAGAAATAATGCCTGGTCAATATGGCCACATCAGACCTATCAACATGTGTCCAGCCAATGTGAACAGTCAAGAGATAAAATGTCTGTTCATTGGCTGTTTTAGCTCTCACAAACTGATTTTTAAACCAAAGGAAGAAAAAAAGTCAAACTGAATAAAAAGAAACAAGAAATAACAGGAATATTTCCATTCCATGTGAATAAATAAGAAATGACAACAAGTAAATGAATAAAATTAATGAAAATAAATGACAAAATGAATTTTAATGAATCAAAATGAAATCTGAATTTAATGGAATGAATAACATGGAATCAACTAAAAAAATTGATTAAGATGAAATGAGTTCCAGTCTCAAGAGAACTATTATTGATTTTTATTATTAAGGACAACAAACAAATATACAACAAGAACATACCTCTGGAAGGCTGTTCAATCGTCATCCACCACAAGTCTAAACATAATTGATACAAAAAATTAATATTCAATTGCCCTATTTCACTATGGCGTCACATCAAAACAATCTATTGTTTAAACGCAAAGGATCATAGTCGTCGGAGGGGGTCAAATTCGACAAAAATTGTTCTAAAACCAGTATCAACTGACGAAGAGAAGTAGAATAGCCAGCAAACGCTTTAGTACATATTAACACATATTTACATCTGAAAACCAGGTCATTTTAGATTAAACTGTTGCGCTAGCAGCAAATTTAGTTGAATTTTCTACTGGATTTGGCGATTCTATCCCCCACATAAACAAGCAGTGACGTCATAGTGAAATAGGGCAAATCCCATTAAGAAATTATTCAAATGAAAGCTAAAGGATTCCAAGCAATGTGTGTGAGGTTATCATTTCAATCAGATTGGACTTCTTATTGCTTACTAAATAATACAGAAGAAGTGATAAATTTACACGAGAATAACATGCTTACAACGTATGAATAATAATCAATAATAATTGTAAGGTGTTAGAATTAGTATATAATTACAATTAGTTCCTTGAAAGATTACCCCACCTCAGCGCTACCAAAAATATACACAAAACACGAACCCAAATATATTATATAACATATATTATCTATAAGTAAGTATAATATTTCAAAAGCTGTGAGAAGAAAACACGAGTAACTTTTGATTGATTTTTTTGAATTCTGCGAGAATAGAGAACAAAGGGTACAAAGAAAGTTACAGTACCTCGAGTCTTGCACGAATGACTGGACCTTTAGGCTTGTCTTCAGCCTTTTCCTCGCACAAACCAACAAAAATAAGGCTAAATATACCTAGTATGATAGCTGCCTTATTCATTGTGCTAATTTTGTAGCCTTATGAGGCTTTTTTTCGAAGTTTTTTAACGTGTTATCAAGTTTTCCTCTTATTGATCCAAACAACACGTCAGTGAACAAGTTGTCTTGAGCCCAGAGTCTTCTGGGTTTCTGGTCAGCGGTCTGACGAAAAGGAGGACTCTGGGTATTGCACCAGAAGAAGAATCACGTTCCGCATGTTGTGAACCGCTAACTACGAAACGCTGTAAACAGTTTGTAAAAAATAGTAGTTAACTGACAATCGGGTACTCCTTAACAATTATTCGCCTAAGGCGAAGTGAATATCGGGGGATATTTACCGAGACGCAAAGTAAATATTCTCCGATATTCACTGACGCTGAGGCAAATAATTGTTTTAGTAAAATACTCAGGCGAATCTTTCACGAAAAGAAGGAAAAAAAGAAGATAAAAGGCATTTTTCCCGGTAATAGCAACGGCGCGGCTGGCCTCTATTTTGGATTATCGCTGGAGGTGATTATCGTGTGATAGTGTGAGTTTCTCGACCAATCAGCGCGCGAGATTTTCAATAATCACCTGTGTATATTTACTAAATTCACATAATCCCTTATCTGACCTACGGGAAACGGGCAAAGTAGCTATGTATATGCAAAGTGGAAAACGTTTATAGAAATATGTATGAAAAGCATAGCTCTACTTTTCGCGTATCCGAATACCCAGAGACAGACCCAGACACCCGCAGAGCTGAGGTGGCGTATAGACGTCAGACCTGACGGCCATTGAATCCTTCTGCCCTTGGCTGTACAAATTTCGCAAGAAAATGTTCTAGCCGAAGCATAAGGGGAGAGACCAAGTGGCCCCCAGAAGTTTTTATAATAGCCATGAAGGGAGTTGTTCGAATTCTGTGCCGAGGAAAGACTGTTTTAATGTTTATAAAATGTGTTTTTGTCACTCGGTAAAGATCTATATGTTAAGTGCATGCTACATCGAGTGTATAAGCAGTAGAGATCTCAACCATAATTAATTTCATTCCATAATTAATCCATATACACAGATAAAAGAAAGCAATGTAGAAATAGATGGGAAGGGGGAGGGGTGGGCTTTTCATGGCACCCTACAGTGAGGGGATAGGGTCTGTTTTTTCCATGTGTGCAGCTTGTCAATCAATCCCTTGCTTGGCTCCGGCGCTGTGGTATAACAGGAAGGGAATATAAGTAAGTAATTTATTCACGATGACTTACAGGAGCTTACACTAAAGGCTTGTTAGAACGTGCACGTTCTTAACTTAAAATTTGACATTTTTATTAGGAAATACTAGCTTCGTCCGGCGAAAACTCGTAAAGCACATTTTAAAGCAGGAATGATAACAAATAAATGAATAAAAATTGATGAAAAAAATATCGAAAAGCGTCTGCATCTTTGCTTAACATTGTTGTCCAAGTAGGGTCCATAACAATGCTATCCAAATTGCGCAAATGGTCTTAATTCCAACAATCGGCCATGACCCGCAATAATCTATTACCCGGTAATGGATAGTTCCTGAAGATGTTATACGATCTTCATCCTTCCAAGGCTCCCATCGCCCTAGCATCTTCGCCAGCTTCAAACATTCAGGATCTTCAGGTTGCAAGTGATATTTCACCACAGTTGAGTTGTATTCTTTCAGCCTAGCAAGCATTTGTTGAACAACCTCGGGATATTTAGCTTTTAAGTCATGCCTTTCTTCAGGGTCCGCCGTGATGTTGTAAAGGGCGATATCAATGAAGGGAAGTCGGTCAATGGTAAGCTAAAAAAAAAGAAAAGAAAAGAAATAGCACCTTTCTAGTCGTTCTTTCCGAGAGGTGAAACTAGGATAACAGTCCACTTCACATTTCCCTGCTACATCTTCAAAGGTAGACGTGCCATTTGCATCGAAGCGAGAACTCGGTGAGTCTCTATCCTTGTAAGCTTAACTTTTGTTGACTCTTTTCGTGCTTTTACGGCGCATTTCTGAGGCATTCCTGGCCGGCGCAGGACGGAGGACACACAGACACTCAGAACCTTTTCATCCCAGATCAGTCCTAAAAAAAAGAGTTGTCGAGCAGAGCAGAGTAGAGCAGAGCAAAGGAAAAGAGACGAGACGAAGGTGGGAGAGAACAAGAAAAAACTCAAACCATTTTTATCATCGTGCAGTACCGTTTGTGCAGTAGATGGAGCAGCTCCATTCTCCGGCAGGCCATACCAGGTACTGTTTGGACTTCTATGTAGGAGTTTCATGTGTCCTATTCTTATCGCTGCCCCGGTATAATAACTAAAGCCTATGGGTGCATTGTGCATGGCTTTCAGATCTGGCGCATAGTCAATGTTATGGAGAATCTCTGTACGTTTGGAAGACTGCCCTTCGGATATCACCTTCCACTGATCCACCCCGTCTACGTCTTCGTCCACGGTTCCTCCTGATAAGAAAATAAAAAAATTATTTAAGAAAAGCTATTCCCTGATTGATTGGCTCACGAGACACCCGTCTTTAGCTTGGAAGTAATGTTTCCCTATCTCAGAGGTATACTACTTGTCATTCTCTCGACTAAGATTATATTTGTTTGATGTGTGTATCCAACTGATTCATGGATATTTTTCGCAAAAAAACATTCGTCGAATTTTCTGCTTTTGAAACGGTGAACATCACCTAAATGTACGACAAAATCATCTCCAACTTCTTAAATTTAATTTATACTTCTAAAAACCTGAATTTTGTGAGGTTTTTTATTTGTGGAAAATCAGGAACCGAGCATGCATGGACCGGACTAGACTACAGATATCTGGATCGTGGATCGTAAAAACGTTATTTGCGCCGAATTTTAAAGATCTTATAATATAATTTTATCTTAACATTCATAACTAGTCATTTTATGCTGAAATGTTTCAAAAAATCGAGATTAAAATTTTTTTTTTTCATAATTGAAAAGCGTTATATTGGATTTTACATTGCAAAACAATTGCTTCTTGCCTAACCATGCAAAAAACAGTCGAACCGTTCACTGCTTTTGATGAGGCTTTCATGTTTACCAAGATCTATTGAGTATGGTGAAGACGACGTTTTCCGAGGTTTTACGACTTCCACACGTTGAACGAATGTCACGTGACAGTCAAAATTTGCATCCATATTGCGATACTTTTTTTGTGTTGTTCGCATTTCCTTGTTTACGAAATTATTATGATTTTGACTAAAACTGTTTGTTCCTACGCCTGATCCAGGAAAAAGTAAAAACAGCCGTAAAAAGTAAGTTGGTTAAAATGTTATTTCTATTGTTGTTCTTGAACTTTGATTGGCTGAGAGAAGCTGTCATATAACTGAGTACTTTACTAAAATTGGATAATTTAAATTTTATGTATGTAATTCTATAAATGCCAGATGAAAGGAAAGAGTGAAAATGCATTAAAAATAATATTGCATTGTACTTTGAAAGACTCATGTAATCAGGATTAGCTTCGGTATTAGTTTCTAAATGTTCACAACATACGGTAAAGTAAAGAATGCACAACTTCAACAATACAAATACTTTGAAATTCCACTGAACTTCACTGGAACACATGATTATACAATCGCGACTAATAAGGAAAGGTTGGTAAGTCAACTTAACAAGGAAACAGTTCTCGTGGAAATAAAAAGTTTGACCCTCCCTGAAAGTTCAAATCCTTAGATTATTACCTGCCAGGTTGATAAGAGTAGGATACCAGTCCGTTACATGAAAGAGATCGTTGATTTTCACTCCTTTTCTCTTAAGCATTGATCCATGTACAAAGGCAGGAACCCTGATTCCTCCCTCCCATATGTTGGACTTCAAACCCCGTAAAGGCCAGTTATAGCCACCGCCTGGTCCAGGGAAACCACCGTTGTCAGAGAACCATATAAAAATGGTGTCATTCCAGATGCTGTGAAAATATTGAATTGATAATGAATTAAGAAAGGAGGACTTCTCACAGGAGAAACTCACTTCATATGTCGAAATACTTAGGCTTAAAGTTTTCCTATTTAGAACTACGTGTATATTCCCGTGAGAATACGATTCTTTGTTCTAGTTGCATTTTTTGTATTGGAGAAGGGGGGGGGGGGGGTGATGTACATTTTTTATCAGGGATGCATGCATCGATCCACCTCAGCGATGGGCCTGAGTGACGTCATTTCAATTCAGAATCTGTGTCGCCCCCTTAAATATCCAGCACTGGCCCTTATACAAGTTTGAACTAATAACAACTATACCTTATAGTTTTGAAGGTGTCCACGAGTCGTTCTATCGCCTGGTCAAGAGCGTCAACCATGGCTAAGTAGGTTTTTCTTTTTACATCAGAAATGTGTTTGTACTTGTCGATGTCCCGTGGATGTGCCTGTAACGGGGTGTGTGGAGCTGTGTACGACAGGAGAAGAAACAACGGCTTCGTCTGGTCGTGACGACTTACTATGTTTATTGCTTCCTATACAAAAGAGGATTGTGCAATAGATACATGGATGATCTACAGGTAACTTCACCCAAACGCTTGTTCCAATAGACATCTTTATCTTGGGCATCGGTAATGCTTTCCATTTCAGACCACGTGCAATTCTCCTGAGAATAAAACTCTTCATTTGAGTTTAATCCATATTCATGTGTCTTCGCATGTGCACGAGCCGTTAAACAAAAAAATGACACTCTAGGGAATGGCACCTGGTCTGAAATAGGAAAAAGTAACGCCCAAGATAAAGAGGTGTATTTCAAACAGCCAATTGAGGGCGTTCACGGGCGTCGTTTTTGCGTATGCATCCCTACTTATCCCAAGTTATACCTACATCTGTGAAGACGTCAGTCGAGTGCCTCCCTCTGTAATCCCATGTCGGTTCCTTGCTTCTTCTCATGTCCAAAAAGCCCATTTTACTGTGATTCCAGTGATCTCCTTCGCCCATGTAGATACCAAAGAACGAATCATATCCACGGGCTGTTGGAACGTAATCCCAGTCAAAATATCCAAGATGCCATTTACCAACAAGGTTGGTGCTGTACCCTGAAATGAAATAAAAAATATGCTATAAAAAACGTAAGCTACTTTAAAACTTTAAATTTTCAAAATTAATGCTGTACGAGATTTTTTGTCGATTAATACTCTTTTTTTTTTCGCGAGCGAAGGAAAAATGGAGAATGTCCATCATCAGTTCTGTGTCATTTGACGGATGCTGACTTACCGAGTTTGCGTAACTTTTCAGGTAGAGTTGGAAGATCCCTTGGCATCCCCCATGGCGAGGTACTGTTGATGACAAAATGTTGCATCCCTAGCAAAACAAGTTTATTTCAACTTAGTTATGTGTTGTGAGTGTTTCTCTACTTGAAATATAACTTTACCGTAGATGCTAAAAGCCTGTAAAACGTCGAGAAACATCTGAGGCTGTATGCCTGAAGATGCCGACTTCCGCTCAGGTTATTATTGAAACGGTCAGTAACCACCAACGACAGTCTTTCTCAAAACCACCACCCGGACGATCACCCTTCACAACAAACTTATAACACCTGGGTTCAGACCATTTACTCTTGTATGCCATAAGTTGACGAAAATCTCTTCATTAAGCGCCGAGTTTGTGAATATCTTTAGACGCAGCAAGACGTCTATGGTCAACCGGTGTTCAGTCGAGTGATCGAAATCTCGATTGAAAAGTTTTTCAAAATGTCAAATCACTAAAACAGAAGAATGTCATTAAAGACAACGCTCTAAGTGTAAAATTCAAAAACTCCCCCAGTTTACATCAGTACATCATCCATCGTATCAATGTGGACTAGGAGCTCAAACCTTTCGATTCCTCAGATTGCTCTCTGAAGGACGAAACACTAGTCTGCCCACTATCTATAACTTCCTTCCTGTGTGGCATAATTTATTCATTTATAATTTATATGGACTTTATGAAACTTTAGTATCACTTATTTCTTGAAGTTACTCAAATCTTTGAACCCTCTTAGACTGGTACACTAATTTCTCTCTGAAGGAAGCGGCAGCGAATGTCCAACACCAAAGCAACTATTCCTTTTCACAATTTGATATTTCTAAAAGTATTCAGAATAGTTTAGCCAGAAATTTTGAAAGTAAGATAATGATATTAGAGACCTTGAGCAAGGTGTTCTTGCTAGCTCCGTAAACCTCAAACTGCAGTTCGACGTCAGGCGTTTCCCTTCAAACATTCGACATTTATTAAGGCGTCATAATGAAGTTGTAGGTGGAAGACTGAATAGCCATGTTGAATTCATTGATGCCAAGTGTTTCTCCGTGTTTGCGGATGTTTTTCGGGGCCTGATTCCTAGCAGTTAGCGGTAAGCACGATGCTAAAGGTCTCTAGTGATGGATTATCACCTGTGTGTATGGGGTACTTCCCAGTCATCAAAGCTCCTCTCGACGGTGTACACATAGCTTGTGTATAATAACTCATCAATTTGACTCCATCTGCCGCCAGTCTGTCAATATTTGGCGTGTTAACGGCTGATGCGGATATATTGTTATACCCAACATCGCTCCATCCTAGATCATCCACCATTACCATCACGATGTGAGGAGGATTTTGAGCTCCTTGTACACTCACAGCACAAAATGCATGAGCTGTGAATAAAACTAGTCGCCAGATAACGTCGTATGTCATGATACGTCGATTCATTCTCTTGATCTGAATAAAAGAAAAGCTATGAATAAATAATTATGAGGGTCGAACATTTGAACTCAAGACAACAGGAAAGGTGTTTCAAGCACCGGAAAGCGGTAGTTCTGGTTAGGTAGTAAACATGACAAAATCATATTTAAACTGTTAGGAGTGATACATATGTCAATGCCTTCATTGCCATTTAAGTTTGTTGTTGGTGGAGAGGAGCTACGGAGATTTGCAGATGGTTGTAGCCCTATTCCCCTTTGGCTCAGTAACAAGTTCATGAAGTGGTAAGTATTTGTAAAATCAAAAGCCCAAGCCCCCCCCCGGGGGGGGGGGGGTACCCTTAGCCTGCTTCGCAGCAGGGAGAGTTTACACATTACGCGTCAGGCAGGCTGATTTTGTGAGCCCCCGTGGCGATCATCATTTTGATCGGCTATTAGAAAACCAGAAGAGTAGGTGGCTGCAGTTTATAATCATGAAAAAAACAAAGATAAAAATAGCTCCATTTTGTCTGCCATCGCAGTCTTTTTTGACGTCAATGAGTTCAATGATATCCACTGAACCATTTCAGCAATGCAAGATCTTTTCTCTTTTATGATAAATAGCTTCAGTGATGACAGACAATTACTTATATCTACTTAAAAAACTCATTAATAATTCATGAAGGAAACACAATAGAAATCATGACCGTGAAGGAGGTTTTATATCTGATATAGATTCGTATTCATTTGCATAAACTTTAACTTGGATTTTCTCAATCAAATTTGGTTCATTTCGTAAAGAATTCGGTACACTATGAGAACTTACATCATGAGTTTTTTAAGCCGTTCAATAAACTCGCAGATCGTGTTTTATCTGGTATAAAAGCACTCGGCTACGCCTCGTGTTTTATACCTGATAAAACACTCCTGCTCGTTTATTAAACAGTACATATCAAACACGAAAATATCTCAATATTCTTTGTACCTGTTTTGAACATTTCAAACCATGCGTGTGAAGATATTCGAAAAGGTTTTAATCACGATTTCAAAACATTGAGGTCTGGTTGGATATCTTAATACGTACACAAAGACAGATTTTTTTTTTTTTGCTTCTGAACACACCAACACCTTCTATCTTTAACAAATTTTCATTATGATATATATTGCTACACCAGGGACGGCGGAGCAGGTTTTTGATTGGGGGGCTCAATAGTGACATTGTATGGCAAGGTGGGGGGGGGGGGGGGGGGGGGGGGCTGAGTTTAGTGAAAATGTATTAAAATTTCACAAAAAGTCCCCCCGGTTCCGCCGTCCGTCTCTGATATACATCATATATAAATACCTATTAATGTATAATAATATATATTAATAGGATATACGAAATTCATCTACCCCTACCTTGATCATTATAAATTTTGCTGAAAAATCAAGGCAGTATTGATTGACTCACGTTGATCTTGGTTTTGTCTTGTCTTTGGCCGTCGGGTAAGTCAGGCTTAAAGCGGGACTCCTAAGCTGTCTATCCTGATGTAGTGTCAAATGGTGGTAATGACGTTGTGGTTAAAATGGACTATTTTAAAACTCATCAAAGTATATTTCGGGTGTTTTGCAGGATCAATGTCTTTTGTATCCATGAAACACTGTTACGTTGGGTCACATTGAGATGCATCGATAACACATTCTTATTTCTGAATCTTTGTATCTCTTCCAGTAAAATGTGGTTAACAAGTCAAAACAAAATAATTTAAACTAAGCATCATGGCGGATTGAGATAAGCACACTTAGGCCCCGTCCACACGTATCCGGAAATTGTTGTATCCGTAAATTATTTTGCGGATAGGAAAATGTTCGCGTCCACACGCAGCGTATTCGAATTGTTTTCGCTGTCCACACGTATCCGGAAACTTCTTGATCCGCCCTGATGCACACTAGTGCCAAGTCCCTTTGACGGATAGTTTTTCTCATTGAGCATGCGCAAAATCGGATACAAAAATTTTCGGACACTTGTGGACGCAACCCGTATCCGCAAATTTCCGGATACGTGTGGACGGGGCCTTATCCTACATTTAAACCGGAAACGCATGACTAATATAAACCATGTTTTATAAAAATATTAATAAAATATATAAAGTTACCAAGTGACACTAATTGGATGGCGAATATCGTGCGCTTTACACAAATGTTATAACGTGACCTAGTGCCGTGCCGTGTCAGAGAGCCTTGCGAGATCTGCTCTAAATTGATGCACAAGTTTTTAGGCCCCGTCCACACGTATCAGGAAATTTTTAGTATTCGCAATTTTTTTTTGCGGATACGGGTTGCGTCCACACGTGCCCGGAATTTTCGTAAAACTTAAGGTTTTCCTTTTCGCAATAGCAAGATAATTTCGATCGTGATACACAGCTGATTTATACAAAAAGACTTTTGTTTATACAAAAGCAAAAATTATCTTTGAAAATGTCGCCACACCCGACGTCGACATCCATGCAGCATGGCTAATTTGCAGATAATCACATGGTCGGATTCTATGTAAAGAAATCTAAAAATATCTGTAAAATTTCAAAACGAATATTTAAGAAATAGCCTTGTCGGTTAAAATAAGGCAAAGCTTTAGATGTGATAAATTGCTATTGTTCGCCATTTTGTTTTTTTCCCAACGCATGCGCAGTGCGTTTTTCACCCGTGTCGTGTACGGTCGTATCCGCAAATTCTCGAATACGCTGACATGACCACGATTTTGCGCATGCTCACTAAGAAAAACTATCCGTCAAATGGACTAGGCACTAGCGTGCATCAGAGCTAATCAAAAAATTTCCGGATACGTGTGGACAGTGAAAACGATTCGAATACGCTGCGGTGTGGACGCGAACATTGTCGTATCCGCAAAGAAAATTTGCGGATACAAAAATTTGCGGATACGTGTGGAAGAATAGCTGGATTAGGGCGAAAAACTTTCTCTCTCTCTGCGGGGAGATATGTTTTTTTTTTGTCCTAGTCCCTTTCGCAGTTCCTCTTTCCCTTTTAGCTGCGCCCCCTTGTGAACGCCTGGAACCGGACAAGCACAAAAGGATCATGTGACAATCACGACAAGATTCAGTTCCGTGTTCAAAGAATCAAGATGGAAAGTTTTTATTCCTTCTTGGAGGAGTTTGAAACAGAACTAACTTGTTCGATCTGTGAACAATTATTTACAGCACCCGTAACTCTTCCCTGCCTTCATAGTTTTTGTTCGAAATGTATAGAACAACTGTGCGAAAAGTGCAATAACACCAACGTTTCCTGTGTTTATCCAGCCTGTAGGTCACCTTTCGACGTTCCCGATGGAGATGTTTCCAAACTCTTTTCTTCGTTCTACCTTAAGGCTCTTCTCAAGTTGATCCAAGTTATTGGAGCAAAGGTAAAATGGAAGGCACAAGAAATGCAGCATTGTGGAAGCTGTGAAAATCCGACGTCAAATCTAGTGGCATTTTGTCAGCAATGCAAGAAAGTTATTTGCAATGAATGTGTCAATGCACACAAATTGCTGAAAATAGTTTCCGAGGAACATAAAGTGACAATGCTGAACGAAATTAAACGAGATAATGTGGAAGATTTTATCACAAATTTTGTTTTCTGTGAAGAGCAATCCCACGAGAACAACAGGCTGCAATACTTCTGTTTTAAAGAAACCTGTAAAAAGTATATTTGTCTAAAATGCGTTGCAGAAGATCACAAACTTCATAATTTTTCAAGCTTAGACGACGCGGCTGACAAGGTCAAGCATAACATCAAACAATACATGAAGAGAATAGACGACTTGAAGCAGGGATATGGAGAAGAATTATCGCTATCCAAACAAAATATCTCTCGGATTGAAAGCGAAGTACAGCTGGCAAAGAAACAAGTTCACGATGCAGTTGAAGTCGTGATTTCAAAAGCCAGAGACCACGAGGGAGCTATCTTCAAAACTTTAGATGAAATCGTTGCCAGACAACAAGAAGCAAACGAAGGAGAACAAAGCGACATCAATACTGGAATAAATCATTTATCTGAGTTCAATATTCACTGCCAATCTCTGATGGACAGAAACAGGAAGTACGAAGTAATAGATGTGCAGGACATTCTTAAAGACAAATGCGAAGTAACGTTACAAAAGTCGTCGATATTGTCGAGTAAACCTATTGAGCGTAACGCAAGATTGCGTTACGTGTCTCATGTACCGGAAGTTGAAAATATGGGGGAAATTATGGAATATCTACCTGATCCCTCGAATTGCACTGTTGAATCGCTGAATGATGTTCGATGTGGTTTTCAGAACCAATTTGAGATTCTAACGAAGAATTCAAAAGGAGAAGTGTGTGACACTAACATTGAATCTATTTACGTGGAAGTTAAGGATCCAGATGGTAACGAAATGAAAAGCAAAGTCTTTGGTAAACAGAAGGGCAAATTCAGTGTGAGTTATAGAGCGGATAGGGTTGGACCATGTATAATTTTGGTGAAAATTGCCGGCGAACTGGTCAAGAACTCCCCTCGAAATGTGAACACCTTGGATGTTAAGTCGGATTTTACATATGTAAGATGGTTTGGGGGAGGGAGAGGTGAAGAGTTCATGCATCCTCGGTCAATAGCACTGAGTGAGAACGGAGAGATAGCGGTAGGCGACCGGGGCAATGATCGTATCCAGATATTTGATATTGAAGGCGAATATATGCGAGAGATTAAATGCAGAGAAATCCAAGAGAGTGAAAAGTTTCAACCTCATTCCGTTACATTTATTGAGGATAAACTAATCGTAACCGTTTTTTTCTGCTGTGAATGGAGAGATTCTGATGATTGATTTAAAGAGTTCTAACGTTAGAACCATTTACAGACCAGAAGAAAGGTTTGTTCCAAGAGGAATGTGTGTTACGGATGAAAACCACATTGCAGTGTGTTATAGTGGGAATGAAGAACATGGTGTCGACTCAGGAATCAAACTCTTTGATAAAGAGGGAAATTTCCTTGGAGAGTTTCACAGTCCAGAGAAATATAAACTGCCTTGCTGGGTTGCCTATGGTAACAGGAAATACTTCGTTTCTTATTTTAGTGAAAACTGTATTTGTGTCTTCGACAGTAATGGAGTTTTCCTTCACAAATTTGGAGAGCAAGGACAAGATGGCGGCCAGTTTGATAAAATCGGTGGTCTGGCCTTTTACGGTCCAGACTTGATTCTTGTCTGTGATCACTGTAATAACCGAGTCCAACTTTTAACTCAGGAGGGAAAATTTGTAAAATCATTCGGAGAAGCGTTTTCCAGTATGAGTCGTCATCCAGCAGATTTAGCTGTCACATCGGATGGTCACGTGTTTGTGCTAAACTTCGGCAGCAAAAACGTACAGCTGTGGCGCTAATACCACAATTAAATGCTGATTAGACAAACAATTAGACCTAGTATACGATCAGATTTTTCCCGTTGGTTACTCCTTTTGTCCAACTGCTGGGGTGATTGTCGGTGCTTTTAGGGTTGAAAATGTATAATGTGAACTTTTTAGGGCGTCCAGCTCAAAAGTCAGTTACGTCAATCTTTATTTATTTTCTTTTTTCAACAAAAACATGGGAGAACAGAAGAGAGATTTCCAGATCCATCATACATAGTCCTACCTTTTAGGGATTCAAAGCAACATTACTTCAACAGCTTTTAATCTATGCGTCTTAATCTACCGACCGCTGATCACCCCTACAACTTGAACAAAGAGAATACCTCCGGATCCCTCCCTGGGAGTTTATTTTTTCAAGTTTTTTGTACTAGCTAGAAAATATTACACTGTATTAAGAAAAAATTGTGAATAATTTTCATATTTAGTACCTTTGAAAAGAGGTAGTTTTTAATTTTCATTGTATCATCACTCTATAATCCCATATAAGCAACTATTGTATTATTTTCAAATTCTCTTTCCTACGGTGGCCCATAACTATCACGGAGAAAAGAAATAACTCACGGAGAAAAGAATTAACTCACGGAGGAAAGAAATAACTCACGGAGAAAAGAATTAACTCACGGAGAAAAGAATTAACTCACGGAGAAAAGAAATAACTCACGGAGAAAAGAATTAACTCACGGAGAAAAGAATAACTCACGGAGAAAAGAATTCACTCACGGAGAAAAGAAATAACTCACGGAGAAAAGAATTAACTCACGGAGAAAAGAAATAACTCACGGAGAAAAGAATTAACTCACGGAGAAAAGAATTAACTCACGGAGAAAAGAAATAACTCACGGAGAAAAGAAATAACTCACGGAGAAAAGAATTAACTCACGGAGAAAAGAAATAGCCTAGCGGCGGGAGCCTGGGTATGATTTACCGCAAAGCATCTTGGACTATAAAATGGCGGACGTTCTTTCACCTTTCACGTTCGAACTGACTGAAGTCATGTTTTGCTCAAGTTGTGGTACTAGTATTAATTCGAAAGATAGATTCTGCAGCAGCTGCGGAGAAGGTAAGTTAATGCTTGATCGTCCTTTTCATGTGGTTCCAGTTTGCACAGGATTTTAGGGGTTATGCTCGGTTATGCCTTTATCAAAACGTATTTTTGATGGACCATTATTCATGCAATACATACAGTTGCTGACTAGTTAAAAGATAAAATCATGAATGAATTCAGTTCTTTTCATTGTCAACAAAGATATTTAAAGTTTCATGGTGTTTCTACTGTTATAGTCACGACGATATTACGGGGAAAATATGGAACAGGAAAAATTTTCAAAGAAACTTGTCCAAAATGTGGGTATGAGAGTCAAGAACTTCACTCGTCTGGTGTACACGAGTCTACCAGTGGCTGCCTGAGAGTATATTCTGACGATGAAGTCTTTGAATGCCCTAAATGCATAACAGGTATAACCATTCCCCTCTTTTAACTATGGTATAACAGAGAGTGGAGGGTTTTTACAATTGTCAAGATAAAAAACTTTGGAAAGTGTTGCTGCTGGAACCACATTTGTCCCTCGATTTGGTTTAGTTTTATTGGTTTGTTTGTTTATTCTTTGCCATAAACGTGTTTTTTTGGGCTGATTTTTGGTACGTTGATTGCATGCCTTCTAAAGGCCAAGGTGAATACCCAGAGCTATAATGGCAAAACAATGAATTTATGGTATTTCTCTTATCCTTCCTTAGGTATCCAGAAAACAGAAAACAATCAAGGTAAAATGAATATGTTATTGATGCCTATGATATGAAAAACATGCAACATTGGTATTGAAATAGTTTTTATTTAAAGTATTTTTAACTTATATGATATAGAATTTCTTAAATACTACCTAAACAATTTATTTTGGGCAAACCCTATTTGTAATTTTTTTTCTTTCTTTATTTTTGTTTACTTATTTCACATTGGCATAATTATAACCTTTTTTTAAAATGAAAATTATAATTTTGTTTGCAGATGCATCTTCAAAGGCAAATTTGAGTGCAAGTGCATTTTCCAAAGGAAAAAACATATCTATTAAGTCATTTTCTGCTTATTGTAAGGAAAAGGGAAAACAGTGGAAAAAGTATGTAACTAAGGTGCCAGAAAGTGAAAAAGAAGAGGAAGTTGGAATAGCAATTGGGCTGATGGAATTTAGTGAAAAAGAATCCAAACTAAAACCAGTCAGAGGAAAAAGAGTGATGCTTAGAATTTCAAACAAAGCTCCATATGCTGATGTTCTTGAACAGGCTGAGGCAAAGTTCAAAGCCTATCATTGTAATCATTATAAAGAAGTACAAACTTATACTCTATTATATGAAAGTGGCAAGGAAGCACAATTTCTTCCTGGCACCACTGAGTTTTTCAGTCTCAAAAGGTATAAAGAGGAAATCGGCAAAGATTACAAAGGCATTGTTCTCTACCTGTGTACGTATGAAGATTTTCTTGCAAATGAGGACTCGGCTATATTTGATGATATCCAAGAGGAGAAGGAAGAAGAGTGCTACAACTGTCCAGAAAAAAGAAGAAAAACTGAAAGTAAGCAGACAGAAACTCAAGTCAAAAGTGATGAAATGTTAGCCCAAGAGCTTCAGTCTCAACTAGATGACACAGTAATGAAAGGTGAAGTGTCTGTGGACCAGTACTCTCCTGGGAGTCACACAGAAAAAGAAGTTTCAGTCATTGATAAACATTCAAATCAAGAGCCAATTAAGTTTGATAGCCCTACAAGCCTTGTCACAGCTTTGAAGACAAAAGTCAATTTAGAAGAGCAGCTCTATTTAGTTGTGAGAAGGGGCTCAGGTCTACAACGATGTCTTCGAATTTGGCAAAGAGAGGTTAAGAAACACTCTCCGGAATGTACCTTGAAAGTTCACTTTGCCGGCGAAGATGGGAATGATACAGGTGCCTTGTCAAGAGAATTCCTGACTCACACCATTGATCATATCAGAAGCCAGATGTTCCCGAATGGTGCACCAACTGACTCTATGCTCTATGCTCACAATGGATTTTTCGATGCATGTGGCCAGATTTCTATTGTTAGTATAGTGCAAGGTGGACCACCACCCTGCCTCTTTGAAGAGTGTGTATACAATATGTTGGTCAGTGATGAGGTGGACATGACTAACCTTTCTGCCCATGAGCATTTGACAAAGAATGAGAGGGAGCTCCTCAACAACATAAGAAATGAGCCTCAAGCTGCAGCACTGCAAGACACCATTTTAGAGCATGGTTATACTGGACCTTTGGATAAAGAACATGTTGAAGATATAATAGGTACAGTTACTCTCAGCATTGTTGCAAACAGGTTGGTGTACTTAAAAGAATTTAAGAGAGGACTTGACTACTATGGTTTCCTTGATATCTTCAAAGAGAATGCTGACTTGTGTAAAGAACTCTTTGTTATAGATACATCTAGTGTGGATGCAAATTATGTGGTTTCCCTCTTACGTCCTGATTACTCAGAGGAGGGTACAGCACACAGAGTAGTAGAGCATAAACTATTTGACCACCTTCATGACTTCATAATGGACACTGAAGATACCACTCTTACAGTAAGTGCTGAAGATCTTGCTTATGATCATAATGACACAGGAGATGAGGCAGGAGGAAAGCATGACGAAGAGGCTCAGAAAACTCAAATAGCAGATGCAAGTCCACCAAGTCTTTTAGGCTGGTTGACTGGACAACAGCATCGACCTGTTGATGGAGACAAACTGCTGATAACAGTCAAATTTGACCACAAGTGCCATGAAAGAATGCCAAACCACACCATATGTTTCCCAATTGTGGGAGCATGCGCTCGATCTCTCACATTGCCAGTCGCACACATGCAGGATGAAAATGAATTCAAAAGAATCATGTTATTGGCTTTTAGTAAGGGACAGGCTTTTGCATGTAGGTAATTTGGGAAAAGGTACATGTACCTAACCCCTGTCATCATATTTTGCAAATCTGTTCTTGATGAAGTGCATAAGAATATTTTAATATTTTTGGGTTTAGACATCTCACTTCTTAGATATAAGCATTTTTAAAACTGAAAATGCAAATAAATAAAGTGACATTAACCCAAGAATCACCCAATTTTGATACTTAATATAGAGTACAATTTTGCAGATGTTTTACCAAAGCAAAACTGGAAAAAACTATCTCTAGCAAGCTTTTTGTACATAATTTGTAATAATAATTTGATATGATGATGGGTTAGATGCACTACAAAGTTTGAAATTGACTACATTTAAGGGGAAGGGTGATATTTCCCATATGCGTTACGCAGATTTAATGCTCTGCTAATTTAATTTATGTATTGCTTACTTTATGCCAGTGGTGCTAGCTAAAACAAGGCTATGATATGTTGCAGTTTCTTATAGAGATACAAAAGGTTTGGAAGGTGTAGAGAGCCTGTTGGTTTTGTTTACCACAGTTGTTGGTGTTAATAATGTTGCAAACATGTAGTTGTATTTTTTATACAATTGACTTTCTTTGATTGACCACTCTTCTCAACAACTATCTCCCATATGCAACCACTTTTTCCAGATTCCAAGAGTGTTCCATCACAAGAGTCAACTGTATTTGTATAACCTATATAGGCTCCATTGTGAGCCTGGTATACATTATATATGTATGACCACTTTTGAAAGCCTTACAAAAGTTTATTTAGAGAATCCAAGCAAGTTTAGAACAGTTTAGCAGTACTAAAGTATTGGTGAATAATCAAATATTATTATTGACTACAGTTTCATTGTTAATAACAGTTGATATTTATTTCAAATAAATGAATATATATGGGAAATATCTGTGCTACATGAAAGAGAGGCCCTCATACCATAACTGTTGATTGTTACATTCATATTTGTTAAACTCTGGCCTGACTGCAAAATATAAAAGTTGTTTTTAAATGTGTACATGTAATTTCTACAATGCAATTAACTGGAGTACAAACACTAATACTATGCAGCATAAATATAACTCAATTATGCTAACTATTGTTTTCTATTGTTTAGTAAATAGAGGATATTACATGGGTGCGCGGAGATACGAAATTTATCTTAGAGTGTTGAAAAGATCTCAAGATTTTCAACACGAGAAGATGAATTTCATATCTCCAAGTGCCCATGTAATCTGTTTATTATATAATTGTCCATAAAAAATCAACTTTATAAGCTTTTTAAAAAAAGCTTAAGGCGTAACCATGGTGATGTTATTTTCACATGTGAAAGTAACAGTTTTTTGAAAAGGAGAAATATAGGTATTTTATGGATAATTATATAATAATTAGTGCTTAGTTAGTAGTAATAGACATAGTGTTACATTCTTTTAGTGTTTATACTCTATAAATAACAAATGATTACATTACATTGTATACAGTGCAATTTATCTACCATTATTGGAGACATCCATCAGCATGGTATACAACTGAAGTGCTTCCTCACAATCACTTGGAGAACTGACTCCAAGTGCTTCCATGGCATACTTAAAGTATTGTTGGTACTCATTAATTTCGTAATTCTTCACAATATGTTGAGTAACATAGGACAAGTCTTCCTGTGAAACTGGACATAGAAGGTTGGTCATAGCATCATACTTTTCTGGTAGATAATACAAGGAATTGGGTCTACCACCTACAGTGCCATGCCTTGATTTTCTGATACGGTGCGTGTTCCAGTGAATCTTGATAAAATCCAGATCTCTTTGAATAGGTCCAGAATAACAGTACCAAAGGCACTCCATGCTTAGTTCGGAGGAAGTATCTAAAATACCTTGAGACTCCAAGTCATTGAAATGGTTACGCCACCATGATGATCTGCTCTTTGAGTAATAAGACCACCACCCCTCTATGCGCTGATTCCTGGGGGATGGAACGTAGCGATGGGCATCTGAATTTTCACGGAAATATGACTGCATGGAAGCAGCCAAACCATTTTCTGTTCCTAAATCAGTTATCAGTTCCACAGGGCACCCTTGTAATTCCTCAACTGTTTGTGCATAGTAGGATGCAATGTTGTCTGGTGAGTTGTTTGAGCGGGTAACTCTTAGCCATAAAATTTTTCGGCTAAAACCATCTATTGCACCATGAATAGGAAAACCAAACATCTTAAGCTTATCATAGCCGTCCACGTGCCATGCATGATTGGGTCCTGGGTTGTGGTATTTCCGTCTCTTTAGTCTGTGGGCTTTTCGGAGTTTTGTGCCCTCAGGATCAATCTCCTTCAACATTTGTTGCACAACTGCGCGTGGAACCCTTATGCCTTCCATCTCCAATGAATGCCAGACCATTCTATATCCCCACGATGAACCAGGACCTTTCAACATTGTTTGTATTTTTACCCTAGCTCTCTCGAGAATACTTTCTGCACTTTCATTTTTTCTGAATCCTCTTCTTTGAAGACCATACTCTTTTAATCGTCTTAACAGTGTGCTGTAGCTAATCTCATGGCCATGGTATTTTGAAAGCATTAAGACGATATCTGTGTACTCGAATCCACACTGGAAATAATACTTTATGGTTGCCTCTTCATCAAAGTTGTATTCATCTTCACTGTCTGTTTCCGAGCCTAGATCTGAGGATATGTCATTTTCCTTCTGTACTTGTGTGTCTTCTGTACTTGTACTAGTACCACAACTTGAGCAAAACATGACTTCAGTCAGTTCGAACGTGAAAGGTGAAAGAACGTCCGCCATTTTATAGTCCAAGATGCTTTGCGGTAAATCATACCCAGGCTCCCGCCGCTAGGCTATTTCTTTTCTCCGTGAGTTAATTCTTTTCTCCGTGAGTTAATTCTTTTCTCCGTGAGTTATTTCTTTTCTCCGTGAGTTAATTCTTTTCTCCGTGAGTTAATTCTTTTCTCCGTGAGTTAATTCTTTTCTCCGTGAGTTATTTCTTTTCTCCGTGAGTGAATTCTTTTCTCCGTGAGTTATTTCTTTTCTCCGTGATAGTTATGGGCCACCGTACTTTCCTGTCCAAATTAAAGATTAATTTGGATCGTTTCCATGCATTCGCATTCTTTCGAGGGAAAAATATGACTTTTGAAATCAGTCTAGTATAGGGATGATATAATTAATCTGCAATAGGACTACATGTCTGTCCGATTTGGAAATAATTTGATGAAAAAATGCCTCTAACTGGTAAATTGGACTCGGCCGACTCGGCCTCTTCCGATTTTGTCAGTCCTCGGAATTTTTTCATCTAATTATTTTCACATTGCACAGCATGTATTAATTGAACAGGAAAACTGCTGCTACCTAAATTTACAAACAAAGAAAAGTTCAAGCTTGTTCAGTGTACAGAAGACCAAGGTGTAACCTTTTTTTATAGCTTTTTAAGTTTGTAATAATATAGAAGCAAAAATTTCTCACTTCTGATTGGTTGAGAGCAGTGCTGTTTTCCTGAAACACCAGTGCAAAAATGTGAAACACTTTTCAGTGATTGGTTGAAAAAAGAAATTCAAACATAGCCAATCAGGTCACAGCAGTTGTCATAGCAACAGAACAGTTTTCCCTCTCTGGAAGTTCTCAAAAAATTCAAGATGGCGGATTTTTACCTTAAAAATGGTTCAAAAATGCCAAGCCAAGAAAAGTCAAGCTTCATCAGTTGAAAAAAAGGATGACAATGGTAAAAGGAGGACTCGCTGATTGTTATTCGAGAATTAAGAATGAAAGAAAACATCAGTCGGGCCATTTTACAGCTGTTCAAGGTCACTTGACTCGACTGGCAAAGTTGAAGCGAAAGACGTTGAAACTTGATGTTGAAACTTCAAGAGCTTTCACCCACTTTATCCGTAAAGAGTTACATAATACTTCTGTACAAAGAAAGCAGCTTTTTCAATTTTCCTTTGAGTGTTTAGGAATTGAAAAAAGAGGATATTTGATGATTTATGTAAGTTTTGCAGAATTTCTTCGCAATATGCTCACTTGTTTTCTCAAAAAATGTCAAGTGTTTGATTATAATATAGAGGATATTACATGAGCGCGCGGAGATATGAAATTTTTTATTTTTTTCCGGTCCGGTATCCTAAAAAATCGTGCTTTCTGATTGGCTGTTTGAGCGGGCGGTATTTTGTAAGTATCTGCCCGCGCGCGCGGTCCGGTATCCTTTGCCGCTAAACGATTACAAAAACAAGTAAAAAAAATACGGGAAAAAAATAAATAAGTTATTTACCGTGCTATAGTCGGTCCGGATAGGGAAAAACTGTGCCCTCGGTCTTGAACACGGACCTCGGTCTAACGGCCTCGGTCCGTATATTCAAGACCTCGGGCACAGTTTTTCCCTATCCGGACCTCCTGGCCGGTAAATAACATATATATCTTCGAGTGTTGAAAAGATCTCTCACAAGTGAGCGCAGCGAACGAGTGAGAGATTTTCAACACGAGAAGATAAATTTCGTATCTCCAAGCGGCCATGTAATATTCTGTATATCATATAATTATCAATGAAGTATGTTTTGGCTTTTTCAGGCAATTCTTTCCGTGTATTTTTGAATAGCCATCGCAATGGTGTTATTTTCACACGTGTTATTTTCACACATTTTTCGAAATAGAGAAAAATAGATATTTCATTGGTGATTTACCCTGGTCCCAGAGGTTTCTCGGGTTTTTTTTTCTCTAGAAGGGCCGCGAAGCAGCGAGCCGCGATTTTACAGAGAAAACTAAAACTACGAGAAACCTCTGGGACCAGGGTATTGGTAATTATTGGTAATTGGTAATAAAAAAAAAGATGATTTATTACATGTTTTTACTTTTTAAAGATCAAAAGTAATCTTTGGTTATTCATATTTCTTTCCTGATTTGTAAATAAAAAGCTGTTTTGTAAACCGATTTTTGACAAAAACAAACGAGTTCTTCGCTTCGCTTTTTTCCAACACGTCTTTTTCCAGTTCCTATCTAATTTTGGTTCACAACAAGAAATCGCATGGTATTCTCGTGCACTTTGGAAGAAATTTGCACTCACGGGCTATGAAAACCCGCTCGTGCAAATTTATTCCAATGTGCACTCGAAACCATGAGATTTTCTATAATAATTTCAACGCAAAACTACTACTTTACTGATAAAGCTACATTTACCACGCTGGTGGGGCATCCCAAGAACACGACCACAATATGCAACCTCTACAATGATATAACAGCTGAATATAACATCGAATAGCATTTTTTGTTTTAGATATACTAAAAAAAACTACATGCAGGATAATAAGATAGCACTTTTTGAGTAGCCAATAAGATACAGTCAATTCAAAAAACGGTTGTCGTCCTCCGGCTCAAGCCTACGCGACTGGACCTAAAGGAATATGGGTAAAAATCATTGAAACGGTTAATATTCGTTCTGAATTGATCATTCCCGCTAGTAATAAGATAATAATGGCGAGAAACAATCCATCAAATGCATGTCTTCGGGTATAGAGAAAGAAAAACAAAGAAGTTATGATTCAGTTCACAATTTCGAAAATATGAAGGCATTAAAAAAAATGTTTCCTTCAACACTTCCAGCTCGCCTACGAAGGTTCGTGCTGTAAACCAGGCATAACTAGTCACATAAAATTATGAAACAGTAATGATGAAAAGGTAAATTATACACCGTGAAAAGATGAAAAAACTTACTGACGTTTCGGACGCTAGTCCTTCGTCGGAGTAAAAGAGAAAGAAGTGGTAGAAAGGAGTGTATATATGATAGAATAAGACAAAAGAAACCAATGAGAGCAAGGTAGGCAAGGAAACAAAAACAAACAATCAAAAGACAAAAGGAAAGGTTAGTTGAAAATAAAGCGTTCATTAATCCCGTTGGGACTAAGAGTGCCCAATAGGTGAATAAGCCGCATTTTGATTGTTTGTTTTTGTTTCCTTGCCTACCTTGCTCTCATTGGTTTCTTTTGTCTTATTCTATCATATATACACTCCTTTCTACCACTTCTTTCTCTTTTACTCCGACGAAGGACTAGCGTCCGAAACGTCAGTAAGTTTTTTCATCTTTTCACGGTGTATAATTTACCTTTTCATCATTACTGTTTCATTAGAAACACCGACGCAGCTCACACTAGTTTTAGCTAGTTATATCCTTTTATTACATAAAATTATGGAGTCAACTGGGCTTCAATGATTGCTACCCAGAGTTCCTTTCAGTCCAGTCGCGTAGGCTTGAGTTGGTCGACGACAACATTTTTTGAATTGACTGTATGAACAGAGACAAAGTATCTTTCAGTGCCAAGAGTGTCGGTGTACATGAAGATATCAGTGCTTCATTTATTATCAGTAGCACTTTAGGCACGAACTACACACGTCCAACGGCACTGACGGGCTCGTGCTTCCTTGAATTTTGTCCCTTCAAATGGCTTCTTCAAATAGCCAATAAATGTGCAAAGTACTAGGAAATAATTCAGACCCAAATAGTGTCTGCTGATGATTTTTACGCTGGCACGGTTCAGGTTTTATTGAGATTAGTCACCACTCTTGACTACTTCAAATAACCAAGTGCACAGTAGCAAACAATTAAAGACAGTGATGGCCGTTGCTTCTTAATTCAGGTAAGTTGGCATGTCTTCACCGGGGTTCAACAATGGCTGGTAACTTAAGCGTCTACTGGAAGCTTCTGAATATTTCAAGCAATAGCGACTGACTATTAATAATAATCGTACTGTTTGTGACAGAAGAAAGGCAGCAACCAGCAAGGCAAAGGCACACGGAAGCACACTCAGTAGGAATATCTCGAACATTTGGAAACCGTTCATTTGGGTTTTCAGTGGACCCTCAAATGTCACCCCTGCAGTAATGAGCACCGACTCGCTGAGATTGATTGTCGCCATAGCAACATGAATGGCCAGAAACACAATAGCGAAGATATTTGCTTTCTGGTCTTTGTAAGGCATGACGATGACGTTGTGGATAAGTATTAGCATGCAGACTAGTGTCATACACAGAAGTCGTGGTAACAGCATTGTTATGAACGAGAATAAACACAACATTACCAAGCGACGACCAATCATGATGCTCTCCCAATATAAGGCGCCTTTCGATTGGTTGTCCGATGGACGGAATGGTCCTTGTAGGACCTCCAGTAGGGCATTCTGTCGTTCTTGATCCAAATGGTTGTGATCTTCTAACACGTCTTTGTCACATCTCAAACAGCGCCTCAACAACCAGTACATCAAGAAAGGTAAGGGCACAAAACAAGCTGCAACAAATTGCAATGCGCTTATCTGATGCCGTTTTAACTTTGAAGTTCCCACAATAAACCAGCAGGAATGGAAGTACAAACACGATGTTGTAAGCGATCATGACGTACTGCCACCAATGGACCCAGCACGTAATGTTACCATCAATCACCAGTCGCCATTCGATTTTCCCAAGCATATCAAGTGGAACGCAGTTGAAAAGCATGAACGACGTGTGCCCCAATCGTTCATAGCCTAAAAGCAGAACCTCAACTATGGCTGCAAGGTAATGAGCAAAGTGTGGACTGGGTTTCTTCCGCATCAGAGAGAATAACCAATGCAGCAAGTAAAACAACACAATTACTATCATGACCCCAAAGACTTGCGAGCAAAGAAAAAGCTCCTTGGTGACGGCAGTTAACCCTTGAAACGGGCACCCAAACGACGAATCTGCAAGCTCGACTTGAAAGCTATAAAATGAAATGATGGAAGATAGTAATGGAAAATTAGGTAGAATTTCTGAACAAGTTTCAAGCATAAGCAGTTCAGCAACCTGGTAGAAATAGAAGATAATCTTAAAGTAAGCATGTCCATCGTGATTTCTTGTTTTTTTCATCTCTTCCACCCGACTGTTTGGAATGGTATCTTGTATCGCCCTGAACCAAAAAACGTTCTGGATAAGGAAAAAAATCAACGATGGCTGGCACAGAACGAAGATTGCCATGAGTACTGAATATACAGCCGCTACTACCCAAAACCAATGGTCTTGACAGTCATCGATGCGACGGCACTTATGATTAAACATACTTTCCGTGTAATTTTCTTTGCAGGCCCCGCACATCGTCCCATTTCGATTCCCAGCACATTTATTGTAGATTGAGAAGTTAGAAAGAGATGGAGTTTGTTTGCAGTATCCTTCTGGGCATTTCTCGAATCTGAGCTTAGGGGGATTTTCTTGTGTCTTGTAGCCCCAGAAATTTGGTTTGCTCTGGATGTTTTTCGTGCAATCGGCACCAAAAGGACAGTCGAAACATGGAACGTATTTCTTGTCCCCCTGTGAGCCCCGAAATGTTCCACTGTCGAGGGTATATTGATTGACAGGGCACGTCCGACACCGGAATCTCAGACGTACGATAGTCAAATGACAGTTTTCATCATTAAACTGGGCGCTAAGAATAAATGTAGCGTTGTAGAGTTTGAGGAAGCTGCCAACTGGACAAATAAATATTGTTTCATTATCCAAGTCAATGCTATGTCCATTTTCCAGGACAAACATGGGTACTGTCACTAAGATAAAAAGGTCATACTTAAAACTGGTATTTCTCATTATCAAAGGTCCTTGTGCTCCAAAGAAGAGTAGAGGTGACAATGAAGATTCGTTTAGACAAATGTAAGGGTTTTTTTTCGTTTGAATGAATTTACAATGGTAAAAATGCCCACTTGTTGCTCCTCTCTCCACGTACAGATGTGCTCCTATGTCCGGTTGGAAAGAAAAATTGTCCTGAAACAAGCAATTGCGAAAAAAGACAACTCCACTGCTCACAAACAGGCTCGAGGTAACGGAGGTGTTGTTTAAGAATATAACGTTTTCGAAGGTTATTCTGTTAGAGTAGGAATATTCTGGACAGCGCCCGGTGCGGTTGGATCTTCGATGTGCATGTACACTTTCATTCTTGGATGATGCATGAGGAATATAAAAATAAAAGAGGTTTACAAAATCTGTTTTATTTGTTTTTTTGTACTTATGTGAGTTATCTTTGAACACAGCATTTCGTATAACAGCCTCGAAACTGCCACTGTTGGGGGCGACGACGATTCCCAGAACACTGCCATGAACGTGTTGAACATAATTAGACGTGAACGAAACATGATCCATCAATAAGCTGCCAGATATTAAAGTATTCCTGATGCCCCTTTGTCCAATCCGTATTTCAATGGGCTCTTTGCTGTAACAGTTTTTGTGAAATGTGGTGTTTTTGATAGAAATGTTCACAAAGGAGGGTCTGATGCTTGTAAATTTCAAAGTCAAATTATTTTCAATGAACTGGCAATTTTCAAGTTCAAATATTGAGTTTATTGGAGGGAAGTTTGGTTTGGACGTCGGATAGGGTTTGATATCAAGGCAGCCTTTAGACGTGCCACTGCAAATAAAATCCTTGATGTACACCTCTTCCAACTTCTTAGTAAAAATCGCCACGCCTGTATTACGCAGGAATACTGACTTAGAAACGTTGAGAATTGATTTTTGCATTTCGTTTGGTGACATTACAAATACTTCCACGGTAGCCTCGAAGCCAGCAGAAAAGGAATTCTTGATAAAACTTGTGTTGCTAATCATGACATCCAATATCCTATCCTTTGATGTTCTATCACCTGCGTGCACAATGAGCAAGGCTTGGTTTTTATTACGTTCGAAGCGAGAGTTTTTAATCGCAATTTTAGCAATCTCGCTTGCTCTAAGACAAAATGCTGGGTTTCGCTTGCATCGCTTTTTCATACACGAAGTATCGTGGCATTCTTTTACTTCAAGATTATCAAACGTTGCCGAAACCTTTGCTACACTACGTTTAGGTACTCTCGATCTATTGACATCCCCAACCAACACGGCGCACCCATGAACGCTACCATAACACTTGAATAACTTGACATCTTTCATCCTTAAATTCACATTTTTTTTCGTTCCACCGTCGACCTGGAACACTCCACCCAACGTACCAGAGTTATTGTAAAACACGGAATTAGAAATGCTGACGTTCACATATGCTCTAGTTTGTATGGTGTCATTGCATTTCATGAGCAGCACTCCCCCTGGTTTATGAATGTGGTGTCCATTGTACATTGAGTCTTCAATACGTATGAAGCTATCTTGGCTTTGCAAAGTTAAAAATCTCATGTTTTCGTTGTTTACACTTGTCACTTCAGTAAAAGTAAGATTTACACGACACGCATCAACAGCCAAGACACTTTTTGTGTTGCTTGATCCAGAAAGATTTTCCCTAATTTGTTTTTCATCTTTATGATCTTGTTTGGTTTTGTTATCATCACTCGAGGATCCTTGATTGTTGTGTGTTGTAACGTTTTTCCACACAGAAAACAGCGACATTTCTTGACAAGAACAGTTTTTATTTCTCATAAAAATTATGCCAGTTGCTTCCTTGCCAAATTTTACCGGTGTTGTGTTGTTTTGAAGTATTGTGTCTCGCAGTTTCAGGATGACGCTGGTGCAGCTCCTTCCTTCCTTAACATTGACTTGGATGCAGCCAAGGTTTTTTGTGAATACGGCATTTTGAATATCCAATGAGTATAACTTCAAGGAAGCGTCGTTAGAAATTTTAACTGTAATTGCAGGCGCCGAGGCTGTAAAAATACAATCTCTAATCACAGCAGATATGTCTTTTAAAAAGAGTGAAGTGTTGCTGAGTTGTACACCAGTTATGGTGACGTTTTTGTCAACATTTGGGCCATCTGCAGTCATATTGAATCCATTGATGCATGAAATGTGAGCGGTCATTGTGTAGCTCTGAATGAAAATACTCTTGGTAGACACAAGTTTTCCTGCAGATGATTCACACTCGTAGGGGTGTACTGCAGTGTGTTCACCATCAACGAACAGCCTACCACCCCAAGCAAGTTTGTCGACACTGACTTGTAGAGACTTACATGGTATTGACTCGCTACCGCACGAATCATTGTTTGTTTGCCCTCGAGCTTTGGACACGTATACCACATTATTAGGTCCATTGGTTTCATTATCTGAATCAAATAAGTTCCGGAGTTAAATAAATTCACATCCAATCCATCTCAGTCATATCCAATCCATCCAAGCCACATCCAATCCATCTCAGTCACATCCAATCCATCCAAGCCACATCCAATCCATCCAAGCCACATCCAATCCATCCCAGTCACATCCAATCCATCCTAGTCACATCCAATCCATCTCAGTCACATCCAATCCACCTCAGTCACATCCAATCCATCCAAGTCACATCCAATCCATCCCAGTCACATCCAACCCATCTCAGTCACATCCGCAATCCACCTAAGTCAGTCCAATCCATCCCAGTCACATCCAATCCATCTCATTCACATCCGATCCATCCAAGCCACATCCAATCCATCCCAGTCACATCCAATCCATCTCAGTCACATCCAATCGATCCAAGCCACATCCATTCCATCCAAGCCACAATCCATCTCAGTCACATCCAATCCATCTCAGTCACATCCAATCGATCCAAGCCACATCCATTCCATCCAAGCCACAATCCATCTCAGTCACATCCAATCCATCTCAGTCACATCCGATCCATCTCAGTCACATCCAA
Source organism: Actinia equina (assembly GCA_011057435.1). Lineage (NCBI taxonomy): Eukaryota > Metazoa > Cnidaria > Anthozoa > Actiniaria > Actiniidae > Actinia > Actinia equina. The sequence continues at coordinate 162,330 of WHPX01000021.1, forward strand.
TCCACATCCGATCCATCTCAGTCACATTGCAATCCATCCCAGTCCCATCCAATCCATCCCAGTCTCATCCAATCCATCCCAGTCCCATCTAATCAATCCCAGTCACATCCAATCTAACCTCATGCAGTCCCAGAAAGACAGAAAGCTGACAAAGCGAAAACAGCAATAATAGTGATGCTGACGATGATTATTAAGCGAGCGCATTAATAATGCCAATAACAATTTAAAAAAGTGTTATCACGAGTAAGGTTTCGAAATGGAAAGAGAAAAGCAAATATCAAGATATTTCATTTTCGTGACTACCTTTGTCTTCTAAATCTTATCTATTAAAGGTCAAGCCATTTGAAAAACTAAAATAAAAACAAGTAAATAAGCCGAATAATATTTCTTACAATAAAACAAATCGAAACAAGCTTGAAAGGGCTTTGAAAGGGTTGATTTTTGTTATTATCCAATATCCCAGCCATCTAGTAATAATAGCTTAAGAATTATTCAAGTTTAAATCGTTCATCGCTTCATTTTGATGTCATACTAATGTTTTAATAGAAATAGCCTAAAATAAGAAACAACAAAAAAACTCCAAAATCATTTCCAAGCAAGAAAATAGTTTGAGAAATACTAGTGAAACGAAAAAATCTGAATAAAAATTCTCACCTTACATTATGAAAAGAAAACTCCAAAGCTATTTTACAAGAAAGAAAATAGTTTGAGAAATACTAGTGAAACGAAAAATCTGAATAAAAATTCTCACCTTACATTACGAAAAGAAAATTCCAAAGCTATTTTACAAGAAAGAAAATAGTTTGAGAAATACTAGTGAAACGAAAAATCTGAATAAAAATTCTCACCTTACATTACGAAAAGAAAATTCCTAATTACGAATGTCGAAAAACCTATAAAACGACTTATGAAATTTACAGTCAATATTAATCTTAGGCCTATGGCAAACGTCGAACTTTCCATGCACCGAACTCATTAAAAAATAATGGATATCAGGTGATAATGAGGCGGCATTCTTTGATGTAATTAAGTTCGGTGCATGGAAAGTTCGACGTTTTCCAGAACCCTATAATTACATAGATATATTACGACCATTGAGATATGAACGGCATGTATTTCATCATGTTCACTTCAGGTGAAACATACATATTAAAATAAATTGCATACCTATCAAATGTCCCTCGTAGAACAGGGTGGAAGACAATGCAAGGTAAAGAAATATAGCCAACAGCATCTTTGTCTTGGCTGGGCAAGGCTCTATTGTTTGTCTGACACTCAAACAGCAAAAATCTTTGTCAATATTAAACGAATAAATCATCATCAGCGATAGATGAATTAGTCTTTCGAAACCAAGTGCATCTAATTAACTGATCACGTGATCGAAAGTCGAAAGTAGCATATTTTATATTTTCAATGACGTAGCTTTTTGACAACGAGACCGAGAGAACGAATAATACTCAGGAGAAATACACATGAAAAATTCAATATTCTCAAATAAATAGGCACTATAAATATTTTTATATACCACACAACATTATTGTATCGTTCGAAATGAAATAACAAAAAGTTATTCTGGGAAAATGTTTTCGTGGTGTTGTTATATAATTAAACACTGTGCTAAAGCCACATTACATGATATGGTTACAAAGACTTTGGATATTCAAGGAAATTTTTCTCCTTCATGCCTTATTTGGTGATTACCCAGAATACCTCGCTCATGGGTTTAAAATAGAATCTATGAATATTATGATTGCGTACAGAATGATTGTACCCTAGTAGCTTTGCAAAGGCATTGGAGGCTAAAGTGATGGCAATTTAGTTGCTGGCATGGTGAGAATGGACTAACTGTACTATTGTTATTCTCACCAAAGAATAATTTGATCAAAAATGAAAAGATCACCGGTCATCGTCTATAAAGACCATTCTATCCAACAAACACACCTAGTAGGCATTTTCTACCATTTGTATAATTTAGGGTTCTTAAACTTTATAATCTACATCTATTGGGTATTTACATAGTTTCTTCTTAGTACGAGTGGGTACGGGTTTCTTCACTTGAGTTTAACAATGGCTGATAGCTTGGGTGTCGACTGGTCATGTCTGAATCCTTCAAGCAGTATCGACTGACTATTAATAATAATCGTACTGTTTGTGACAGAAGAAAGGCAGCCACCAGCAAGGCAAAGGCACACGGAAGGGCGCTCAGTAGGACTATCTCGAGTATCTTGAAACCATCGATTTGGGTTTGTAAGGGGCTTTGGAATGTCACCCCAGCAGTGATCAATACGGACTCACCCAAATTGATCGTTGCCATTACGACATGTATAGAGAGTAAGACAATAGCAAAGATATTTGCTTTCTGGTCCTTGTAAGGCATGACGATGACGCTGTGGATAAGTATTAGCATGCATAGAAGTGTCATACACAGAAGTCGTGGTAACAGCATTGCTATGAACGAGAATAAACACAACAGAACCAAGCGACGACCAATCATGATGCTCTCCCAATATAAGGCGCCTTTTGATTGGTTGTTCGGTGGACGGAATGGTCCTTGTAGGACCTCCAGTAGGGCATTCTGTCGTTCTTGATCCAAATAGTTGTGATCTTCTAACACGTCTTTGTCACATCTCAAACAGCGCCTCAACAACCAGTATATCAAGAAAGGCAGGGGCACAAAACAAGCTGCAACAAATTGCAAAGAGCTTATCTGATGCCGTTTTAACTTCGAAGTTCCCACAAATAAAACCAGCAGGAATGGAAGTACAAACACGATGTTGTAAGCGATCATGACGTACTGCCACCAATGGACCCAGCACGTAATGCTACCATCAATCACCAGCCGCCATTCGATTTTCCCAAGCATATCAAGTGGAACGCAGTTCAGAAGCTTGAACGACGTGTGCCCCAATCGTTCATAGCCTAAAATCAGAACCTCAACTATGGCTGCAAGGTAATGAGCAAAGCGTGGACTGGGACTTTTCCAGATCAAGGAGAATAACCAATGGAGAAAGTAAAGAAAGACAACAATTACCATGACAGCAAAGACTTGCGAGCAACGGAAAAGCTCCTTGGTGACGGCGGTTAACCCTGGAAACGGGCACCCAAACGACGAATTACTAACGACAACTTCAAAGTTAAAGAATGAGGTGATTGACGATAACAATGAGAATTTAGGTACGATCTCCGAATAAGATTCAATCATAAGCAGTTCAGCAACCTGGTAGAAATAGAAGATAATCTTGAAGTAGGCATGTCCATCGTGGTTGCTTGTTTTTTCCATGTGGTCCACCCTGGTGTTTGGAATAGTATGTTTCTTTTCCCTGAACCATAGAGCCTTCTTAGTAAGGAATAAGATCAATGATGGCTGACACAGAACAAAGATTGCTATGATTACGGAATACGCACAAGCTACAACCCAAAACCAATAATCTCTACACTTATGAACGGGGCAACACTTATGATTGAACATGTTTTCGGTGTATCCTGTCTTACATGCTCCACACATCGTCCCTCCTCGATGGCCAGCACACTTATTGTAGGTTGAAAGATTATAACTGCGTTCAGGCTGTTCGCAGTATCCTTCTGGACATTTCTCAAACTGGAGTTGAGGGGGATTTTCCTGTGTCTTGTAGCCCCAGAAATTTGGCCGACTTTGGATGTTATAAGTTGTACACTGGGCACCAAAGGGACAGTCAAAGCATTTGACATCGTTTTTCTTTTCCTTTCCTCGATATGATCCACTCATGAGCGTATATTTATTAAAAGGGCACCTTTGGCAGCTAAATCTCAGTTGTATAATGGTCAGCTTGCAATTAGCTTCATTTAAGTCAGGACGGAGTACAAATGTGGCATTGAACAATTTGAGATAGCTGCCAACTGGACATTCAAAAGTCGTTTCATTATCCATCTCAACATCATGTCCTCGTAAGAGGTTAAACATAGGAACTGTAACTGGTGTATAAAGATCAAACTTGAAACTGGTGTTTTTCATTATCAAAGGTCCTTGTGCTCCAACGAAGAGTAGAGGCGACAAGGGCACTATTGATTTTAGTCTGCGTGGATTTTTCTTTGTTTGAATGAATCTAGTGTGATAGAATCTTGCCGTAGTCGCTCCTTTCTCCACGTACACATGACCTCCGATTTCTGGTTGGGAAGAAAAATTTTCTTCAAACAAACAATTGTGAAAAGAAACAACTCCGCTGTTCACAAAGAGGGTCGAAGTAACGGCGGTATTGTTTAAGAATGTAACGTTATCGAAGATGATTGTGCTACGGTAATGATATTTTGGACAGCTTTCGTTTGGACCAGCGTTCATATTGACATCTTCAATGTAGGGTAACGCTGGAGGGATGTAAAAATAAAACAGGTTTATGAAAGATGTGTTATTTTGTCTTAAAATGTGGCCGTTGTCTTTGAAAACTGAATTGCGGACTATTACCGTGAAATTGCGTTTGCTCGGAGTAGTGACAACTCCCAGAATATTTCCATGAGCCCGTGAAACGTAATTGGACGTGAAATATACATGGTCCATTAATAATCTGCCTGATTCCAAGGTATTCTTTATACCACTTCGTCCGACTTGTATTTCAATACCATAGATTTGATAATAGTTTTTGTGAAATGTGGTGTGCTTTATAGAAATCTCTATAAACGAAGGTTTGAGGTTTTTGAAATGCACGTTATACTTATTTTTATTGAATCTGCAATTTTCAATATAAAGTGTTGAGTTCATCATTTTTTTCGTTGAACACTCGATAACCAGGCAGACACCCATTGTAGCTTCAAAAGTAGAATTTAGCACATACACTTCTACCAACTGGCGAGTCATGATTGTCACTCCCGTATTTGTCAGAAACAAGGACTTAGAAATGTTAAGAATTGATTTTTGCATTTCATCTGGCAACGACACATATAATTCTACGGTAGGCTTGTTGCCAGAAGAAAAGGAATTCTTGATAAAACTCGTGTTGCTTATTTGGACATCCAATATATTTTCATTATTTTGCCCACCACTTGTGTGTTTAATGAGCAAGGCTTGGTTTTTATTGCGCGTGAAGCGAGAGTTTTTAATTGTAATTTTTGCACTTTCACTTGCTTGAAGACAAAATGCTGGGAATCGCTTGCATCGTTGTTTCATGCACGACTGCGAAGGATCGTGGCATTCTTCTACTTCCAGCCCATCAAATAGTGCAAAAATCCTCTTAACAGTTCCGACTGACACAGCGCATCCATTGACGCTTCCATAACTTTGCAATAAGGTGACATTGTTCATGTTTAAATTAACATTCAGTTTTTTTTTACCGTCCACCTGAAGTATACCTCCCAATGAACCAGAATTATTGTGGAAAATCGAATCAGTAATAGAGACATCTACACCTCCTTTTGTGCAGCTGTTTTTTTTCACGCGCATTACTCCCCCTGGTTCATTTATGTGGTGTTCATGGTAACTTGAATTTTGTATACTTATAGAAATACTATCACTTTTTGCTTCCAAAAATCTCAAATTTTGGTTGTTCATACTTGCTACTTCTGAAAAAGTAACATTTCCATCACATCCATTAACAACAAAAACATTACTTGTGCCATTTCCAGAAAGCTCTTCATTCTTAAATTCGCGATCGTTTTTTCTGATTTCGTTGTTGCTATCGTCACTTGTGGGTGAACCTCGATTATTCAGTATTTTGACATTTTTCCACGATGAGAAGAATATCCTTTCTTGTGCGAAGCTGCAGTTTACAGATATTAAGCCACTTGCATCCATACCTGATTTTACCGGCGTTGTGTTATTTCGAAATATTGTGTCTCGTAGGTTCATGATGATGCTGTTGCAGGTGCTTCCTTTCTTGACACTGACTTGGATGCAGCCATGATTTTCCGTGAATACAGCGTTTTGAATATCCAGAGAATATAATGAGGAAGCGCCGTTTAAAATGTTTACTGTAATTGCAGGCACCGAGGCTGAGAAAATACAGTCTCTAATCAAAGCAGACGTGTCTTTTAAAAAGAGCGAAGTCTTGTCGAATTTTAAACCAGTTATGGTGACGTTCTTCAAAGTATTAGGGCCATTTGCCATCAGAAAGATTCCATGCATACATGAGATTTGAGCAGGCTCGGTGTAGCTCTGAATAGCGATATTTTTTTTAACCACAAGTTTTCCTGCAGATGATTCACATCTGTAGGGATCTAATGCAGTGTTTTCACCATCAACGAACAGCTTACCACCCCGTCTAAGCTTATCGATACCCACTTGTAAGGTTTTACAAGGTATTTCTTTGCTGCCACATGAATGACTCTTTGCTTGCTCTCGGTACTTGGACACATATACCACTTTATGTAGTCCCATTGGTTTACAGTCTAAAGTAAAAATCCAGGTTACAAGTGAAAATAAAACTCTTTTAAGTACACAAGTATAAAAGAGCTAGGATTGAGAAGCATTTGAAGGAGCTCTGTCAACTGCAAATGCTTGAAGATGCAGCACCTTTCACACTACGACTAATTTAGAAAATTCACTGCTTTCCTTTAATTGTATTTTTCTATCTGCTTAATTAAAATGCATTGAACGATGTACTCAAACAAAACTGAAAATGAAATATGAACAGACTATAAAATGTTTCGCTTTTAATTTGCGACTAACATTGTTCAATCATCATTGATGGCTTCGAAATCTCTTCAGATATCACTCAGACTACAATCAATATTACAAAAACAGATAAGTTTAACGTTATCCCACTAGACAAAAAGTAATTTCTCTGCTACGTATGATCACGATAGCTACAATTGTATAAGTTTCGAATGTTTTGGTGTCAGCACAAATTTTCCTTTTTAAAAACATATTTCATAATGAAAATATTTTTCAAAACATTTCAAGTTTGGATTCTTCACAGAAAAGAATTAATATCAGTATCTAATGACTTCCCTTGTAGGTAAAGATAATGGCAATCATTTGTAACGGTTCGACCATAGTCTAGTGTAACAGTGACAATATATTGAAGGAAGTTTTGATAGCATCTGAATCGTTTTCAAACTATTCGCATTGCTTGAAAAAAAGAGAACTTTGTAAATAACCAATTTATCCAACGCTAGCTCGACTATATCTACTATCACAAGCGCATTTAGGAACAAAATGCAATAACTATAACGTATTATCTATAGAATTATTTGAAATTCATTACCTATTAAATGTCCCGCGCAGAACAGGTTGGACGACAATGCCAGTAAAAGAAATATTATAGCCATAAGCATCTTGGTTTTCACGATGGACTTAGTCTTACTTTCATTAGTTCACTGTGCGATGTTTTGTACACTGATGCTGTAAAAATATTTCTTTAAATCAGTAACGGAATTCATGACTTGGAAATAAATTATTCGTCTGGAATTTCAGCGTCAGAGGAATTCCTTTGAGGGCGATAGCTCATCACGTGATTTCCCAACGTTCCTGAAATAGCCAAGATTTGATCTAGCATGATCTACATAACACATCACCATCATTCATTAAAAAAAAAAACAGCATACACCTGAAAAAGCACTCAGTTCAAGATCAATCAATCAGTGAAGAAAGTTTGAATGGCATAGCACGCAGCAAAACTCCCTAGCATATTGGAGATCAAAGTTAGAGAGTTTGTATGAATTTCTAGATTTGATATTGGCCTTTATAGAGGATTCCTTTCGATCTTTCCCTCTTGAGGTGGCGCTTTTTCCACTGGGAATATTACTGCCGAAAATTTGCAAGTTTGCTGAATATTTTGACGAAATTTGTCTCATTGTAGAGATCAATGAATAACTGCATTAATATTTCAGTTCTAACAACACATTTATTCACTAGCTCCTTGCAGCAAAACACTTCTCAGAATATGCTGAAGGTCATGCCAATTTTTAAAACTACCATCACTTTACCTCTTAACCTCTTAGGTTAGCGAATATGATAGCGTAGCACATGACAATGACTTTAATAACTTATTCTTCACTCGTGACCTTTAATACTAGTATTTTAGGTTTATGAGTGGTATGTCATAAAAACTTATGTTTACCTTTTGACGTGCCAAAACAAACCACATCGAGCATGCAAGCTTCTTCGATCAAGTCATCCGAGTGTTTCAGATTAGTCTCAAACTTAGTAAAACTAAATACTTCAATAAGTTTTCTGGAAGAAGAATATAAACTTAATATATAATTTAAGAATCAACCCTAGGGCTAAGTTTGTAATTTAATATTAATGCATAATTTTATACCTTGGCGTTTTCTTTGAAGGATGGAGGACCTGTCCTTGACATATAAAGCTTAAACTCAACTTCGTCGGATTTTGCACAATGTTCAAAGGTTTCCCCACTAATTAAGAGAGAAGAGATACTAGGCCTGGATCCTGGCAGTCCGGATTCGGGTACTGCTTTCTCTCAAAGAAGAATATTTATAATTCTAAACCGAATCAGTAAATAATCACATATCTTACTTTCCAACAAAATCCAGATACTTGAGCACACGCGCGCGGATGTGGGAATTCCATGTGACGTCATCTGGCCCAGTCTCACAGGCGGGATGTTTCTCATGTTTTCCGCCAAAACAATTAAACTAGATCAGAATTCTTGAGGAACACCATGAAAAGTAGGAAAGCATAAAGCATATTTAAAACCAAGTATGCAAAAGGCTATTTAAGTCGGGCCCAAGAAACAGTCAAGAACCTATAATAATTACAGTAATGTTTCACACAACTTTCATGTAACTACTTCTAGCTTGTGTCACACATTCGACCGTAATAGAGTAATTGTTTGTTAAATAAAAAAATCAAAAAAATGTGCAACGAAATGTCGAAATACGTGGATGAAAATATTAAGTTATTTGGGTTTCCTGTGCTATGTCTACATTCCAAGCTCCCCGCGCAGTATTGTGGGAGTATTTTGGTTACCATCAAATATGGCGGTTGTTGCTGAAGGAAAAAGTTGCTGACAATTTTATCGATATTCGAACTGAAAACTTCACGTTTATAGCCTAAAACGCAAAAATCTAATTAGCCAACATACTTTAAGTTTTCTATACGTTGGATTTATTGTCATCGGTAAAGTTTTGGTGATGAATTATCAAAGATAATTCGACTTGACAACGGTGAAAACAAAATAATATTTTCAATTGGCAGTTTTTCGATAGTTTATTAAGTGCAGTTTGTCGATATTGAACTGAAGATATCATGAAAATGGTCGCCGATTAGCACTGCAGTAGGAATGGCAGACGATTTATCAAGCTTTATTGAACAGCAAAAGTTTAAACTGGAGAAAGAAAGAGCTGATCTTTCGAGAAATGGAAATTATACTTCGACAACGTCACAAGATAAAGAGGTAAAGTAAATATAGTAATGTTTACTGTTAATCTCATTGTTTGATGATCAAATTACAATTATATTCTTTGTAATATTTTCTCTCTGCAATCAAATTAATCACTCTTAAGTTTAGCCAAATCGATAATTAAAATATCAACGCAAAGATTCAGTTTTGTTCAGATTTCTGTATGATCTAGCATACAGATTCGATACTGTAAATAGAAAATTTGAAAAGAATGTCTCTAGCTCTAGTAAAAAGAATATCAGAAAGAATGTTCGTATAGACTTAATTCTATTTGGATTTGAATTTATTTATTGTAATATATATAGGATAGAAGAAGGAGTCCCAGAGGTATTGAGAGTGGAAAGAAGTAAGTGTTGCAAAAAGGGAAGCAAAGCTGAGAGGGCTATAGCCCCCACACTTCATGCAAATATCCACTAATTTTACCAACCTAAGTCCCCCCTCTTTTACCCTTTGGTATACTAGATAGATTTTCTAGTATAATTAGGAAAGTCATTTCCACTCCCATTTCTTAGAAGGGCGCTCTGTAGTCCTTGTTAAACATACATTGGACACTGACAAATCACTCAAGAAATGTAGAGAAGCACTGGTGCTTCTCCTTACACTTTTCTCTCAGTGTTGTAGCTGTCAAGCCCTGTGTGCTTCATATCTACACATAGCAAATGCAATTTCTATTTAGTCTATATTTTCCTACTCTATTCTAAAGCCTTTCCTGTCTGGATTGATAACATTGAAAGTATTGGCTATCATTCTTTATAGAATTTCGTTTTGACAGCTGTTGTATTGTTTTTCTTTCTTCTTTGTACATTTTACTATTTAATTGCCTGTTTTTAACTCAGTGATAAATTTCTTTTTAAAGCCATATTGAGAAAGACTCTCCTTCTATCAAACCAAAAAGTAAGTAAAATTTAAGTGATCAGAACCACTCTTTTCATTCCATATATTCTCTTTTTGATTCAGTATCCACTTCCTTTGTGTTTCCTTGTTGCATTAATTTTGTATCAGTTATTGTATCTTGACTCAGAAAATAATGAACAATTGCCTTCTATTGACATCATGATTGCAACTGACTGCTTGTCTGTTGAGATCAACCATCCCATTATAATTTTATTGTCACTTGCTTGTTGACTGCTTGTACAAGTTCAAGTCTTTGGAACACAGGATAATTTAAAAATTCTTTACTAAGAATATTTTATGCATCAGGCAGTTACTTTTGGTGATAGTGAGTGAAAATGTGATCAACTTCTATAACCAAATGAGTTTCATTTGTTTAACTGCTCAGTGATTAATGACAATGAAGAGACTGGCCTACCACTTGGTGGCTACGCAAGGATTCAACAGAAACTCAAAGAGGAGAGACGATTGGAATACAATAAATATTTAGCTGAGGTAATTGATATATAAGAACACCAAATACTGTATAGAAGGGTCTAAACCCAGGTGAATGAATGTTAATCAAAGTATTATGATCATTCAGGTGGATGTAGTCCTAAGAAGGACTGTTTGATGTGACTCACATTTCAAAAACCTGAGCTGAAGTCATTTTCACCCTGAAGATGACTTCTGCTCAGGTTGTTGAAATGTTCAGAAAACAGACATCAAACAGTCCTTCTCAGGTCTACATCCAACCAGACGGTCATAATACTTAGATTAACAAACACCAAATGCTTGCATTATAACAAATAGAACTTTGCATCTACTTAGTTTTGTTTTTTTATCTTTCTATTCTACAAAAGAAAAATATGAGGTCAACAGGAAAAGTGGATTCAGTTTTGAAAGAAAAATATATCTCTCCATCAAACAAGAATGGAGAAGTCCATGTAAGTTTTTTCTTCTTTTTGATGCTGTACACGATGTACAGGCCTGAATTCCTAGAGAAGTAAAATTTTCTACTTCCTTATTTTTTAACTAGGAAAGTGGGAGAGGGTCCTACGAAAATGATGCAAGAGATTCATCTATCCCAAGAAGCCAGAGAAAGGGAAAGGAAAACTTGGACATTAATGTAAGTTAGTGTTCATGATGATTGGATATGCCTATGTGAAGCAATTTTTAGTAAACAGTGTTTATTTTTTTGTTTTTCAGGATAATTATCAAGATGATAGATCTAGAGGTGAGTTGGCAAAAAGTTGTAGTACAGGAAGTCAACAATACACTGATTGATCAGTTGTTGTTACTTATCGAATAAAATGTTCTAGGTTCTTTGCAGTATCCTCCAAAAGAAACCTATGATGACATACTGAGAAGAAAACGGGCAGATGAGAGAAAATATAGGTATTTAGTTAGTGCAACGATTGAGTCAATTTTTTTCAAGGTTGTGTACAGACGACATATGTCAATTGCAACACTGCAGATTGTTAGTGAATCATTGGTCAAAATTTCACCAACATCCATGCATCAGCTGGTTGTTAAATACACAATCAATTACCAAATTTCAGCTTGTAACGTTGTCAATATCTATAATAAATATTATTGTAAAATATTGACTTCTAGGAGAGACAGGCTTGGGTATGATAGACCAGATTTGGATGATGAACTGAGGTAAGAAATTATGCTATTTAATTTAAATAATATTATCAAGTCATCTGGGGCTCATCAGCAATATAACCCCTACCCTTTTACCTTGGGTGTAACTTTCTCCCATTTCAGACCATGTGTCATTCCCAAGAGTATGAGAAGACACATGAAATGAGACTCTAGAGAATGACACATGGTCTAAAATGGGAAAACATTAATATGCCTAAGGTAAAAAGTTCTATTTAGCATCTGCTTTACCTTTACTTCCAGCATTATAGATCTTGTTGTATGTTTTTTAATGTTTTAGATTAATGAAACTCTCAAGCAGAAACTACAAGCACAACTCCAGGAGTGATGGTTATCTCTCTCGTCGTTATGATGATGACTTGGATGATGATGAGGTACATTTTCAACTTTTACCATCTTACTGAGCAGTTTTGGGTCCCTGAAAGAAGGGGTTGAAATTATAAACTGCAATACCTGAGAGCAGTTACAAAAAAATAAGAATTAAAATTAAAAATAGAGAGAAACTTTACTTTTAGTTTTTAATTAAATTTATCCCTGGGTTATAAATATTCGGACCGGTATTAATGCATAATGGATGGCTAGATGAAAAATGTTGGTTGATTGGACTCATAACTCCTCCTCCTGCCATCTCTTACACTATAACAATGTCTTTCTCTCTCTCCTCTCTTCATTTGTGACATTGTTTTTATTTCTGCATTGCTAGTTTGGATTGCCACCTCGTAGAGGACGCAGGAGAAGAGACAGATCCATCGAATCTAAGTTAGTCCTAATTGAATACTTCCTTCAAAACATTGCAAAATAAATCATTGTTATTAGATTTGGTTGAAAATCCTGTGAAATTGTGAGGTTTTAAAACTTAGTTGTTATTTTGTTTTCAATTTAGGAGAGTTCGATTCTATGATGATGATGATTATGAAGACATCGATGACAGGTAAAAGGAGGGTCATAAGAGTGCTGTTATCTCCAATAGAGGCTTTGCGCCATAATTCATGTAATGACAGCCATGAGAGTAGACACTAATACAACAGAGCCTTTTTCCCCTGGGAAACTGATGGTTGCCATCACATGATGGTGCGAAGTCTAGCTCTATTCAATACTTATAACTGTAACTATTTGTGGATAATGTTTGGTGGGCTTCTCACAATTTAAAGGATTTTTCTCAACTTAATTCCATCATTGATATACCTGTATGTAATAATAATTATTATTTGTCTATGGTTAAGCTTGGTCACACACGCCAGTACTTTAGATAAATGCAGAAAATAGAAAATTCAAACCAAGATTAAGCATTATACAAGAAAACATATTGCTGCTATATGCTATTGACTAACGAAATGATGAGAATAAAATTATAAATAAACACTAACACTTGGTTATTTACAGTCTTTGGTCCAAACCACGTAGAAGGTTATATGACTATGATGATAATGAAGATATGGATGACCTTTATGCATTGGTAAGACGAATGAAAATGTGTTGCTTCATACTGTTGGACAAGCAGTCTGGAGTATATATATTTCTCACAACAGTTTTAAGTTTTAAGATATGGATGACCTTTATGCATTGGTAAGACGAATGAAAATGTGTTGCTTCATACTGTTGGACAAGCAGTCTGGAGTATATATATTTCTCACAACAGTTTTAATTTTTAGGATGGTGTTACGATGTGAATTAAATTTCTTGTAGACCTCTTAATTTGTTATTTCTCCCTCCAGATATCACACTCTATCCCTGCCTTCCCCTTTCCTCTAGATTTCTTTTTCTTTTTTACACTGAATCTTGATATCAATATTAGGAAAGACAATAAGTGACAATTATCCTCTGTTGGTAATAATAATGATTAGCATGATGGAGATGGCGATGGCAATGGAGAGGGAGATGGCAATGGTGATGGCAATGTTGATGATGATGTTGATAATAATTATTATCATTATGATGGTGATGATAGTGATGGTGATGATGATGATAATGATGATAATCAAATAATTGTTCTTTCAGTCCCAAAGAAGATCTAGGTCACATAGATCCAATAGAATAAGCAGTGCTCATGAGGAAAGGGCTGTGTAAGTACCAACCCAAGCTTAGACTTGATGTACTAAATAATATCTACTGCTACACAGGGGTAAATCCAGGATTTTATTATAGAGGGCATTCTGCATTCAAGAGGTATCTACCTGTAAAAGATGCCAAACGAAAAAATGAAAATTCTCAGGGGGGAGGGGGGTTGAAACCACCACTGACAACACCCCCTGGATCCACCCCTGTGACAATCATCCTCAGTCTACAAAATGTTCTTATCCAATCTGTGTTTGTTATCTAACATAGTATGCCATGTTTTTGTTTTTTTTCTTGGGATTGAACATTAAGTATTAACTAAAATGTAATTAAAAATATTGTGGGATTTTATGATTAAAATTAATGCGAGTGGTTGGTTTTATCATAATAAAGCAATGGCCCAACTTTGGAAAAGGAATCGATTAGAAGAACAAAAACTGATAGTGAGATTAGATCACAATCTGCCCCTTTGTTGGAAGGAGCTGGAATTATTGGAGGTATGACTCAAAGCTGGTTTAATTTTGAAGATGAAAATGAAATACCATGTCGAATGTATCCATCCCCCTAATCTCATCCTATCAAGTCTCTCACCTATCCATCTATCCCATCCATGAATTATCAGCCATATATTCATCCATCCATTCTATCCCATCTTATTTCTGACCCAATTCTCCCACTTATCCATCCTGTTCCATCATATTTATTCAGCTATCCATTCATCCCATCCAATTTATCACCCACTCAACCATACACACATCCATCTCTTCATTTCTAGCAATCCCATTCATGCACCCACCTAATAATCCAATCCAATCCCATCCTATCAAATCACCAAAACCTATCCATCCAACTTACTCACCTATCCATTCATCACATCCACTTCCATCTGCCACACACTCAACTATCCACACATCCATTTACTGGGTGCCATCCATCTATCCAATGCACCTGCCTAAACATCTGTCCAACCCTCTCACATCCTATCCCATCCCATCCCATCCACTCACTCACTAACTCATTCATCTTTCCATTGGTTTTGTGTTTAAGGTGGTCATACGGAGACAAGAGAAATGAAACTAAAGAAACAAGAAAAGTACAAGAAAGAACTTGAGGAACAAATGAAACAGCATGAAGAAAATAAGAAAAAGTGAGTTTTCCAGTTGTGTCCAGCATCACTCTGAATTGAGCTTTTGATGACCTTACTTACTACATTGCACTAATTGTCATAAAATGTGGCATGAAATTAATTCTCAACTTTTTTACAGAGAAAAGAGGGAAAGGTTTAGCGAGCCAGATGAAACAAGTAGCTTTGATTTTGAATCCAATGTGGTAAAAAACTTGTCATATATGTATTTTATATTTTACAACAGTCATTCCCTATATATAAGGGTCACATCTACTCTTAGGTTTGCTCCACAAGCACTTCTAATACATCCACTATTTACTACACATAACACTCAACTCACATGTTGATTTTAATGGAGAAAGGAAAACAGGAGAAAATGAGCGAAAACTCCTTGTAGCAATTAAGAGAACAACACATCAAACAAACTCAACCCACATTATGCCGTTCAGTTGAGAATTGAACCCTCAACCTCATTCATTAACTACAGTACAACGGATTTCATTGAAGTGTGGCACGCATTAAAAAATTTGTCTGTGAATTTGCCTACAAGACGCTGTGACTCCTCCCACCTGGAGGTGTGATTTTGTCTGCATTCCTTTCTTGTGAAATGCAGAATGGACATCAACAAACTTGGTCGTGTTTACAGTAGGGGAAGAGCATATTAAGTAGTGATTTGAGATCTCTCGTCATAGATGAGATTGTTGAAAGTGGTAGGGATATCATAACATGATTCTTTCCAGCTGTCAAATTTGCAGAAATTGCTCGAAAACATCCCCCGCCTCCATACACAACTTTGAACTCAAACCTTCTACTCGCCGCCATAATTTCAAATTGAATGTTAAACGGGAATAGCCGAGAAAGGATTGCAGACAAAATCACACCTCCAAGTGAGCGGAGTCACAACGTCTTGTAGGCAAATTCGCAGATGAATTTTTTAATACGTGCCACACTCGAAATGGAATCTGTAGTACACAACGGCAACAGATATCCAAACATGCCACCCACATTCATTATTTCATTTTTACCAGGAGTGGGGAGATTTTCTTATTCTAAGATCTTTATCTAATAATTCTCAGCCAACAAAGACACCTCGCTCAACTACAAAAAAAGGAAGACAAGTTGCCTACGATGAGCCCCTTGGAAATAATGGCCCTAGTTCTAGAGCTCCTCAACACCCATCCTTGTACCCAAGCCCTTACGATGATCCTTATTACTATTATGGGAGACAGGAGCGCGGTGCCCCTCAGGCAACAGGATTACAAGATCCTTTGTTTAAGAGTGTTGGGTATGGTGTTACAGGGCTCTACGATGAAGATGATGGCCCTACTACAGGTGAATAAAACTACCCAGATTTCGTGCAAATCCTGCAAGCCTTTGCTTGCATTATCTAGCCTCACATATTCATGTTTAGATAAATTTGAGTTGATAAAGTTGATGAATAATAAATTCAAGCTATTTGAATCTTAATTCTAATAGATATTTGATATCAGCTACCCTCATAAAAATGAATCAATAATTTTCTTCATAACGAATCTATGGATGATCATTAAAAATCAATGCTATCAACAGAGGATCAGGCCAGTCAACCTTTCTCAGGGACTTAAATCTATTCTGGCTGTTTTGCCTTTGATATTTTCTCAAATAAATAACAAAATTTAAAATAACAAAGAAGTTTATATTTTTAGATGGTTATCAAGAAAAAAGTAGGCAGAGAGACTTCTCCAGAACTCCAGGTAATAAAATCTCTTGCTCAGTATAGCCACATCTGGGGTGGACTTGATAATTTAAAAGTGATTCCTAATTTGCGTAATACTCATAATTATTATTATACATTTTACTTGTAGTTTCAAGAAGGGGCCAGACAGTGGACCATGTCCATCAACCACCAGGAGGATACAGCAGTATTAATGGGATACCAGGTGCAGGGCAAGTCAGTCCTGAGGCAGATAAACAGAGTAAGAGAGCTGCACAGCAGGCATACCAAGAAGAACTCAGAAAACAGGTATGAAAAATTTTAAAATGTGCTGTTATGTAACCTTGTTAAATGGGATATTGATATACTTAAATAAGTTTGCTTGGTAAGTGGACTTAGGAACAGCGAAGCACTTTTTGAAGTTATGGGAGTGCGTTGGGGGTGCTAAAATCTATTTAAATTTGTTTCATATGGAACTCTAACTCAAACAAAATAATATTTCATTATTGTTGAAAGTAGTGAAGCCCCCCTACTGAAAGATAATTCAAAAGGTATTTAACTTGATTCAATTTCAAAATTTCATTTTAAGATGGAAATTAGAGAAAATCAAAAACGAAAAGAGAAAGCAGAAAAAGAAAAGTAAGTGGCTGTAAAATAACTAATTTTAATCTGCCTTAATGCCTTAATGCAAAATTTTCAAATCTTTCAAATCATCTTATTAAATAACTTTCTTATCAACAAAACACTTTTAATAATCATATAGTTATAATTTGCATGTTGCTGCTTGCTATAGGTATGATAGAAAGATGGAAGAAGAAATTGCCAACTATGACCCATGGGGTAAGGGCGGAGCTGGTGCCCCCCTTAGAGATGACGCAGGCCAAGTTATGGGTATGGAACATTATTACTTGTACATGTATTGTAATTAATGAAAACAGAATATGAAGGTGTGTCATGTAGTTCTGTAGTAAGTTATGGTTCATTTGACAACTTGTTTCTTGTTAGTATTGAAGTGTGATTCTATATCAGATTCTGTATTAATAATATATGTAGTTGGACGTTATTAAAGGATTTAACTTCACTTCAAATAAACAACAATATAACAACGGGTCGAAAGGGGATCACTTTGCTTTACCCACGATAACAACCAGCGAAACAGCCAGGGCTCCAACCCCCAAAATAATAATATTTTCATTTTTTGCTGTAATTTTTTTAAAGCTAACCTTCGTATAGTTCAACATGACGCTCAAGATGGCAAGACGTCTGTATCTCCAAGAAATGCACCTCCTTCCATAGAGACAAGGTTTGAGAATAGTCCACCACAACCACAACAGCTGCAACAGCCTCAATCAGGTCAAGGTAAATCAAGAGAATAAAACCTTTCGTAAATTTTTTTTTGCTTTTTGATCTTTGTGGTGATTAAAGTCAGGGCATGAACAGATTGAATTGGAATCTAGTGTGTCGTGTTTTGTATAAGGAAGAAAACTTAAAAACCTGGACAATTTTTTTAAAATTAAGCCAGAGATATATTAATATTAAACTGTGCTTGCATAGGATGCCTAGTCTAGGCACCGAAAAATTTCAAGACCCCAGAGGTGAGAGAGTCACATGCACTACCACTGTACAACCCCTTATCAAGTTTGTTTTTTTTTTCTTGCAGCAAATGTCTCACCATTTGGCAGATCTGATCCTCTGAAAGAGCGCCAACCACATGTAAGTTGAAGGAAAAATAAAACTTTTTCATTAAATTAAACATATTAGGGTCATGGCATGAATCCCATGGCACATATATGTGTCTTTTATCTACATCGTGAAAGAAACTCTGACAGAGGACTTAGGTGTCAGACAGTCATTATTGTTACAATTGTTTTATACTAGACAATGTGTGACCTCCTTGTTATTTACTTGTTTCAATTAGCTATAGGAATATCTTTATTTCTTAACAGGATGATCTGAAAGAAAAAGCAAAGCAAGAATATCAAGAATATCTCAAGCTACAAGTAAGATGAACTGTTGATTAAAAAATGTTTTTTTTTCTGTTGTTTTTTGTTGTTGATTGTTTTAGTTATTAATTTGTGCATCAATTCCTCCATTTATTTCTGTAGGTTGAAGAAAAAGAAAGAAAGAAAAAAGAAGAACAGGAAAAAATAAGAGCAGAGGAGGAAAGACAGGTAATGATAGGGTGATTTATATGCAAAAGTATGACCATTGATAATGTATTTGCAAATATACTCCTATGCATCGGCTTTTGTGAATTAAACACATTTCAATGTGAAGCTGAATGGTTTTACTAAAACTGTTCCAAAATAAGGTGTGTAAAAGCTTGTTTAACAAGCTTTTACAAAAGCCTATGAATAGTAGTTTGCAGAAACAATAAAAAATGTATGTGGGCCATACTCACACATGGTATGCTGTAAAGCAATATAAAAGAATATATTTAACAATACTGTGGATTGTTCATAATGTAGGAAAGGAGGCTCCAGGAACAGCGGGAAAAGATGCAGAGAGAGTATTTGGAGGAACAAGAGAAAATAAAGAAAAAGGAAGAAGAAGTGAGTAGTTTTTAAATTAAAAGCATAAATTAATGCAAAAGGGGCTCCTGGCATAGCAGTGAATGTGAGAGTGCCTGCCTCTCACCAGTGTAACCCAGGTTTGAGGTTTCTTTTCCCCAGACTCAGCATGGCATGTGAATAAAGTTGTTGGTTGGTTGAATCCCTCCCATGCTTCCAAGGTTTTTCTCCAAGGCTTTTCCTTCCTCTAAGAAAAAAAAATCAAAAAAAATAATTTTCAAATCAAAATCCAGCGGAAGAGTCACTCGACTTTAGAATCACTGTTAAAATTTACCATTATTTATCCTTATTATAAGTGAAAAATTGTTCTGTTACATTCTTGTGGTATACTTACTAATGTATATGTATAATAAACTTTATTAGGTAAAAAGACAAAATGAAATGCTCTTGGAAGCACAAAATGCAAAGAAGAGGGAAGCCGAGCGAAAGAGAAAAGAAATGGAAGACAAAAGGCAGGAAGAGCTGAGAAGAAGATTGGAAGAAAATATAACTGCCAACAAAGTGGTTAGTTATTACATTCTAACTTATTCTTCAATCATTGTTTTAGACTTCTATATATTATTTTTTATACTCCTGTATTTCACTCGACAATAACTTATGCATTCATCCTTTTAATCATTCTCTTGCTATTGTTTGCCTTAAGTCAGTCATAGTTCCATCCATTCATCTTTGCTATTTATCCCACCTATGCATCTATCTATCCATTGCAGCTTTTCTTTTTTTTGTATCCCATTTATTGGATTCATCAATCTACCCCTTCCTCACATCTGTCCTTTTTTCTTTATTTCCTGTGCACTGATTCCTTCCTTCCTTCATTCCTCTCTCATTCCCATCCATCTATTCATCCTTTTTTCTTCTTCCCATCAAATGCACTAGTTCCATCCATCCCTTTCTTTCTCATTCTCATCCATCTATCTTTTCCTTTTTCCCTTCCTTCTTATCTTACTTTTCATTCATTTGCAGAGGTTTGTTTGATAATTCAATATTTTTTTCAGGGATCAGGATCTACTGCAGCTACTTTTAGAACAGCTTCTCCACCAATACCCACAATGCGCAAAAAGGTATCAACACCTCTGTATTTAATTCCGACCCTAGTTTTTAATTCCGACCTTTCGTTATTTGACCTAAGGATTATGCCTTCTATTGTGGCCGACCTAAACATTGGGGGTATTGTTCGAATGCCCAGATCATTAGGGGAGTCAAAATTTGGGTAAGCGTAAAAGCCCTAATGACAAGAACACGCCATTGTGAACCACTTATGAGTATGTGTTCTGGCTCAAGAAGCCCAATGATTATGGCAAATATATCAGTAAACGATACGTGACAAATGCTTCAATTAGCAGGAAGTTTGTTATCAGAGTTTACAGTCCGTGTTACTATCTAAATTCTCAAGCTGACCTAGGAACTAATGTTAGTCACAAGTTGTGGATAAATTTATGTTCAGTTGTTAATAGGAACTGTAAAATCAACTTCAACAAAGTTTCTTACCTATCATTATAAGTTTTTTACAGTTTGTGAATGAGATTGCTTTGGTTTGGCGCGAAAGTCGTAGTTGATATAAGCCAGTGTTCGAATAACATCTTCTTTAAGCATCTCCTTAGGTTCTTGGCTAACCTGACACCATAGCGAGCCATCCCGTGATCTGAACTGCCGTGTTTCTTTGAAATTTGCCTTTTTTCGCCTTACGCTAATAATCATTCGCTAGCAGTTCTACTACATGTACGTACTCTGTCGAAGGACTAGCGTCCGAAACGTCAGTAAGTTTTTTCATCTTTTCACGGTGTATAATTTACCTTTTCATCATTACTGTTTCATTAGAAACACCAACGCAGCTCACACTAGTTTTTAGCTAGTTATATCTTTTCATGTACGTAAGGACAAGTCAGATCGGCCAAAATATTGCACTTCAAGAATCTGCTTTTGTTTTATCATGTTTGAAGATTAGGACTGACCTCGTCAATTAACACTCGATTACGCCGACAACGGTGTTTCATATTACCAAAGGGGCTTTTTATTTCATATCTATGGTTGCCATATCCTGACTGTTTACATGATTATCAAAAAATGAGAAAGATTTCGGTAGAAATAATTCTCAAAATTTACAATACCGAAAAAAAATGAAGTGAAATATATATATAAAATAAATTGAAAAGACAAAACTTGTATGATAGTTGAAGAGCGTTATTTAATACTAGTTTATATCGCTGCGCCTAATTAAAGATCCCTGAGCTTAAGTCTTAACAGGAGTGAGAACTTATCGGCTTATAGATCCACGCCACCATGGAGCTTTCTAGTATACGTTTAAAAGTTAAACAACTGCCTGTCCTCAGCAAATTACTAGTATACGTTAAACAACTTGCTTCTCATTACACCTATCTGTAATAGCTTACGGACAGAGTTAACACACGCTATAAAATAATATCTTAACAAACTCACTGTCCTTGGTAAATTAGCCTATAGGTAAGGGCTTACGCACAGAGTTAACACACGCTAAAAAGATATCTTAGCCAACTCACTGTCCTTGGTAAATTAGCCCTATCCGTAAGGGCTTACGGACAGAGAGTTAACACACGCTAAAAAGATATCTTAGCCAACTCACTGTCCTTGGTAAATTAGACCTATCCGTAAGGGCTTACGGACAGAGAGTTAACACACGCTAAAAAGATATCTTAGCCAACTCACTGTCCTTGGTAAATTAGCCCTATCCGTAAGGGCTTACGGACAGAGAGTTAACACACGCTAAAAAGATATCTTAGCCAACTCACTGTCCTTGGTAAATTAGCCCTATCCGTAAGGGCTTACGGACAGAGAGTTGACACACGCTAAAAAGATGTCTTAGCCAACTCACTGTCCTTGGTAAATTAGCCCTATCTGTAAGGGCTTACGGACAGAGAGTTGACACACGCTAAAAAGATATCTTAGCCAACTCACTGTCCTTGGTAAATTAGCCCTATCCGTAAGGGCTTACGGACAGAGAGTTAACACACGCTAAAAAGATATCTTAGCCAACTCACTCATATAAAAAATAAAAAATAAAAAATAATAAAAATATATTTAAAAAAATGTCTTTGTAAATAATAAAAAGAAATGAAATCGCTAAAATAAAAAAAAGCCAGTGTTCGAATATGAACATCTTCTGTAAGCATCTCCTTTGGTTCTTGGCTAACCTGACACCATAGCGAGCCATCCCGTGATCTGAACTGCCTAGTTTCTTTGAAATTTGCCTTGGTCGCCTTACGCTGATAATCATTCGCTAGCAGTTCTACTACATGTACGTAAGGACAAGTCAGATCGGCCAAAATATTGCACTTCAAGAATCTGCTTTGTTTTATCATGTTTGAAGATTAGGACTGACCTCGTCAATTAACACTCGATTACGCCGACAACAGTGTTTCATATTACCAAAGAGCGTTGTTTTATACTAGTTTATATCGCTGCGCCTAAAACTGCATATTTTCAATGCGCTAAAAGATCTCTAACCGAGCACTTGAGGACGAATGGTGAATTAGCTTTATCCGTCAAGGCTTACGGACAGAGAGTTAACGTGCTGTTAAAAGATATCTTAATAACTCACTGTCTTCGGCCGGTACTGATTAGTTTTAACAGTGTGATAACTCTCTGTTCGTAAGCCCTCGTAAGGACAGTGAGTTGGCTAAGATATCTTTTTAGCATGTGTTAACTCTCTGTCCGTAAGCCCTTACGGATAGGGCTAATTTACCAAGGACAGTGAGTTGGCTAAGATATCTTTTTAGCGTGTGTCAACTCTCTGTCCGTAAGCCCTTACGGATAGGGCTAATTTACCAAGGACAGTGAGTTGGCTAAGATATCTTTTTAGCGTGTGTTAACTCTGTGCGTAAGCCCTTACCTATAGGCTAATTTACCAAGGACAGTGAGTTTGTTAAGATATTATTTTATAGCGTGTGTTAACTCTGTCCGTAAGCTATTACAGATAGGTGTAATGAGAAGCAAGTTGTTTAACGTATACTAGTAATTTGCTGAGGACAGGCAGTTGTTTAACTTTTAAACGTATACTAGAAAGCTCCATGGTGGCGTGGATCTATAAGCCGATAAGTTCTCACTCCTGTTAAGACTTAAGCTCAGGGATCTTTAATTAGGCGCAGCGATATAAACTAGTATTAAATAACGCTCTTCAACTATCATACAAGTTTTGTCTTTTCAATTTATTTTATATATATATTTCACTTCATTTTTTTTCGGTATTGTATTGTATTTTGAGAATTATTTCTACCGAAATCTTTCTCATTTTTTGATAATCATGTAAACAGTCAGGATATGGCAACCATAGATATGAAATAAAAAGCCCCTTTGGTAATATGAAACACCGTTGTCGGCGTAATCGAGTGTTAATTGACGAGGTCAGTCCTAATCTTCAAACATGATAAAACACAGGCAGATTCTTGAAGTGCAATATTTTGGCCGATCTGACTTGTCCTTACGTACATGAAAAGATATAACTAGCTAAAAACTAGTGTGAGCTGCGTTGGTGTTTCTAATGAAACAGTAATGATGAAAAGGTAAATTATACACCGTGAAAAGATGAAAAAACTTACTGACGTTTCGGACGCTAGTCCTTCGACAGAGTACGTACTTGTAGTAGAACTGCTAGCGAATGATTATTAGCGTAAGGCGACAAAGGCAAATTTCAAAGAAACACGGCAGTTCAGATCACGGGATGGCTCGCTATGGTGTCAGGTTAGCCAAGAACCTAAGGAGATGCTTAAAGAAGATGTTATTCGAACACTGGCTTATATCAACTACGACTTTCGCGCCAAACCAAAGCAATCTCATTCACAAACTGTAAAAAACTTATAATGATAGGTAAGAAACTTTGTTGAAGTTGATTTTACAGTTCCTATTAACAACTGAACATAAATTTATCCACAACTTGTGACTAACATTAGTTCCTAGGTCAGCTTGAGAATTTAGATAGTAACACGGACTGTAAACTCTGATAACAAACTTCCTGCTAATTGAAGCATTTGTCACGTATCGTTTACTGATATATTTGCCATAATCATTGGGCTTCTTGAGCCAGAACACATACTCATAAGGGGTTCACAATGGCGTGCCCTTGTCATCAGGGCTTTTACGCTTACCCACATTTTGACTCCCCTAATGATCTGGGCATTCGAACAATACCCCCAATGTTTAGGTCGGCCACAATAGAAGGCATAATCCTTAGGTCAAATAACGAAAGGTCGGAATTAAAAACTAGGGTCGGAATTAAATACAGAGGTGTTTATCTTAAATTTTGATAACCAGAAACGTGTAGAATTCTTACTTACTCTCTAAAAATGTTTCTTAGACCGACATATTGTAGTTTTTATTATTTGTTTATGTCAAATATTAATTTTTTATACATAATTGTATCTTAATGTGAATTAATAGTATATTCTCCTTGTCCTCACCACCATGTAACCACCACCGTGACCACCACCATCATCATCCACCTTCTCCCCCTCCCCCTCCCCGTCCCCCTCATGAACATTATTGTTTCTTATACAATATTCCATCTATTACAGGATGGAGAGAACTCAGCAATGGCAAGAGGTTCATCACCTCCAGTGCCTACACTGGCTAAGCTACAAGCAGAAGGTAATAAATTATTAATGAAGTATAGGCCTCTCTGTTAATTCACATTAAACATCAAACTACTGAGGTGGGACTCTTAATACATAAATTATTTTGTAATATTTATAAATGTTTGATGTCTATAGGTACTCCACAACAACGAAAGCCTGCCTCTCCTTCCCCTTCTCATGATCAATCGCCATTACCACAGAGACAGCCACCAGGTGAAAGAACATCTCATTCAATATCAATATTTTTCTAATATCTCCAACTAAAAGTTTATCACATGGCAGGGATGTCTTTCCCTTGAGAATAAAAGTCTTTGTTTAAACATTGAGTTTTTAACTCATCCTGAAGTGTTTCAATGCAAGGCTATATAGGGGGAAATTTCCATGAATTCAAAGTGGAATGCCATTCCTTCCTCTTGATTATTATCTTCTTATTTATTTTTACCTTCTATACTTCTTTGGAAACATGGTTGCCACATGAAAAAGGTTCATCAAATTGGAATACCATTTTCATCTCCTGTTTATTTATTAATCTGTCATTTTTCCATTCCAATACTCAGCTCAAAACAGACAGAATATCACCCAACCAGATAATGATGTCTTGAGTCAACTGACGGCACTAAGACAACAACTCAAGAATGAGGAGCAGAAAATGCAGTCACAGATTGGCCATTCCACAGCAACGGTAACATTCATTGTACAACTTCAACTAAATTTTCGAAATTTTCTTGTCTTAAAATTATTCAACATTTCTTGTTAATTTT
Source organism: Actinia equina (assembly GCA_011057435.1). Taxonomy (NCBI): domain Eukaryota; kingdom Metazoa; phylum Cnidaria; class Anthozoa; order Actiniaria; family Actiniidae; genus Actinia; species Actinia equina. Next base: position 188,008 of record WHPX01000021.1, read on the forward strand.
TCTCTTTTCTAGACTAAGTATTCTCAGATGAACAGAGTTGAAAATGAAAGCAAAAGGTAAAAGTCCGACACTTTTAACAGCTGTAAAAGGAGACCTAAAGGAAGTATCCAGGAGAGTGTTGACTGCCAACATTAGTGTTAGGTCATCTGATCTGATGATATCATGTCATTGACAAGAACAGTCAAACCCAGCCTTGATCCTGGAGCAGACATTTGATTGGAAAAGAGGCTTAAAAAATATATTTGTTGTCTGTAGTCTTGCAGAAAATCCTTGGCATGGAATTCCATCTCACAGAGTATAAGCCATTTTAGTTGCATTTAGGGCATTCCAACATGCAGGGCTCAAAATAACAGTTGCCAGTCATGATGACCATCCAAAATAGTTTTAACCCTGTGTCATACTTTGTTTCTGATTAAACTTGTCAAAATAGCCAGCACTTGAGACAAAGAATTGACCGTACAAGTTCCAATTCTGGCTGAACATTATCCAAAGGCTGGCTATTTTAACCCCTTAAAAGGAAACATAATACTCTTAAACATTTTCTGTCAGTGACTTGACAATTTTTCTCTTTTGTTTAGGAATAAAAGAGATGTTAATGTATTTGACAGAGCTCTCACAAACAAAGCAGGAGCTGTAAAAAAGACAGAAACAGATGTATGTTATTCTAATGGAAGATTATACTGTATTTAATATAATATTATAATAAACTTTAAATTTGTTTTTACTATTAATAATCCTGAAGCGAGATGAGGTTTTACCCCCATCCCTAGACCATAATCCTTTTCACACTGCTTTTGTTCTTTAATTATGACTATTGCCCCTGTATTCTCTAAGGAATCAAAAATTTTAATATGAAAGAATTTTAAAAACTTCTATTGTATAGAGTCGGGGGTAAAACGTCATCTCGCTCCAAGCTTATTGGTCTTCATAATCATAAACAAATGCTTAATTAATTTTTGATTTTACTCTAGCACTATTCAGCTGCTGATGAGTTCAATAGGATGAAACATGAAGGTAAGATTCAATGTTTGGTAGTTCTTTACAGGAGGCTAGTCACTCACTGGTCAGTGCAGAACAATAGTTATTCAAATTGGTCACCACATATTTTGATCCAGCGTATATTTTACATAATATTTGTTGATTTGTTCGCATGATCATTTCAGATACCACTTCTTTAGCAGGGGAGTTTAGGAGTAGATTTCCTCAACCAGCAACCTCGGACAGTATGCTGGACTTGCAGCAGCAGGAATACCTGAGGTAGGTAGTAAAGAGTATTAGGATATACCATTAGTTTATTCTTGTTTTAACATTTCATACTTAATGTAAAAAGTGTAATGAGACTTTGGGGAAAAAAAACGTCCCTCATTCCGTGGTCGAGCGAGGGAGGAAAACCAGAGAACCCAGAAAACCCTCGAAGCACAGGAGAGAATCAACAAACAACTCTTCTCACATACACTAAACCCGGCAGGACTCGAACTTGGGTTGCATTGATGACCTGTGCTTCCCGTAAATGAATAAATGGAAAGTGCTATCCTATTTCATTCAGTATTATATCAAAAAGAAAATTAGATTGGTCCATAAAAGGGATTGGTTGATTGAATGATTGATTGTTTCACTGATCGAAAGTTTAAAGCTATGACTTTCATCAAACACATATAATAATCACTTCTGACTTCTGAAATCTTGTTTGTCATAGGGAGCAAGAAGATAAACTATCATCTCTTAAGGCTGGTGGGTGTTGTCCTCCATTGTATTACATCATTATGACTTAGACGTTTTGCAAGTAAGCTGTGCTGGTTTTTTAATATGCTTATGTTTGACCACTTTATAGGTGTGGCAAGATCCAAAGCACATCCTGGTGATATAGAGGTGAGTTATGATCACTTGACTAGTTATAGTTATTTTTATTTCTTTGTCTTTCTATTTCTTTCCTTCCCTTCCTTTTTCCCTTCCTTCTTTCATTTTTATTATTTATTGATTTATTTATCTTCCTTTTCCATTTTGCCTCAATTTCTTTCTTCCTTCCTTCCCTCTCTCCCACTTTTTCTTTCTTTTAGCTTTTGTTTATTCTCTCTCTGATATTTCTATTTTTTCTCTACATCACTTTTTTTCCCCAAAAAACTTGAGTTTTTATCTATATAATATGTTCCAGGGCCCTTCTCGCTCAAAGAGTAAAGAGTCACTGTTGGAGTCAGAGAGTCATTTTATTGCTGTGGACGACCCAACTCAAATAATGCCAACATCACAGACTGACATACGGCCACGACAGCCTTCAGCAAGGGAAAGAAGAAGATGGAAACAATTGGAAGAAATGGCTAAAGAACCCAAGGTAGAAATACAGTTCCATATGAATGTCTATATTCTATTTGTTTTCATTATTCATTATTAACACATCATTATTATATTAAGCAGTATGGATGGTTGGCTGGATGGGTCTGAAATCAGTTATTTCTGATAATTAGTGTGACTGTGCAATGCATTTAAGCCATAAGTTGCTGTATTCTGACTTTACTGTTTGATGCCATTGTATGTCAAAACCCACAGATAACCCACAGTGCTCACCATAGAGTCTCCAGAAGCTCAGTGGCAGCTAGAGCATCCAACTAGAATACAGAGGGTTGTGGGTTCCATTCCCATCTAGGCTCAAACTTTTTTCTAAGTTCCCTATGTCTATAGTTAATTAATTTAATTATTCATTAAAAAGATAGGACCCTGAATTTTCTCAAACCTTGAAACAACCTCTTGGCTAATCTAACTATAACTCACAGTTATCAAACTCATTAATCAGGAATCAAACAAGAAACCCCAGAGGTAGTAGTGGTAGTGCACTCACCTCTTGCCATTAGGGTCTTGGGTTCAATTCATGACATTACATGTGAGTGGGGTTTGTTAGCTCTCTCTCTTGATTTGAGGGTTTTTTATTCAGGTTGTCCAGTTTTCCTCTCTCCACAAAATTTATTTAATTGTAACGTCATGTCAAATGATTTATTTTACATTAATTTTGTTTCATAGCCTTATAATGTTTATAAGCCCCCAACCCCTGGTGGGTTTTCATTGAACTCTGTCACAAGTTTTAATGTTGACGATTTGGCTGCCAAAAATGAGGAAAGACTGCAGAGAATAGAGGCCATTAGACGTGCTGGTGGTGCTGGAGGTGAAACTAATGACCCAGATGATGTGCTAAAACAGTTCATGAGTGAAAGACGGTAAGTGATGCTTGAGTTTGGGTTGTAGTAAAAAAGAAATTTTTGCATCTTTTCATATTTATGTTGCAAAAACTCCACTTACAGCCATTCTCAATCACACGCACCCTCTAGAATTGTTTCTGTCGCGACCGATGGATGGTGATTGGTGGATGTCAATCACAAGGTGCTTCCATAACATCGTCAGAAAACACAAAGCTATAAAGGCACATGCCTATCATTGACGTCCACCAAAAGCTTCTTCATTGTGACAGAAACAATAATCGAAACCAAACAATCTCTAGAGTGGCATGTGTGATTGAGAATGGCTGTATTTATGTCTATATCTGTGAAAAACTTTTGAAGAAATTGCACAAATTAGTGAGTTTAGTAGCCCTACAAAACTTTGCACTAATTTGTAAAAAAAAATTTTCTTTAACTTTTTCATAGATATGTGGTATATGCTATCTATTATAATTCATATTTTCGGTAATGTTGCAAGTCTGTAATTTGTGTTGAAAAGTCTTTTGTGTCGTAAACTTAAAATTCTGTTTCCACATTTCACAGTCGCCCACAGACAAGGGCTTCAGAAGCCTCTTTAGAAGCAGAGACAAGCTATCAACCTTTTCCATTTTAAACCTTTTGATCACAGGCCCTAAATTTTTATAATTATTTACATAATGTAAATTCAAATGAAATTATTGATATTAATGGATTTTATAATTCATTTGTAATAAATGAAAGACAATAATTAAGTTTTTTCTTAAGGTGGCAATAATAATTATATTGTTTTGAGTAGTGCATCCTGAATGATATTTCTAATAGAATTCTTAGTTCTGAAAATTATTATGAAAAAAAATCCAGGGGTTACATTTAACTTTAGTACTGTAAATATTTAAAAGAAAAAATATATAAGATCACTCAATGTTTGATGTTAAATTATAACCAAAGAGTGACTGTTTGCTTCTATTTAATAGATGTGTATGTCATATATTTAACTGTAATGACTCTAAGTAATTTTGTAGCAATAAAGAACTAAAGTATTTTTTGTAAATAATTAATAGCATGAGATGTCTTTGCACTTGGTCTTGTGGTAATTTATTGATTAAAATATAAGTTAATTTAATGCACACTTTGTTGTGGTATTCACTAAATTGTTTTATTTCATAAGCCACTGCCTTCTCCCTAAAGCAATGCTGCGCAGGCTACACCACCAGGGGAGGGTAAAATCAGCTTAATCACTCTTCACTTAAAGCTAATCAAATACTACACTCTAAATTATACTCAACAGCACACTAAATGATGATGAATTATTGAACGGCGGAGTAATAACTGACAGGTGACATTAAAAGCCATAACAAATACTAAAGATTGTAAACACCTATTATAAATATGATCAGGAAAAAATGTATTATTATATTAGATATATTTTTATATATCTACATTTACACTAGCTGTGTATACAGACATTTTGTAAGGTTCTTTTGCATGAGGACACTGGGGACTACTGTATACAAGGGTATCTTCATCAATTTTACACACTGACTGTTCATTATATAATTAATTATTATAATATATTAATTATATAATATTTTTGCATGAGCATATTTTGTGATGCAGCACATAAAAAGATAAAACTATAAACCAAATTTCAATAAAATGATAATCATGTCATCTAGTAGTAGTCATTAAATATTTTTTTAACAGTGAACTGCAACATTTGTCAGCAAACAACAAACAGAAAGTTAATATTACCGTAAAGATTTTAAAAAAATTCTTTCAAATATAATGTAATAATATAAAGATCGACAAACCAGTCATGTACCACTACCAGTAATCATCTTTTTTAAATTTTAATTCAAGGTGCTCAATGTGTGTTTAACTCCAACAACACCAAAAAGCATTCTTTTAACATTGTCTCATATGTCAGTTGTAAGATTATAACCTGTTCAAGTTCTAAATTTTGAACCATGCATGCAAGGCTACCATGTATTACTTGTTCAAACATCTCAAAAATATTTAGAAATTCATAATATGTACATTAAAATGAAATAAAATAAAGATTTTGCATGTTTGAATTGACTGTCACATTATTTTGGTCTCTCCTAATATTCTTTCCAAGTAGTCGTTTCGATCAGTTGTTTTCAGTTAGGCAGACAATGCAGCAACTTAATGCAAGTAGAGGACAAATAGACTTCTTGAAGGATGTTTTACTAAGTCTTCAGATATCAGTATTATTCAGTCACTAAGCATTTATTTCAGCCAGTGGACTTGAGTGTAAGGGTTTTGCAATAAAATCAGTCCCTGATAATCTTCGAGCTTTGGCAGGTTTTAGTAGGTGAGGCCCAAACTGCAAATGAAAAATGTTACAGACTTAGTAAGTGTGGAAGAACAATTAATTTGCCTCAAAATTCTGCCATAATTTAAAGTACATTTAGCATTACCTGGGGTATTTTAGGACTTCTGCTTGGAGAAGGAGAAAATGAAGACATATTTTCTTTGTCTAAACCTGAAATGTTAATAAGACAAGTTAATAAAATGTTATAAGAACAAAAAGAAGACATCTCTAGTAATCACAGGCTATTTATAACGACACTTTAAATTTACTGGTAAAAAAATTCTGATCCCCCAAATTTCACCTGCCCCTCCCGCCCCCCCTCCATTATGAATGCAGCCTTATTGCTTTATACTTACTTGGTGAATCATCATTTTTTAGCTTTCTTCTATGGGCAAACTTTTTCTTCAGTGCCCTGGCAATTATTGAAGAAGGATCGTTTCCTTCTGATTCAAGGGGTTTGTTTCTCAAGGGGGTTCCTCCTGGTGATCTGGAAATCAATCAATAATAAAGTTACCTTGAATTCCTAACTGTCTTAGCATATGTGCAGCCTACCTTAACTAACTATAATTTACTATACCAGAGAAAGTATGGCTGCATGCAGGCTATCACTGTCTCAGTAAGTGGTTAAGTTGTTGTGTCAAGGACAAGAGTTTTGAAAGATTGCATTTGCTATATAGCAAAATTAATATCCACTGTATGATGCTGTGCAAGTGTTCAACATTCAAATACCTCTAGCTGCTCTAACGGCCTACCTTTCAATTGATTTAAGCTTTACTGAACCAAGACCTTTGAGAACATCTGTCATGTTTGGAACATTAGATGGTTTGTCTGTAGGCAGGCCTGCAATAGTTTTTCTTCTGGAGCGATTCTTTAAAGAACAACATGATCTGAATGGCATGGTCTGAAGTGGGAAATTGTTGAACTATGATTTTGGACAACTTACCTCTTTGATAACGTCTATGACAGATTTGACTGGAGTTGAAACAGCTGGTGGTGGTGGAGGAGGGGGTGGGGGTGGTGGCGGCAGTGCCCCAGGGGTACAGGGTGTGGATGTCATTGGCCCTATTTGTGGCAAAGATGGTGTACAGGGAGGGGCTGCCACAAGGCCAGCAATTTGGGCCCTAAGTCTATTTAGTTCTTCTTCAAGAGCAGAAATTTTCTTCATTGCTTCATTATTGACCATAAGAATGTCAGGTTCCTTGTCAATATTTGATAATTTTATGCACTCTGTAGTTTCCTTTGGAATGTCGTCACCACAAATAGATAGAAGTTCATCATCAATATCGTCATCAGCCAGCGATAGAAATCCACTTGAGCTCTCTCTATCTGATCCAATGCAACTGAATGTGTCATCATAGTACTCCGGACCCATGATCCATTCATCACTTCCTTCTGTATATTCTAGTTCATTTTGCATGTCATTTGATCCAATCTAAAAGAGAGTAAAATGCATTAGACAAGAGTTGACATGCTAGGGAACCCACTCAAAGTCTAAGGCCCTGTATTCATTATGATTGCATGCAGGGGTGATTGCAGGGTAAGGGGATGGCAGATATTTCTCAATACTTTCTAAAATTTTGGGCTCACCCCTTATTCTCTGAAAACAAAAAAACTGAGAACTCCCCATCCATGGAACAAATTAAAAATTTTCAGATTTGTCCTCTGGTATACACATAATGAATGCATTCTAATGAATAATTTATTTGATGTTTTAATTTGACCACAGAAAGTTAAGGAACAGCAATACTAATAAACAGATAATTACAGATAGTACTGTAAATTATGTAAGTTTATGTCGAACAGAATCAACTCCCCATGTAAAAAGTACCTGGAAGTGTGGACGTTTGATAGGGCGCAAGGGCAGTCGACTGGCAATCTCTCTAATAATACTGCGTTTAGAATAAAGCCTTGGGAAGATGGAGGGTAAAGAACTTGCAATCTGTCGAACGATACTTCTTCGTCTTCCTGGATTTGTACGCCATAATGCCTAAATAAACACGTTAATAAAACTCATTTTCAAACATAGGCTAGAAAGTTAAAACTGAATATTTGATTGAAAAGCATAGTTTTAAAGTATTACGACTTACCGAGATTTCATACTCATCCCAGCCAAAGTATTGCTCTAAAATAAAGGACAATACCTCTACGAAAACATCCATTATGCTTGTAAGAAGTAAAAAGAATATATATAAGGTAAAATTGATTTTTAAGACCGAGTAATCACCGAACCCCAGCACATCTTGGAGGAAGAGTTGTTCTCTTGCTTCTCTTGCAACAACAGAAACAGACCTCGATCCGAAGCATCTGTAAGCTGATTGGCTCACGCTTATTCAAATATTCCGAGTAACCAATCAAAACATTCAATGACTCTCAATCAACCAATCGTAATCTAGACCGGTAAAGTTTGAATATCAGCCACGAGGGGCTTCCACAGAGTTCGACTTTCGCGAAAACGACCAAAGCAAGTCACTGTACAATAAAATATTTTGATTCTAGTATAAAACGAAGGAATTTTAAAGCGATGAGTGCGGTCGCAGTTGTTGGACATTTGAGGGATCTAGCAGCTGATCCATTAAACAGGGCCACTATTGTTAAGGTTCGTTTTAGAGTTTTGCTTACCAGCTTAATCTAACCGTCACCATCAAGTGACCCGATTGTGATTCGTTGTTTTTTTAGGACCAAGGGTGTCTTTCTGGGCTGGTTTTGTTCCTCGACAATGAAGATAAAGATGTAGTCAAGACTGCTTTAGAGGTAACTGTTGTCTTTCTAGACTAGTAGAAGAATTTTTCTATCGCTTACTCTGAGAGAGACGCCTACTTCGACGCATGAACAATTTTCGAGCAGTATTCAATAAAGCAGAGGTAAACAGCTCTGTTTAAGTTTCTCAGAACTGGATTCCTCAATTATGTCATATTTTAAATAAAATCCTTTCAAGAACATTATTAATTTATTGTATTTGGGGTTCCTGTGGCGTGGAATTCCAATGTAATCTGTTGTCAATCATTTTTCCTGTAGGCATTGAATTTCCTGGCAGACTACCAGCCAAATCGTTCACAAATGCGCGATGAAATCGGAATGGTAGTAAGTCTTAAAGCCGTTATAAATAATGAACAGAATGGATTACCACTCCGCAGGATGGCAAAACAGGTCTACAACAAGATCATTGCGAGGCCGCAAAATAAGGCCCCACCCAGAACAGCTGGCCAAAGGGGGTAAGGCACACAGCTCTCGATCAACAACAAGCTAATGAATTAATTGATAAGTGTAATACACTACCAGGCTAGGATTAATCTTGGATTCGAGGAAGAGGGCTTACAGCTGAAGGAATGAAATCGCTCCTTTAGGAGGGGAAGGCTCCTTCGATAGACATTATGTTACATTCAGGTTAAAATTGAGTTTTGTTACACTCTTTGAATCGCCCTCATGCTATTTGCCCTAAACCCACCATTGCATATAAGACCACCTAATATTATACCAGCATTGCTGAGGAAAAGTTAGGTCTACTTTTGCAAGCCAAACTCTTGTTTTTGGAGGTCCCTGGGGAAATAAAAACCAACAAACAAAAAACGAAAAACGGCAGGGCCAAAGAGATAATTTGATCTCATCTCTATGGCTGTCAGCTTTTCTCAAGACAAGAACTTACTAATCAGGAAAATGGCAAAACCTGGGTCAACCTAGTTATTCAGTGAGAATACACACCATAACAGTTACATCTGATGACTTTTTTCTAACATGCAGACCAAATCCTTTCTTCCTTGGAACATCAAATAAGAAAGCCAAGTTAATGACACTTCAAATTAGAGGTCTTACTACAGTAAGTGACATAACAGCTATCTCTTTGCTTTGTCTGAATGTACATTTTCATCTACTAGAAAAATAATTAGCAGTGGCATGTGATGGCTGCATGTCCTCTGCAGAGTGGCTCTTGAAAATGACCCTCTACGTGGTATTGGAATTTACAAGCTGGTTTTTATAGCTGAGGAAGGAAACCAGAGAATCTGATTTGGAAATGGACCTTTTCAGGTTGAACATGTTTTATTCATTTCTGATCAAGTGTCAATTTCTTCAAATATGGATTTATTGTTTGAATTTTATCCATATAATTTCATGGTGATGCAAAAGTGTTAAACAAAGAAATAGTACTCAAGGAAATGGGAAAACATTATGCCCAAGCCAAAAAGACCTATTAGTAGGGTTTTAGTGAGATTTTTGCCTAAATCATATATTTCCCAATGTATTATCTCAGGTAACAAGGAGAATGTGTGAGGAACATATGGTCAAAACGAAAGGTGTAATAAGCTTCACTTTCGACATGAAAAGGTCAAGAATGATTGTACGCTGTAGACCAGAATTGACTCCAGAATCTCTATGTGAAATCATTAACCAAACAAAACTACTAACAGCACAACAAGTGGTCAGAAATGAGAAGGGTGAAGAGGTAAGTAAATGTCAAAAGTTTTTTTTTCAGACTCCCAGGTACAACAGGGCCTAAAAAAAATGGCAGGTGGTCGAGCAATCATGGGCCAGAACTGAGACGAGGAATGATTGAGGTTTGCCAGTTATCATGATCCTAACAGCTCCTGCCATGCTATAACAATTATTAATGCATGGGGCATAAGTAGAGAAACAAAAAGTCCAGCTGCCAATTGCAAACCAATCCCAGTTAGCTAATTAATAAGCTACCACTGATGCATTCCAACATATAGCTGGGGGGGAGGGGAATTTTAAAAAATTAAATAATTTTACATCGGGGGCAACCCTAACGACATGTGAAATCATAAAATTTGTCATTGCAACAAAATAAGGTTTTGATGGATGTCAATCAAAGTCTTTCCATGACATTGTATCAGAAAACAAAGATTTCAAGGGCAAGTGCTTATGGAATGTCATGGAAATGCCTTGATTGATGTGTAGAAGACCTACTTTGCTGTGACAACAAGGGTGACCCAATTGTTCTATTTCCCACGTGATGGAAAGTGCTGTACTGATAGAATGTGTGTTGGTTCATTTAAGGCAGTGCTGTCGTTTGGTGCTATCCCCTCTTGCAATGTTGACAAGGGTAGTGGAAGCAATCATCCATTACCAGACTACCTTCCTGAAGATGAAGACATGCCAGAAACATCAGACAAGGTATTTGTTTTCATGGATCTGATGGTTCATGGACCTTTTTCCTTGCTGTTTATCTCAGCACTACAGTGGCAGATCTTGCACATACCTTAATATAAATTACAAACTATGTATATACTGTGACATAATGAGTATATTATTATTCAAGATACAGCCAATCAGAATTTAACAAAACGATATGCAGATTTTCACTGTATGTAGGCCAATAAATTATAGAATTTAAAATTCACGATTATGCATTCAAAATATGGAATGAAATAAATGTTGATTATTTTTTTCTAAAAAAATCGTGTTCTGATTGGCTGTTTGAGCTGGCGGTATTTTGTAAGTATCTGCCCGCAGGCGCGGTCCGGTATCCTCTGCCACTAAACGACAACAAAAAACGATTACGAAAACAAGTAAAAAAATTTTGGGGAAAAAAAGTTATTAAATTACTGTCCTATAGTCGGCACAGTTTTTCCCTATCTGGGCCTACTATAGGACGGTAAATAACATACATATATCTCAATTGTCACTTGTTTAATAAGAAGAGTGTTCATTGGGGACCAGAAAACAATTAAATAAGTTTAATTTCATTCCACATTCATTGTTTAAATTATTTGCAGGCTATATCAAGAGTAGGTGGGGAAGACAAAGAGAATGGATGGTTTGGTAGCGTAACCAGTTTTATAAGCAAGTCCTTGTACTGGTAAACTAAAGGTATACAATCCTGTACTACTCAACTGGAATCAAAACAAGGACTTTGACAAGTGAAAATTTATTGTACATATGAAGCTGAGACCAAATGAGAACATTTTGATTGGATATCGTTTTAAATTTTTAAATATATATTTTACCACTACATCCTACTAGCGAAAAGCTATGAAAAACTTGTTAGATTTCAAAAGTTTAAGTATTTTTCACATTTTTCAACTCAAAGTGGCAACCAACCAACCAATTCCTTCCCCCAACCCTTCACACACATTATTACCAAAAAATGCTCAGATCATTGAGTGGACAGATAACTCTCCCTACTTCTTTTTTGGAATAAGCATGTCTGGCCAGATGTTAGTCAATGACTATAGACATAAAGCGGTTTTGAGCCCAGCACAAGATTATAATGATATAGCCTAGATATGTGTAAATATACGAGTGAGTCAAGCAGAGTGTAAATAAAAACCTTTGTTTTGAGTGAACCTTGTCTCTACATACAGACACTTGAAATAATGTAGACGTACACTGCCAGTACTACAAAAATATAATTACTGGATAGTATGACAGTGGCATGGAAATTTTTCACCATCAGGAATCACCTGAAAATATCGACCACTTTGGCAAAAATTAATGAAATTAATGTGCTATAGGACTTGTTTTGAGTATTTCTTTGCATAAGAAAAAATAATGAACCTCAACATAATGTTGGCTGATATAACAATAGGATTTCATCAAAAGAAATAAGAAATGTTTGTTATGAAGAGGGACTGGCAGAACATGAGAAAAGAGTTAGGAGATGCATGTCATGTAGCAGATTGCTTGTTTTGTCAATCTCCTAATGCTTTTAACTGCATGAGCCGGCAAGATTGAGAGGCTTTTGAATAGTGGTTAGCATTTGAATCCATCGATCTTTTAATTAATGCCTGAATCCATCAATCCAAAAAAAACAAAAGCTACTCAAATCTGAATCCACAATTAATATTATTTGAGTTGCCTCGTTTTTTTGTCTTGGCCAAAAGAAAAATGAACAACCACTTCTAAAGAGCATTTAGATCCACAATCTGAATTCCAACAAGCAAAATATGGAAACAAAAATATGAAATGTGGCCCAAAAATGGGAAGTTACCCGTAGACACTGGAAAGGCCAAGCAATACATGTATGAGATAGAGTGCCAGGTATTTATTTGAACCAATCCCATTGGTCCATTTTAAAATTTAAAACTATTTGCTGTAATATGATTTAATTAGGCCAAGTTCAAGACTGAACTTAATTTATTATCAGCAAAATAAATATGGCATTTAAAGAAAATAAAGATCATTTATAATTACCCTTACCCAAACCATGATTTAGACTCTTCCAGTCTCTCCTTGGCAGTTCCGTTTCCACGCTTAGAGACTGTAACAGTACAATGACCGAAAAGATTTATGGGTCCCCGAAAACTTGGACTCTCTCTTTTCAATATTTTAACCATGATTTTAAGTTTAAATCAAAAAATCTAGGCCCAGTTATACAAAGGGTGGATAGTGCTATCCAATTAGCCTGCATAGCCAGGCTACTGTCCATTGTATTAGACAACAGTATCACTCTATCCACTGAATAAAAGGATTTATCCAGTTTAAATAGAAGCCATGCATTGAGAAAATCCTTGTTCAAGTTGAATGCAAACAAAGACCAGTTTTTTATCTGATTTACAGACTTCTCTTTGGTGACTGGTTTCTATTCTATTTTTCTTATTAATTATTCACAATTAAATAAGATAAAATTGAAATAAACTAAAATAATTATTAGTATCTAATATGCCCTGATAAAATAAAACCTTGGAATAAAATATGCAGAAATGGAATTGTATGTAACAATGGATTACGACTGGCAAACTGCTAATTTCCCAGAAAAAGATGGGAAAGTTACCTAGCTTTGAAGTTGTTTGACCTATATAATATGGATGCACACGTGCATACATATTCATGATTTAAATGTGACCAAAATGGACCAGGGCATTGTGGAGTATTAAATCCAGACCTGGAGCTGCGTCGTCCAGATGCTGGCCCCTACTTTGACCAAAAAGTCTGTCTTGTCTGCAAAAAGGGAAGCATTTAAAGGATGGGCCAGCCTCAGGACTCAGAGGAGCCGCGTTAATGTCATTATCTGCCACTCCTCTATAATAGACTTAATACATAATGTACGAGGTAACGGTAATTATTCTAAACATTCTTCTATTACTAACACTTTCTCTGGTCCCCTAGCCAGTATAGGTATCTGCATTTAAAGGGTTTTAAGGTACTGATACACGAGCTAAATTTATTATGTGAATTGGGAGGTATCTTCTTGGTCACACCACAGGAAGCCCAATTTAGAAAATGCAAGACGAAACAATTAATCTAGATAGGGAATCCTTAACTGAAGGTTTTGTGTTCCACACCATGATAGTATGTTAAATAATATAAGCAATTAATTGGAAATATCATGCAAAACCACAATACTTTAATTTTTAAAATGGGAAAAAAAGGTATTTCAATTTAATCTAAATTGGGCTCCCTATGGTCACACCTGTTGATAATTGATATTAGTAAACAATTCAATATTTAGATATAAGTTATTTCATTTTCATCAATCTCCTTTTTTCCCATTTCCAGCACTTCGTATTGTTTGTCCTTGTATTCTTCTTAGGGGTAACAGAGGTCCAGTCTTCATTACTCCAATTATCACCCTGACTCCAGTCATCATTCTCTTCCTTGCTCCAGCCATTAGTGTCCCAACTATCTTGGTTTTTCTTAGCTTTGGAGGTCTTCTTTTCATTTAAACTTGAAGATTTTATCTTGGGTTTAGCAGTGCTCTCCTCCTCCCATCCCCAAGACTCATCAAAATCACTACTTGATTGCTTCCGCAGGTTTGTACCACTGCTACTTCCATTCTTTGATCCATTATTCACCATCTGACTTGTTTCTTGATTCACAGCCCTTGCCTCTTGCTGTTTTCCTGCCGCTGATGTTTCTCCCCATGCCCAGAAGTCTTCCTCACTTTCTTCTTGTTTCATAGTAATCTGAGTGGGTTCGTTTATACTTCCATACCCTCCACCAGAATAACCCTTACTGGTATTTAAATTCTCTGGTTCGTTTTGGCCGACATAACTCTGTATACTGCTCCAACCTTTGGTACTTGCTGTCTGGACAGTCGACCAGCTCTTAACACTTGCATCTCTTACCTATGGCACCATAAAATGATTCGTAATTGATATTCAAATACTGCTCAAAATTTGAGGGTGTCATTTTCTAATATTTAACAACACAATGGGATTCCATGCTAGGATTCCTCCCAACTATGTGTCAGATGGCTAATAATTTAAAGTAAAAACCCCAGTAGAAGGAGGAGTAGAAGAATATGATGAAGAGAGAAATTTATGGTTTGCATTGATTGATACATTAGCAATGACAACACACATTACATTGGTGACTTTCGTATGACTGGGATGAATGCCCTATAGAATAAATGAATGTAAGAAATGAATCCTCTGTTATCATCCTTTAGAAACAATAAACAGAGGAATACATGAAAACATCATTGAAGCACTTGATTATTAGAAGGAGTAAAAATGTTTTGGTGGTGGTTAAAATGTTCAAGAAAAAGAACCAATATTTGATGATGAAGATGTATTATAATGAGGGTGATGATTATGATGAACATGATGATGTATTTATGGTGATCCTGACCATGATGATGGTGATGATGATGATGTATATGATGTATTATAAATGATGACGATGATGATGATTATGTACATGATGATGTATTATGGTGATTACGACCATGATGATGGTGATTTATTATGATGGTGTTGATGACCATGTTGTATGTATTATGATGATAGTGATGACGGCTATATTAATGTTGATAATCATGAAGTTGATGATCATGATGACCATGAAAGATGGTTATAGTGATGATCAAGATGATGATAATGATGATGATGCTCATGCTCATGATGGTCCTTTTGGTGTTGATAATTAATAACAGGTTTTGATGGATAGAGCATACCTTGCTTGCTATTTGCGACATGGAAGATGTCATATCCTCAAATAGCTTGCCTTCATGCACCTTTAGTTAAGGAAGTTCCATGGAAAAAAGATTAATTCAGTGATACAGATTGCGCCAACATTTTGAATTAATGCTATTCGCAGCATGCCTCTGACAGTATGAGGCTGTCAAGTAGATTAAAAGTACATTGCAAAAATTGCAAATCAGCTCTAAAGCAGCATGTAAAACCACCATCATGAGTTTGTGATTGAATGCTAATTGCAGTATGCAGCTGTATGAGGGAGGAGGTTATCGTGTAGAATAAACTCACAATGCAAAAATTGCAAAACAGCACCAAGAAAGGTTTTGCACAAGCAACGGGCAGTAGGATGTTGTGTGGAAGAAGGTATACTACAAATGGCGCAAAAAAGCCAAGAGGGCTTAACGCTGCAGGGTAATCATCAACTCTTTGGTTAAAAATACATTATTAATTTATGGCTGTAAGACTGTATCAAAATGGCGTTTAGAATAATAATGCAGCCAGCAAATGAAGGGCTAGGATTTAAGTTTAGATCAAGCAACACATGCAGAATAAGTGGAATTGGTGGCTGTACTTTGGAAAAGGATGTGATGCACAACGTTTGAAAAAAAAGCGTTTGGATAAGCGTCTGATATGTTAAGTTGGACAGGCTAATAAGCGTACATTTAAGTGGCTGACTGCTATTGACTGCTGATAAAGATGATCAACCTTGATTGGTGGATTGATCAATTGACTGCTCAGTGCTACAAAGGCATAATGCTGATAAGTATTGTAAAGCTGTGGTCTAGCGTCATACACTGCTGATAAAGATGATCAACCTTGATTGGTGGATTGATCAATTGACTGCTCAGTGCTACAAAGGCATAAAATGCTGATAAGTATTGTAAAGCTGTGGTCTAGCGTCATACACTGACTGTATACCAGCTGCCAGAGGTGCCCACACATACTATCAGTAGGACACAATTGAGTGGCACAATAGGCAGCTTGTACTTATGGTGGTGACTAGCGATAACCTTTTTTTAAAAGGTAATTAAACCTTCAGCATAATGAATTGTCAACCTGCACTTCCAGAATCTTTTTCGGTACCTTTTTTGAATTGTACATTTTCATTAATGTCCTGGTATAGTCAATGGAGTTTTAACAATTGAAAATAAAAAAAGATTTCGAAAAGGAATGTGGTAGTTTAGCTATGAAACATCGTCAGGGTTAGGGTCTATTCATGGCTTCAAATTGACCAAATCTGGTTTTTTTTTTTACTTTCTTGACTAATCTCTACATATTCAAATGCAGAGGCAATTCAGTAGGTAACTAACTGATCCAACTAACCTTATCAGCAGTTGGCCTCACTATAGAATCATTCAGTGTTGTTCCCAGTTTTGCAGCCTTTATTGGAAAAAGATAAAATCAATAAGATAACCCCCGATTATTCGTGACATTGTGGTGTAAAGGATGGGTACACAAAAATATCATGTTTTCTATACCATGATGGTGCAGTGTGCATTGGCTTTTCATAGTCATAGAAAATCTACTCTAACAGTTAAAACTATGAATGAAACTGGTTCCCTTTACCTTGTCTGCTGTTGGCTTGACCACATTTTCGTTCAGTGTGCTTCCAAGTTTAACAGCCTATTTAAAAAAACCAAACTTAAAGTTAAAATCAATGTGCCGTGCTTCCCTTAACGCTAATATCTTCTTTTCTGCCAGCACTCTCACAGCTACACCACTCATATTTCCCATTGGTATATTATACTTTATATCTGCGAAACAGCACACAGCATGTGTATGTTTTTCATTTCTTCCAAAAGGTGGTCATGTTGTAGCCATTATAGGGACATGTTTCAGTGAGTTGTCCTTAGAAGTACCTCCTTAGCAAGAATAATGTTATATGTGTTTACCTGAGTAGAGGCTGTAGATGCAAGCTGAACAGCTCCAGCAGCAAATGAACTCCATCCCTAAAGAAAATATCAGAGAACATAAAAATATAAAAACAGTCAAATATTTAATATATACTTGCTTTATAATTTATGTAAAAAAAATTGTTTTAAGTCCCCTAGCCAGAAGTTAGTGAGTCAGTAAATCAGTAAGTCAGTAATTGTACTGGTTTATTTACATAAGGAGAAGGAAAGGAGTGTTATACAGATGATGGCAGTAGATCTAATTGATAATTAATGAAAAAATAATAAGTCACACTCTGTAGTTGCAACAAGAATTATTTACTTACACTTGAGAGGGAGCTTAAAGCCATGTCCCAACCTTCAAAGAAAATATGATTATTCTCAACAGGTTTTGAGCAACTGGGAACATACAGGTATAATATTATTGGATATGTTTTAACAATTTTACATAAGTGTAATCCTTATGTTTAAACAATTTTTAATCCTAGTTAAATAGTTATAACCCTGTTACCTGTGTTGGGATTTGTGTTTGCAACTGTCATATTAGGCTCTGATCCAAATCCGACATACTTTCCACCTTGGCTTGGATGAAGGTTACTAGAGAATGACAAGATATGTTTGCATTATTAAAACTATCTGCAACCAAAATGATGTACCTTCCGTAATTCCAGAAATTATCCATACCCCCAAGTTATGAGGGGTGGAGGGTGGGTGGGGTCAGAGAAAAAAAACAAAGTTACAATGTTTGGGGGTGGGGTATGGATAATTTTTGGACACTTCACAATCAGTTAATTCCACAACTGAGCAGGCATACAATATTAATTGTTAATAATATGAAATACATACTCTGGTCTAGATGCATTTTCTTCATGTTTCCTGCTAAGGAAGCTATCTCTTTGTGCATTAACTTCTTGCCTTGAAATATGAAGAAAAAATATTTCACTTATATTGAACATCTACTAGTTGTGAAGCAGGTATGTTACATGAGGCATAGCATAGCATAATAAGAGCGCTAATGGTGGGGCAGGGGGATAGTTAATATTTTGGTTAAAAAGTTTGCACCAAATCCACAGGAATCCATGACACAAGTTATTAAAACCATCATGTATTAGTACAGGGGATATCTGTTTTCCAGCGGTAAAATGGACCCTTTTCAAATTATCTTCAATTCAAGGCTGAAATTCAAATACAACTGATTCTATTGAGAAAAAACGTGATTTCTTTTCTAACTTCCTGTTACGCTTGCATAGGAGATAATATTGTAAGAGTAGTAAATTAATTGTGGGGATCATAGAGAGAGATTAAAAGAGATTATGTCCCTTCATAACATTTCTTACAAGATGTGTACAGAACAACCTTACCTTGATAGCCCCATAAAGCTAGGAGTTGATGCACTGTGATGCATCCCACTAGATGACACCCCTCTGCTTGAGACATTAGTACTGCTGGGTGTTCTGTGGATAGGAGGTACCCAATTCTTTGCCGACGAGGTCTCTGGTGACCATGAACGTCCTTCTGATAAAGCTGTGATCTATTATGAAAGTAAAGATTTTCATGATTGACTTTCATTCCAAATGCTTAATGTAATGATTGATTATAATGAAGAGTTTAATGAAGATATTACTTTTACTGGTATATCACTTTGGCACTATTGTTACTGATAGAAATCTAACTTTCTGATTGGCTCAAGGTGTGTACTTTATCAGACATCAACACTGTGTGTGAATGATTGAATATTGATCATGTTCTGCCATTGAAGGTTTACAAGTGCAAACAACATGGAAAACCATTATCTATTTAGTTCTTCATTGCTAATTTTTGCTTACCTTATCTCTATACAGTGCTGCTGCTTTTGTGTTATATTTTTCTTGTAATGACATTCCACTATGAACATCAGGTTGTGAATCGAAGAAGACCTTGGCTTTCTCATTACCACCAACCTTTAGTTAATAAACAAAAAAAGAAACATTGTTATTTATCAAGGATGCATATATTCTAACTTTTAGTTTATTTTCTCACATAGTCCAGTCCACTAATAAAATGTACTCAACATTATATCACGATATGTAAAATTTAACACTATTATAGATATAAATTCAAATATTTGAAGATTGCCAGTGCATTTTTCCATAAAAATTCTTATAAAATATTTGAATTCTAAAATTCAATGCAATTTCTCCTTTGTCACATGTTAGAAGCTTAAACTTTGATTTTTTTACTAATACTGAGATGTGCATTTTTGGTGTTCATTTAACATGATTTCTTGTTTTAATGGGGTAGGGTCATCATGACCTATTATTAGTGCAAATACCTTATTCAACAATCAAACAAAAACTCCTCTAAATCTATTATTTGCAAACTTCCGTGAGGTGTGACACATGGAGTAGGTTTTGCAAACATCTGGGTTAAACTTTGGAAAACTTACTTGTTGTGTCACGCTTCATGGAAACTTGCAAATGGTAGTAATAACATACTGTATATTGCAAATTACAATGTACAGTAGAATCATAGTACCTTCATCTTTTCTAATTCAGAATCTTTCCATTTGTCCATTGTGACTGATCTGACAAAACTATGGAAATTTTTTAAAAAATCAGGGTGTGTTTATTAATATATATTATATATATATATATATATATATATATATATATATAATATCTTGATTGTCTAGACTCAAATTATCCCCTCCCCTTACATTGCAACTGACTGACTGTCCATCCTATTATGCAGGAGAACTGCTACTTTAGAAGTAAAGGTCATCAGTAGATCTAGACAATTTAAATTTTTGTGGGGGAAAACCTTTACTTTTTGACTATGAGACTAGTAACCCAATTGCACCCCCCCTCCCCCAACTCCCCCTGTATACACACAGTGTTCCTTTACTTCAGTAAAGATCCTGGTCCGGCTATGGCCCTGATTACATAGGTCATAAATTTCTTTCTCAATGAGATGGTGAGGGCTACAACTATTTCTAAAAAGTTTACTGCCAATACCCCCCCCCCCCCCACCCTCTCTGCCACCCAAATGTATCTTCCTTAAAAATCTTTGAAAAAATATAACCATTTCTGATATAATATATATTCATGAATATCACTTAACTTATTGATAGAAGATGTAACAATATTACCATATAATGAGCAAAAAATTAATTCAAGCTTGGGTACTATCTTTGAAATTTGGTCTTCTAAAATTTTTACTTTGGACTATCAAAACAACGGCATCAAAATACATTCAAAATAAACCAGAACGTTTCAGAAATTTATTAAATTAATAAAGCAGGGATTCTTGCTGTTGTTTCTTGCTAAAAGTTCAAGACCGAAAAATAAATATTTCCCAGCAGACTCGTGTTGCCCAATCGACCGAATACAAACACAGTGCTAAATGACATCACTACCGGTTCTTCATAAATTCTAAATGAAATACAAAAAACTCAAAGTATCTTAAAATCTAAATTTCAAGTTACACATAAAGTAAGAAGCCTCTTTTGAGTTATCCGTACCTTAAATGAACTCCAAGTCCTCTGTGTTTGCCGGAACATTCAAGACAAATCCATATTCCATACGTGACACTGACCCACTGAGGGTTATGAACGCCGCATTCGAAACACTCCTATAACAAAAATATTACGTTTTATTCGCTTATTCTTAGCCTATGTTATTAAGACATATCTAAGCTTTGTTTGGGAGAAAAATGTGAGCTTCCTTACATTATTTCCATCTCTTGGTTTCAATTCTTTTAAAGCTCTTCGTGTTCGTGGACTCGCCATTTTTTCACTAAACTCCTACGTAGCCTTTCAAGAACCAATCTCTTGCAGACTTCTGGGATATTGTCCTACATTTTACTTCCGGTACTTAACCGGAAATAAAAGTCTTTTGCCACCAGTCTTTTCTGGGATTACAAGCATAGAACCCCTATTCATTATGACATCATTTTGCCAAAGAATATTAACATACTTTAGTTAAGCTTACAATATATGCCAGATGACAGTCCATACCACTAGGTTACAATATCGAAGCTTTTACAACTCCAGTAGTTACTGCCTTACAAAAATTGATTTACAATTGCAGTAACTACTAGGTTACAACATCAAAGCTGTGTTATAACGTAAGTAATTTATGACAGAAACAAATAATATAATTACCATCGCATTTAGATCAAAGAAAGATTTTAAAAGGTTTGGGGAGATATTCCGCTTTCAGCTCTCGTTTTCGGGAAAAAAAACTGAATCATACAGAATGTTCAAAAAGATTGGGTCGAGTTAGAACCAAGACTCCTTGACCGTGAACAGAATAGTCATGCGCAGTAGAAGCATTAGAGGCGAGGCGGAAGAGGCAAAATGGCGAAAAAGAGTTACGATTACCTCTTCAAACTGCTTCTTATAGGAGATTCCGGGGTTGGAAAGACTTGTATACTTTTCAGATTCTCAGATGATGCTTTCAATACAACTTTCATCTCGACCATAGGTAAGTGAAGGGCTTTTCATAGCTGATTTGACCTGATCGCCAAGCTTTGCTTCGGTCCAACGAAAATAACTGCAAAAAATGTAGATTTAGGATTATTTTGTGTTAATTTATGCACTCTTATTATTTCTGTTTTACTTCGAATAACATCTACTATCATTAAGTATCATTTCTTACTAAGTAAAGCGTTGTAAATAATTTTCACGGAGGGTCTTGTATTACTAAGAAACTTCCAAGTCATGACTTTCACTTCCGAGAAAACTTGGACGAATAACCTAATTTCAGCTCTTGTCTGGCTCCGTTGCGCAATAAATAAAGATATGATAGATATATATTTGTTTTAATCTTTATTCCAATATCAAGAATTTGACAATTCCCGAGTATTAAAGCTCGGAGTAAACGCTCAAATTCCATAAGTCGTAGTAAAGTACCCTTAAATGACTCACCTAGTAGGAATCTGGAGGAGCACACTCGAGGGGTGGTATATTTGTATTATCTGAATTACGTTCCTTAGATTCAATGTTTACCTAAAACACTACATGTTCAGTCCTTGTTCCTAAGAGTTTCTTTCCATTCGCGAAGGAAGTATTAAGATCGACTGTCGTTTACTGTCAAATCATATACTCTGTACTTTGAACTTTGTTCGCGGTGATGCACAAAATGTAAGCTTACGTTATCAGAGTACAATAAATACTATTCATACCAATTGACAGTAGAAAATTCATTAAAAGCAATCCATTTATATTTAAGATCTTTAATTAAGTTCCCTTTTTCGAGCATATTTTATAATGCAGTACAATTTACAGCTCTTCTTTTAGACAATCATGTCCTTAATTAAACTGCATTTGTGCATCTGTTTTAATAGCAAATTCTATGAATAGAATAGTTGCTACTTTTTCTATGGATTCCAAATCATTTTGCATTGGTATTTTAGTCAATTATGTTCTTGCATTAAAACCAACAGAAATATATTGCTTTAAACTGAAATGTTATTGCTCTAAAAATGCTATTATTAATTTTGATCAATTCAATCAATAAAAGGATGTATAAGCTATACATAGAGATGTTCAAGATTACCCTACAACATGGTTGTCATTAACCTCTTTGTTGATTACATATTTATCGTAATAAAGTTACATTACTTTTTTTTTGAAAATGTTTCTGAACGTAGGAGAATTAGGCAGTAGATGTAAAAGTTTCTGGACATTAAATGATATTATTTTATTATTATTATTTTTGATTAGAAAAAGACTGCTTGTCTCTAGTTATTAATTATTGTTACGCTCCTTTATCCACTTCAGTTTTCACTTTTTAATCAGTTTTCTTCCTTTGAACGTAGGCATTAAATAATTATTGTTAGGAAGTAATGTAGAATCTTTGTCTTCAAATTATGCGCATAGATCCTTCAGTTACTATTTTTTCTTTCATTGAAGGAATCGATTTCAAGATCAAAACCATTGAAATGGAAGGGAAAAAGATCAAGTTACAAATATGGTAAGCTTTGAAATCTCAAAAAATAATTGACTTATCTATTTGTATGTAAGGTATTATTGTCTCAGACCTCCAGAAAATGAAACTGCTATTCTTTTTCCTAATTTTCATATGTTATATAAAGCTTTGAAAAAATAAGTCCAGGAATCGAACCCGAGTTGCAAAGCATAACAGTATGTCCATCCATGAATGTTCTATTCCTTGCATTATTTAAGAAACTATAAAATTAAGTCCAAATGCTTTCTCCAATCAGGGATACAGCTGGCCAGGAAAGATTTCATACCATCACAACGTCTTATTACAGAGGAGCAATGGTATGTGAATTAATACATCATTGTTTATAAGGTTATTGATAGTTCTTAAGCATTCCCAACAGACTCAAGTGGCAAAGACATGGCAGCCATGTTTGTGGTATTGACAATAGAAGCTAATGAGAAATCAAGTGGAAAATACCACTAACATAGCTGCAAGACATAACAAGGAAATGAAAATAAATTGATAACAGGACCTTAGGTGGAAATTTTGCATTCGCATGATTGACTTGACTTGACTCACAAGGCTTTATGAATACCATAGTGGCCATGTGTTATTTAGAATAACATAAGCACTGGAGTAGTTAATTCCATATAACTGTGAAAAGCTTACAGCATGAACACCAAGGCATTATGCCAGACCAGTCACATGTGAGAATTTACTCTTCATGGCTGTGACCTTGGCATGGTGATGCCAAGGTCACAGCACTGCCAGGTACCAATAGACCTCTTTGGCTCTGACGTAATGTTTTCCCAATTCAGACCACATGTCATTCCCTAGAGTATCATTTCTTTGTTTAAGGTCTGCTCTTGGTTACACATGAGAAGACACATGAATATGGATTGACTAAATCAAAGAATCGTATTCTCAAGGAAATGACACATGGTCTGAAATGGGAAAACATTACCCCAAGCTGAAGAGGTTTATTACATTACACGAGGAAAGTTAACTAATCAGGATTTTAGAAAATATCAGGGTTGCGGCAAGGCAAGCATACTGCACCAAGCTTTTTACAGTCATACAAAAACTTCTTCGGAGTCTTCTCGGACATGGACTTAAAACCGTAGGCCCTGTCTCCCAACCCTTCCTAACCTACAGTAAATGGGGGACATAAAAGAACCTGTTGAACTATTCGTGAAAGAGTAGGGGATTGTCTCCCGGTTCAACAGCCTATCCCAATTTGGAGGCATAACACTAACGTACTAATAAATCACTCATGATTGTAAGCTGCACGGCTGCTAATAGCGCCTTAACATGCAGCCAGCAAAGTCCTCCACTGCAATGTAAAGCGCATTGAGACAATGTGATAATGCGCTATATAAGAACCCATTATTATTATTATTATTATACAAAAACTGCTCCAAATACAGTCTGAACTGATTGCTTTGTTACATTGGTTATTGCCCAGAGTTACAAAAAGACACTCTTATTTTCAATGCATTTTCTTTAAAGGGTATAATGTTGGTCTATGATATCACTCAAGAAAAGACATTTGAAAACATCTCAAAGTGGCTAAGAAACATTGAAGAGGTATTTGAAATAATGCATTATAAACAATTTACTAGTAAATAATAAAAAAGTTACTATACTTTAAAGTTAAATAAGGAATACATACCTTCTCAAAATAAGGCAAAATTCTTTATGTTATGGCTCTCGGCTCACCTCTAGGACATTGATTAACAAAAGAATGTACCAAAGAGCAACTTTGTCCACAATAGACCATTTTCTCTAGGTTGTGTGCACATCCAAATTTAAGGAACTTGACAGGCAACGATACCAGAACAGGAGCTTTATAATGAGAATTATCATACGATTCTATTAGATATTTCAATGAAAATTTATTAAATCGATTATTCTCCTATTTACAGCTGTAAATATAAGACTGGCTTCCCAGTTTTACTGAATTTGCGTTTTTCAGTTTTGTGACCCATCAAGTTGGATGCACACGCAACCTTGAGAAAATGGTCTATTAGAATATTTCTTTCCTCTTTGTGGTTGTCCAGTCAAACATCTATTCATTGACCACAACATATGGTGTGATGGGTTAACATACCATTTCCAGTATCTAATAGTGTGGTCAACTTGCACCGGGCACAATTTAGAATATATTCATTTATAGTTTTCTATTTATTGCAGCATGCAAATGAAGATGTTGAAAAGATGATTACTTGGTAATAAATGTGACATGGATGACAGGAGAATAGTCAGTAGAGAAAGAGGAGAACAGGTAATTATCTTTAGCGGAAGGGAGACTTGGGGGTGTATCTAGGGGTCACAGATGCAAGTGACCCACTTCCCATTAGCAGATTGGTTGATACATGGATGTGTATTAGGGATGGAAGGGATGGGGAAATGTTAGATATGTCATGTCCCTTGAACTGGTGTACATTGGGAAGAGACTCTTGTTTTAATGCAGGTAAAATTAGGACTTTTACATCTATATGTACATGTTTGTATATGTACATGTATGTATGGGGTACAGAGATAAAAAACAATAGGCCAATATCTATTAAAACTTCAACGCTTACAGATTCCTCCCCAACTTCAAGTTTGTTCTGCAGGCCCTAGGGAATGATCAGCATTTGTATAAGTGGTGAAGAAGATTTGATGACATGATTAACACCACCACTTCTGTTTGTGTGTGTGAATTATTTGTTTTATTTCTATTTTATAACTCCCTTCACAGATTGCAAGAGAACATGGTATTCGCTTTTTAGAAACTAGTGCTAAGACAAATGTGAATATTGAGAAGGCATTCTTCGCTTTAGCACAAGATATTCTTAAAAAACAACTGAACAAGGACAATGATGAGCCATCCAACAACATTCATGTTCAGGATTCAAAGGACCAAAAGAAAGGTTGTTGTTAAAAAATTCCTCTTCCATCATCCAGAAGAAAAAGAAAAAATCCTAATAACCCACAATTCTATTGGGTGGTAAATGTTCCGACTGTCCTTATTGCCTGGTATTATGGAGTGTATTAGATAATATTAGCACTCTATTGTATTGCAAAATTGATCTCATTAGATTATAGAGGAAGAGGCCTTTAAAGCCAAAAGTAACAATATTATACTCCAGTCCATGGTAAGACTAAAAGATAGTGATCATTTTTTAGTTTCATTTGCTGCCATTTCATCTTGCTCTCGTTAGTTCATTCGTACATTTAAATTCGTTTTTCGCCCAAGTTATATGAACATGTAATCTTGAGTACATGACATTAATGGCTGCAGATGAGACTAAGATTCCTTGGTAAGATTCAGTAAAAGTTATATTGGAGGAAAAATTTAACCTTTTACCTCAATCACAGGAGTTTATGTTTATTAAGGAGGTTTTAAAGCTAAAGGGACTCATAAGAGATAATGTGGATGATTGTATGGTTAAAAAGGGAAAAAATTGAACGACATCAGACAAACAGTAGTACTATTTGTTTTGTTTCTAGATAATAACCCCAAATACACAACTACTATTTATATTTTTTCACAGTATAATAGCTAATGTATCTTATGGTTGTTGTTCAGTAGCAGGGCTAAAACTAATGTCTATCCAAACCTCTGGTGCTCTTATGCCTGGTCATCCTAACTGGGACCAGTCATTAAGCAGCCATTACTTTTATCCCTGAGTAGATAAATGAACACTTCATCTTTGTATATGCTTTGATATTATGACTATTTCTCTTATTAGCTATAATGTACTTTGAAATTAATTTTGAATGGTCTGGTCTGGTTGAAAATTGGAGCTATCTGATTATCTGATTATACCCTAAAAGTTTGGGATCTGGAAGTCCAAACCAGCATTCCAGAACAATTTTTCCTCCGTGAATTTTTTGGAAATTGATTTATGTAGAAGTTTGCTTAGCTCCTTACTCCTCTTTGCTTTACTCCTCTCTCCCAGTATTCCTTTGGCCCTAGAGAGGTAGTATTGATGTTATCCTGCTACCCTGGACCTCACACTTGTTCATTGTAAACCCCTGTTTCTTGATTTTCTAGTATTCACAAGATGAAAGGTTAACAGAAGATTTGGACATCGTTTTGGATAAGATAAAAATTTCAACCAATAGTCTGTTAATGTTTCATGTGTTGCCTAAATAATTGACAGTGGAGATCTAGGTGGCTTGTGCTTGGTATTGCATATGCATCCTTATTATCTCATATGATAATACTTCCCCACCCTTCCCTCCCCAAAAATAGGTTTGCCATGTGAATACACCTAACCTAACGATCATGTTCATATCTAAAGCAAGCAATAAAAGTTTAAAGGGCGATTTTTTCCTTTCATATAAGTATTTCATTGTATTTTTGCCATTTAGATAATCATTTACGTAATTACCATGGCTAATGGGTTATAGTATCAAGAGAATTGTATTTAAATTAATTAATCAAATCTCTATTTTGCTTGATGTACCAATATTGATGTTGTACAAGTTACGCACACTAAAGACAACTGTCCACAGCGAAACCAAAGTGTGTTAATGAGTTTTTTAATAAATAGGTATTAAAATAAGAGAAATGTCATTGATCGTGATGTTGTTATATTTTATTCTAATATTTCTAGATTTGATTCCTTTTTTTGACTTTTCTCTTTCGGGGTTAAAGACCCATTGTCACTTACCGTGATGCACCGCGGTCACAGATGAATTTCATGGTCCATGAAATTCAAAGATTCATATATTGAATAATAACTTCATATTAAATTCTATTTCGACATAGCACAGAAGCACAATAATGATTTTTTTTACATCCTTTTACGACTTTAGGGACTATTTAAGAGTTTATTCAAAAGGTTGGAATTGTTTTTTCAGTGGTGACACGATTCAAAATGTAAACAAATTGTGATGCATCACGGTAAGTGGCAATTGTTTTTAATGAAGAAATTTCGGGAAAAGAGAGGGAGGGGTGGGACGGAGTTAGTAAACTGTACGCATGGAACGTCTATGATTTCATGTAGTGATTAAGTACTTTTTTGTGTGAGTGAATGATTCTCACATCAGTTTAAATCTGGTTCGTACATCTTAGTAGTGACAATAATTAAGGGTTCAAGTGCTCGTCTCCACTGTAATAGAAAGTACGACAACTTTTGCAATCAAATTTGAAATTTCAAAGCAGTACCCTTATAAGTGAAAAAGGTCTCCCGCGCGCTCTCTAGATGGGCTGGAGCAGCTAAAAAAAGGTAACTCAAGGTGGCCTATAAAGTATAAAGCAGCTCGAGGATGATCTTTTTGTGTGCTTTTTGAATTGTCTTCCTAGTTTCCCATGAATATGCGCACGTTTTGTGATAAGACAGACCCGCCTAGTCGCCCTTCAAATGATTTGCGCCGTGCTCGGTGCGTGTTAAGTTTAGCATGATAGCCATGGCTTAGGAGAGCATTGTGTCTAAAGCCTCCCACGGAGAAAGAATAAAGATTTAAGGCATTTGATGGTATAGGGTGGTTTTATCTAACATACTTTTTTAACGCAGAAGGGTTTATCTGATTGACTTTTGTGTGTAGGATGTAAACCCACCAAACTGACCACACAACACACGCCCACAGTGACGGGTGGAGCACATCCGTCTCACTAGTATGCATCAAAACGATGCTCAAATTATACTCAAAACTATAACCACTTTATTATCTGGTCAGCTGTATTTACCAAGAGTGGCTTCTGATCGGCAACTCGAGTAGCAAGACAGCGAATTGTATTTTTCATTTCTATTAAGTATGACCACTGTTGCGGGTCGGTTATATAATCCGGCGGGAACTGATGCGGTCACAACCTGCACTCCATTTGCTTTCGTTAACCGTGCCATGATAATGGAAGCCTACCGGAGCCGAACAGGCCAGAACAAAACCTTACTTGTGACGATGAAATGACGTCGTGGGTCACGAACACTGTTTAGTGACGTCATAAAATATTCACTGGTCAAAGTAAACGTGGTAGTTTCCTGCAAGGACACATCATTGCCTTTGTTGGCCCAGAATATAAACTCCAATCGTTTTTATTCATAAGACTAAGCAGCAAAACTACTATTTTTTCCTACTTCATTGGCCATATGTTCAAAATGCCGCTTAAGCTGGATCTCATCCGAATCAATTTTTCTTCTAAGCTTTTGTGTGGGCCTGAAACTAAAACTTGAGAAACGTAGAAAATATAATTAAAAATGGCTTTGTCAAGAGCGAAAGAAAGATAAATATGTCTGAACTCGACGAAGTTTAGTCAGTATAGTATAGCACGCATCCGCTGAAGTTACGGAACAGCCTTGGGGGGAAATTCGTTGAAACGTGCTTCAAATTTATTTACAAATACAAATTATAAAAAGAACAGCTAATTACCATGACAAAAGACTTCTGGTTAACAAAAACAACCGGAGGATTTCAGTCCAGGAATTAAAGAAAATGACATGGTGAAATAAGCTTAGTGATCGGACTAGAAGTCTTTAGGCACGTTTATATTGGGGATTTTTTTTACAGTAGCTTATCCAAACATGCAGGATAGTATGCCAAAAAAAAGAAGTAGCAATTTATCGGGAATCCTTTAATGTTGAACGCTTGTGCTGACGTTACGAAGTCTTTCTTAAGATAGTTAAGGAGTTTTCGTTTTCAGTTATGAGCGGATTAAAGATATTATTGTCGAGATGACATGCACTGCTAATGAAACTGAACTGTAACTTTCTCTTTACGATAATAATAAAGTAATAATACGTCGTATAACTAAACTCTTAAAATCTAAGCTAAACAAGCACAAAAAAGAGGTGAGCATATTTTGTACTTCTTTCAAGACAGTATGAACAAATTTTGACTCGCGTAAGATCGCATACGGATAACGTTACTTAGGACTTCCGGTTAGTCAACCATGGCGGAAATGCGACGCATTCATTCGCGCCCTGCCTTCCCATACTGCTCTTCGAGCCTTGTCACCGCCATTTTGAGTCCGTTTTGAAGAGAGAAAAATAACTTTTGGAACTGCACCGCGATTTCTTTTTCGTTTTCTGATCTTGTCTTTTAGTTTTGATTCTAGAGAAAACGAAAGCCCAGCCTAGCAACACCAAGAGTATTTGACAGATCGTCAATATTATTTGAGCAAAAAAGAGCGACAAGAATAGCATGATAAAATCCTGACGGGACGCAAAATATTGAAGTCCAACTCGAACGGAAGTCAGCAAGATCGTTGCTTTAGCAGTCCAAAAACTTCAATCAGAACGTGAACTCTTGACTAAATCGCCTTATTAGAGCCCTGCGAGTTTACGCCACTGTGTTATGAGGCTTGAAAAACTGTACTGAATTGACAGAGATTTAGAAAATGTCTCGGAATTCTAAGAGGCATAGCGCGAACCGTGGCTCAACAGGATCTGAAATTGCTCGCTCGACTTTGAAAGTTTTTCTGTCTAATGGTGATTCAAGGTCCGTAAAATGCGGCGAAGCTACGGATATAAAGGTAGGTTAAGTTGCTTGAAAATGGCTCTGCAATTCAAGTCATTTATTTTTTGAATTGTACTCTAACAGTTGGAATCTTTTGTGATTTGATAAAGCAGTAGTCAAGTTTGCTTTATTTAGATATTTTCTCGATCGCTTCAAAATATTTTTTCTTTATTCCGAGGGCTTTTTCTATTATAAAGTTCTTAAAATTCAATTAAGTATCGTTCTAAGCGTATTTTCTCACTAAGTTCTTGTTTATTAATGGTATATAAGGCTTAAAGTACTTACATAAAAAATAAAAATCACTTGAAAAATAAGGCGCATTTTCCTCCCTGAGAAATTTAGTTTCACGCTTTGATAAAATGGCAGACGAATGTGATTTTTCTTAAATAGTATTCCAGTTTTATTAGCTCTTTTAGTATTGTTTTAGTAAGAATTTGTATATGAACTTTTGTGTAGCTCAGAGATATAAATTAAGGGAAGAAAAGCATAAAAATATATTACCAGACCCGATGGCTAGCTGCTGGGTATAAATATAAACATTATTAATTAGTAGTAGAGAACGTAAATAAAACTCCTTACAAATTCAAAATTTTCTAGCCTTTTAGATCCAAATTTTTTAAACCTTTACTGCTCAAAATGGCCGAAGTCTAATATTTCTGCAATCTGATTCTTCAACTTTTAGCTTTCAAAACAGATAAGATCTGATGTTTGAGAATATTCCATGAGCCCTTTAGCATTGTTTTGGTGAGCGAACTACAAGATCCAATGTTTTGATCGGTCGTTAATTTTGCGGTTTCAATAAATCTCGCCTATCAACGTGTTATAGTTTCTCTTCTTACTTAGCGGTGCCATCCATCAATGTGTATTCGTGTCTGGTTCTGTTCTGATGCAGTGCCCATCTTCCGATCATGACCCTTTCTTTGCCCATCCCGTGAATTTGGGAGAAATTATTTATATGTTTTCTTAGCATCTTCTTTTTAGTTCTATCTACAGGGTCATCTAGAAATCCAAGACCCGATCTCAGTTACCAATCATCTCCATTTTCCTTGGACAAACATTATTTATTTTTACGGATTAGGCAGTACTATAAAAATAACTTGAATCCCTGAACATTTCAATTCATTGAAAACTGTCTATTTGAAACACAAGATAAAACAAATTATTTTTGCGGTTTTTGCGTTTTTAGTTAACACAAAAATGATTAATAATAAGAATTTTACCCCAAATTTATCAAATCTCTGAGCTAGGTATTGCTCTACAGATTTTCTATATCTAAATATATAGAAACACAAGCACCTAACTGCAAAGTATTGCCTTTATGCATGCAATCAAGTGAAAACAGAATGGGGTGAAATGTACAATGTACAAGCTTTAATTATAAGTGTGGACCACAATAGATAGCATGAAGTAGATTAAATTTAATCGTTAGAAAAAGCCATATTAATGAGAAATAAACGGAATACATTTGATGAATAAGAAATGAAATCTCCAAAAGCCTTTAAGAAATTTATAATCCTTCTGTACTTATTTTTGTAAATAGGTTTTTGATGATTAATTTGCGAATAGTTAAGTTGGAATGAGGTCATTGATGACATTCATATTGGAAAGATATAGTTTTTTTTTGTTCAGAAATAGAAATTAAGTTATTATTATATTAAGTTATAAGAAATTAATCCATAAATTTGTTTACCTAAAATACACTCAACAGAATTACTTGATTCTGATTGGACAGGAGGAGTACAATTAAATCCCAAATTGTACACTGTAGAGTCCCAATTATTAGGTTGCTCAATTTCGTTGAGTGTATTATAAACAAAAAATCACACAATCTATTTCTATAATTCCGAATTTATAGATGCTCATGATGCTCACTTTGAAAGTTCTCAAATTGGACTTGCCTAAAGGCTCCTCCAATTTCTAAACCTCACTCTTATCTATATAAATTCTAAATTGTACTCGAAATCGTGCAATTTCCTATACAATTTAATGGTTTTTCAGTACTTTTCAAAATGTCTTTTATTCTAGCATAATATTGGACAATACTTGACTACATATTTATATTTTATTAATCAATACTTTTTTTGTGTTTTAGGGTATAATCCACCTGGTCATAGGTAGCCTTGGTGCAGATCCTATAGTAATAGGTGACTATTACGGTATCAAACTTGAGCATGTGAACACAGAGGAGTCATTCTGGCTGAATTGTAAATCAACAGTAGCTGAAGTCCGTGGTAAACATGAAGCATTGTATCCAGCAGATGAGTGGAAGTAAGTTGTTATCACTATTACTTTTTTTTTAAATAGAATCATAAGGTGAATTATCTCAGTGAGATAGAACTTTTTGCATTGGGCATAGTGTTTTTCCCATTTCAGACCACATGACATTCCCTTGGAAAAAAAAGATTCTTTGTGACTTTGAGTTGTGTCCATATTCATGTGTCTTCTCATGAAACTGTTAAGTAAAGAAATAATACTCTAGGGAATAATAGTTCTTAGTCTTGTTGTAGTGTACTGTGATATAGTTTGGGTTAACACATGCATTTTTGTTTTGCTGTGTTTACTGAAGCTAGACCAGCACTCTATGAGGGAGGCTGAGGGGAGAGGGGAGGGGAGGGGGGAAGGGGTCTATAATAATCAGTATTCTTGCCTAGAAAGGCCAAAAGTAAGCAAAGTTTTAATGATGGCAGAGCATATCTATTTAAGTGGACACCCAAGAATATCATAACAAGATTATATAAAAAGATAATATTGCTTATTTGTTTAATTGGTATTTTATTTCTTCTGTAGGTATCTGCTTAGGGTGAGGTATCTCCCTGTAGATTATAATAAGTTATACCAAACAGACAAAGTCACATTTTTCTATTTTTATGACCAGGTAATAATCACTCTTTATATTGGATGATTTATAGTCCATGATTACATTTAATGTGTGTGAAAGAAATAAGTGCAAAATTTTTTATTTTAGGTCAAAAATGATTATCTTAAGCATAAGAGTGATACTGAAGATCACGAGACTGCATTCAGATTAGGAGCACTGGAAATGAGGTGAGACTCACTCCATTCATCCATCCCTCCATATTTGCTTCTCCTTCATATCTTTTGGAGCATTCCTCTGTCTGACTGTCCATCTATCAGTCTGTCTGCCTATTCCATCTATCCCAACCCCCACCACCACCAACCCACTTATCCATCTATCGATCCCTCCATATTTGCTTATCCATCACAACTATTGAAGCATTTGTCTGTTTGTCTGTCTGGACTGTCCATCCATCAGTCTGTCTGCCTATTTGAACTACCTCCCATAACCCACTTATCCTTCCATCCTTTTCCTTCTCATTATCTGGCCATATTAATTCAGTAAATGTAAGACTTTCATTTTTTTCTTCTGATAAAATTAGACGATATTTCAAGGATATGCCACAGATAGCTCTTGATAAGAAATCCAATTTTGAATACATAGAGTAAGTAGCAACCAATCTGTTTATGTTATACTGTACTTTCTTCAGATATAGAGCGTTTTCATGTGACGTCACAGCGGCCATTATGGGGTACCAAAACAATACATTTTCTATATCCTCCGGGAATTGAACTCTATTTTTATGCGAATACTGTGCAGAAAGTTTCTATTGTTTATGGCTGCCGTCTCATGTGAGTGAAAGCGATCTATATCTTTCACTTTCCTTATAATCATTTTAAATTTTATGCCATTTTTAGAAAAGAAGTAGGACTGACAAAATTCATTCCAAAAGAAGTTTTAGACAGCATGAAGGTAGGTAGGGGGGATACAGCAATAGTCCACTCATCTCTATTCTGGGGTCTCAGGTTTAATTCCTGGACTCAGCAACTAGAGTTTGATAGGTTTCTCTCTTTATTCAATTCTTTTTTTCTGGGTTCTACTGGTTCTCATGCATCCCTCTTCAAAATCAGTTTTGAATTTTTATTTTTAGTCCAAGGTTCTGCGTAAGACAATCCATGGCCACTTCAAGCAGTATGCGTCCTTAACAGAGGAAGAGTGCTGTTGCAAATTCTTTGAACTTTTATCCAGAATTTACAGATTTGATGTGGAGACATTTAAATGTTCATTAGGGGTAAGAGCTTGAATGAAGTTTATCCAGGGACATAATATGTTCATATTGGACCTATCTGAGGAAAGTAGAGCCATAATCATGTTTGTGGATTCTTTCTGCATTATCTCTTTTTCTATTATTATATTTCAAGATGTATAAATCTTATCTAATGAAATTTGTAATAAAAGCTATCGAAAGCAGTTTTATTTTCTAACAAATTTCCATTAATTTTGCATTGTCATACTTGTAAAACTTGCTATATTATTGTACTATTCAGCATAGAAACAGGTCACTCTATAAATATATCTTTTCCATTTTCCTTTTATTTTCTAGACTGGTTGGTCAATACCAGTCGATGTCGTAATAGGTCCAAGGGATGGAATCAGTTACAGAGCGGAACAAGGATCTATTGTATGTTTAGTTCTAATTATTTATTGCATAGAGTTCATAATCTCATATCAAATATAATGTTCATTCAAGAGAAAAATCAAAATTATAGGCATCCAAATAATAATTATTGTTAATATATCCACATGTATTTTGAACGAATTAACTATTAGCAAAGATAATAATAATACTAAAAGGCTAAAGGTGGCAGCTAGATCTATAGTATTGCTAATTATAGGTCTCGCACTATTCAAACATGATTAATGAGGTGTTGGCAGAAATCAGATCAAGACTTCAGCACCAAAATACTGACACTTTTCAACAAACAAAAAAACTGTTAACAGGACAGGGATTGTTTTAGGATCTTTTTATTTTTGGTCCTGGAACTTGTGTGTTTGGTCAACTAGGGATCTGAAGAATCTTTTGGATCTCATTATATTGACCTCATTCGTCACGACAATTGATTCTTGGGCCACCCATTTTTAATATATCTTAAAACTACAATTACAACAACTCTTCTAAT
Organism: Actinia equina; assembly: GCA_011057435.1. Taxonomy (NCBI): domain Eukaryota; kingdom Metazoa; phylum Cnidaria; class Anthozoa; order Actiniaria; family Actiniidae; genus Actinia; species Actinia equina. The sequence goes on from WHPX01000021.1 coordinate 223,648, forward strand.
TAGCAGAGTTATTCGCCATCCCTTGATTAAAGCTCTTCTTTTCAGTAACTGAGCTAGTTTACATTGTGATGTTATGTTTACAGATCACCCACATGGCTAGTTTCAACCAAATCCAATCCATATCAGTCACTCGTATACCACTTATACCCACGCCTGTCCAGACAGACAAACAAAAAGCTACTGTCAGCCTCAAAGTCTCTGGTGCTGCCGAGGTATTTAAGCATTTCCAGTGTTGATGGATAATATTCATCTTTCATGAGGTTTATTTTTAGCTTGGTAACACAGCTTTGGGTCATGGTGGATGACCTTTAGTGATTGTTATCATTTGTTTGGGCTTTATCCATGTGGTTTATAACATGGATGAGTGATTATATGAGTTAGGGGGAGGGGCTGAAAAAAGGAATCTGATGAAAAAAGCTTCAAATATTTAAAAGTGAAATTCTGCAAAACAAATAACAAGGATGCTTGTAACAGATATTGTCAAAATAAGTTATACTGAGTCTCTATAAGTTCTAGGTTCTTGCTTGATTCCATCAAAATTTTGAATTTAAAAGTCAAGGAATAATTTTTTGAGTTGAAGCTAGAACTGAAGAATAATCTAGATCAACCTTTGCAGCAGCAAAAACAGAAACAAAAACTCACTGTTTCATATGTGATACTGAGTTTCGTATCAGTCTGAGTTTAGATATGATTTTTAATTCTTCACCAACTCAAATGTTATTTTTCTTTTGCTTCATTTTATGTGTTGGTGTATCAAAGTGTACAGTAAGATGTTAAATGATAGATGAGTTAACTTGATTGATTATAACTTGAATAAACTTGATTGATCATAAACTTGATTGATGTTTTTTTATGTTGCAGTCCTTAGTATTTACTACATCATCAATAGCCAAAGCAGAAGAGATGGCTGATCTCATTGATAATTACTGCATGATTAATGGAGGCAGTAAACATTCACTAGTGTTCAAAAGACTAGGTAATGTAACCACTTGGAGTATTAATCATAAAAATGTATTATTATTGAAATGCTTTGAGAAACTACTCACAATTCTCATTTCACCATTAACTTAAAATATTTTGGTCCAATTTTTTTTTCATTAATTTTTTTTTCATTTTCATTTTTCATTCATTTCACATTTATTTTCTTTCCTTCTTTTCCTGCTCATTTTCTGTCTTTTGATCTTTTCTGGTTTCATTTTTCTTTAATTTTGTTTTTTCATTTTTCATTTTTATTGATTTTCATTTTCTTTAATTCTCATTTATTCTTTCCATTTTTCTATTATTTTTATTCTTTGAGTCTCCCTCTCATTTTTGACGTTTTTCAGGACTAAATATGTAATTATATATACTCTTTATTACATGTTTTTAAAGTAGCATCATATTGTGTTTCAAGTTATTGAAGAAAAAAAGAATTGTTTCTACAAGGCAGGAAATAACAGCCAGAATTGGAACTTTTCTGGTCAAATCTATGCCTTGCTGGTCATTTTGATCAGTAATGCTGAGCCATAACAAGATATCACAAAGCTCAAACTAATGTCCGGTCGTCATGTCCAGTCAGCAACTGATAGGATATTATTTTTTTGGTCTATTATAGTGTACTCTTTTCCTAACATGTTATGGTTTCTTATTACATGTTTTGGCTTAGACCCAGACAGAACACTTCCCTCAATCCCAAAAGAAGAAAAGAAAAGGTATTAAGTTATTATAAATACAAGTTTTGTTTTCTCTTAGCTAAAGAATGATATTTCCTTTCAATATCTAATTGCTATTAGCTGCCACATTGTTCTTTGTTTTTTTCCTTTTCGTCTTTTAATCTCAATATAAATACTATATTTGGGCTGACATAGCATTGAGATAAAATATCCTTATGATAACCCCTTGTGTGCTTAAAGCTGTTGAGTTCATTATCATAACTATTCATAATTCATGTTCATATTTCATTGAATTAAATGTACAAAGTTCAGAGACTATAAACATCTTGATACAATATGATAAACTTTACTACAATTACGTTTCTTACTAAAGTAACTCTATCTACTCATTGTTGTGTCTTGTTGTGTACAAGCATGTTCAGTAATACTTTATATCTCTTTAATACAAAACATCTGACATCCATCCTGTTTTATAATTAATAATATTGCATGGTCTTAATTTAGTTCCTTAAATTACTAAATTAATATTTGGTCTCCAGGTCCTTTTATTTAATCAACTAATCCCATTCAATTATGAGAGCAAAGCACTCAAACCAGCTGGAAGATTCAGTATTATGTTCATTGTTATCTATAGCACTAAGACACCTTACAGTTCACCTTCGTGATATTATTTAGGAGGAAAACTTAGTCCAGTCATCCTTACAGCCGTAGTATTTTTTTTGCCAAGTTTAATTAAAACACACAAGACAAGTTTGTCTTCAAAAATGATAAGTAGACTGTGTTGTTTGAGATTCAAGCATAAAATGCTTCCAAACAAGTAAGAAAACTGTATCTTTGTAGTGTTTCAGAATTTGTTATTACAGTTTCAGTTTATTTTAGAGGTTTCAATCACAATAATTTATCACAATCATGTCATAAATACTTGGATTTTGAAAAACTTTAAATTCTAACAAATTTTTCTTTAACTTTTGTTTAGCTATTTCTTTTCTTTCTGCTTTTGCTTTCTAGTTCACCTGTCCATCCTCCCCTAAGAGCAACCCTCAGTGGAAGCAAACAAAATGTCACTAATAACACTCCAGAAAAGAGAGGTTCAAGGAGCTCTATGGGAAGTACAGGCCGAGCCAATGGAGGTACATATAATATAACCTGTACATATAATATAACCTTATTACTACACACTTAATTCTTGATCAAGCAACACAGCTTGTGATGGGAGATGTCATGTGTCTATGTTTTGCATTGGATGCAATCATTTTCACAAGCAATGCGAATACAACTATGCATCTGGTATCTTGTATCTAATGCCTGTGGCCACGGACACCATTTTCTATTGGTTGCTTAAATCAGTCTGTTATATTTCTTGTCGGTTCAGAATTTGATGACTATGCAGAGATTGTAGATGACGATGACTATGCTGATCCTATAGCAGGTAGATTGCCATCAAAACAAAATATAACAACAACAACAACAACAACAACAACTTGATTGGACAGGGATTCCTAAGCATTATTGGGGTTCCCAATGTCTTGACAGACTATGAAAACCAAGACAAACAGAAGGGGAACTCAAATAATTCAATTAACTTTTGTTTATAGAGGATAACACTTGACAGTAGCTCAACCAATAAACGTGTGGTCCTCTTTAAAAAGTCTATAGTTGATAAGGGACAGGACCGCCGTTAACGTTTTAACGGGTGAAGGTCTAAACATTTGCAAATTGTAAATACAAAGGGAGCACCTTCTTCCTCAGTTATTTTAAGACCCTGAGTGTTGGTCCAGCCGAGGCTTGAACCACGACCTCCTGCACAACCAACAGACACTCTTACCAACCAATAACCAATATTTTGAATTCTCTCACATAAATTATAATGAAAGAAAATGAAATGTTAAAGCTTAAAACTAACAAAATAAAAAATAAAAATAAATGCACTCAATTCAAACAAAATAATAAGAGTTAATTTCTGGGAATATGTTTTTTAAAGTAACTTAGAATAATATAATTATTTCTATAATTTGTCACTGGCAAAGAAAGTAATAATTACTAAAGGAATGAACTTTATAAATGGGAAAGCAAAGGATACTTATTATAATACCTACACTTAAAATCTTGGTAACTTTATATATAATAACAGGAATACATTTTTAAAAAATGCTTATAATATTGAAGTAAATATTAATATTTGATTACCTCATAAAACGACAACAGTCACTCAGTTAGCTACTTTATGATACAATCTGTTTGTTATATATGTTTAAATATGTAAAATCTCTAAACTAGTAGCACATGTTATTTATGCTTTCAACAGCACGCAAACATCCTGTTCACAGTATATGGTATCGTAAAGGTAACAATAAACCTCAACTAAACTCTTAAAATGCTTCTAAAATTGTCAAGGAAACTCCTTATCTTATAAATCTTTTGGACAAAGTAATCAGAGACAAGAATAAAAGGTTCATTTGATCAGTAAAATGAAAATAAGAATAAAAATATGAACTTCAAGTTGGAATGAAATTTGAAATGACAATCAATTTGATGGAGAAGAAATCCTTGTTTAAAGTAATGATTTTCCCTCCTAATGTTAGTGATAATAGCAGAATTTAAAGTTATTAAATTTTGCTTTTAAATTTTCATAATTACATTCTAAACTATCAAAATGAATCAGCTTCAGAAAAGCTTCAGATAATTTGATAACTTGAAACTTATCAGTATCAATAAAATGCCAGAATTTCTTTTAATTTTTGTTATTTTCAGATTATAATGACATTGTTTGAATTTTTATTAAATATTTGGCACTTAAATACATATTCATATATATAGAAAAAAGCTTTAATGCTTAATTCTAAAGCTTTTATTTCATAACTAATAGTACACTCAACAAAATTACTCGACTCTGATTGGTCGAGAGGAGTACAATTATAGCGTTACTTGTACTCCGTAGGAGTGCCTGAATTTAGTTCGCTATGGCAACACAGCCAAAACAATGTCAAAACAATTGTTTCTATCACTTTGTACTTAAAAAACATATAAATAAATCTTAAAGCAGTAAGAACTAATCTTCTATATGTATTTCAGTTGTGCGATGGACTGAAAATCAGCTGCCAAATAGACAAAGATGAATGGCGTCGCTTCGCATTTTTTACTGAAATTTTGTTGAGTGAACTATAAACAAAACATTGCACCGACCTTCTCGTACAATTTGGAATTAATAGACACTTGTAATGTTTTGAAAGTTCTCGTAATTGCACGAGCCTTTAGGCTTTATTCTCGTGTCTATTAATTTCCAAGATGTACTCGGAGATCGTGCAATACTAAAAATAAAGGACAAATATACGTGAATCCTCTATTTTAAAGTTTGGTTCAGTGACCACAATTAATAGTTCCTAGCTGAGGCTGGAGTTGCTACACATGATAACTGTAGTTTTGCTATGCGCCGAAACTCCAGCCTTGACATGAAAGTATTATTCCTGGTCACTGAATGATAGAGTATTGCTTAGAAGACAAGCAATAACTACTATAAATAAATTGATTCTGATATTTTAGCAAAAGATTATGAAATCCCAAGAAGCAAGATTACACTAGGTTTGACTATAGGTCATGGACAGTTTGGTGATGTACATCGTGGCACCTACAGTGCTTCTGTAAGTCTTTCATTTGTAAAACATTGTTTTTCCTACATGCAAATTGTGTAGTTCCAAAAATTATCCATACCCCCCTCACGAGAATGTTTTAAAAGACACCCCCCCCCCCCCCCCCCCCATTTACCCACTAGAAATTCCAATATTTTCTTCCATACAATCTCTGTAATACCTGTTTTTTCCCTGACCCCCCCTCCCCCCACTTTTCAGAAATTCCAAATTCCTCTGTGGATCAAAATTCCTCTGTGGGGTGGGTATGGATAATTTCTAGAACTACACATTATATTGCTCATTTTGTAGTACTCTATTTTATAGTTCTGTTCAGTGACCACAAATAATATTTCCAAGCTGAGGCTGGAATTGCTGCACATGATAACTGTAGTTTTGCTATGCGCCGAAACTCCAGCCTTGACTTGGAACTATCATTTGTGGTCACTGAACAGAACTGTATTGTAAGAAGCCAAACTTCTATCAGGTTGGTCACTGGTGACCTATTGATTGGGACTATATTTTTGCCGATTATGGGCAATCCCATTTCTAACTTTGGACTTTCGTTGGAAAGTGCAAATCTATTAAGTTGTTTATTCAGCATGTTATTACTTATTTAAAAGAATTGGAGTAAAATTTGTGACAAATGTTTTTTCATATACATTTGAATTGTAGGGTGATACCAGTATACAAGTTGCTATCAAGACATGTAAGAGCACAGAAACAAGAGAAAAATTCCTTGAAGAAGCATGTAAGTACAAAAGATCTGTAAACCTCACAGTCAAATTACCCTTTTGTTGCCTTCCCATTCTGGTCTTTATGACTACATGATGCAAAAAAGCAAGGCTAGAATTTTAGCTATTTGAGTGCCAATTTCTGGTATTTGGTTTTTGATAATGTTTCAGTGAACTGAATAAATCTCAAAAACCCAGCAATCTGGGGTTGTTTATGTAGTACAGCTATGGTGTCAATTGTGAGTATTCCATTAATCATTCTTTCTTTTGTTTCCTTGAAGACATAATGAAGCAGTTTGACCATCCACACATCATCAAACTTATTGGAGTTTGCATGGAAGAAAATTTCTTTATCGTCATGGAACTTGCTACATTTGGGAGAGGTAAAACCACTCAATTAACATGAGTAATGCATCATTCTACTCTGAGTTGAGGCTGAGGGTACCTTTTCTTCTTCTAGTTGCAGCAGATGGCTAATGTAGTTACTAAATATATTTTTCAGATGAGAAGTTACCTACAGAAACACCACCACCAGATCAATCTAGAGATATTATTGAATTACATCTTTCAGCTTAGTACAGCTATGTCTTACTTAGAGAGCAAAAACTTTGTACATCGGTGAGTGCAATTTCCTTCCATTCATCCTGTTCAGTCAGTTTATATATTACTTCGTTTTTTTTTAACATTGCTTGTTTCACATTTGCCATTTTTCTTTTTATCTCAGTCAATAAATTCTTCATTTATTCAGTAATTGTAACTGCGATGCTCATCCTTTCTTTCATTCATATTTTCATTTCCAGGGATATTGCAGCAAGGAATGTCCTCGTCTGTTCACACAAATGCGTAAAGCTGGCAGACTTTGGTTTATCAAGATGGATAGAGGAACAAACATATTACAAAGGTAACAGTCCTAGATGTGCGTTTTTCTCTACTCCCCGCCCCCCCTCCCCCATGAGCAACAAGTTTTTTACGAGTTTTTACGAGGAACATGGGGCACCCATGGGGGGGGGGGGGGGGATGGGAGAGGGCTAGATTTAAAATATATTGGTTGTTTTTATAAAACTAAAAGTAGGAGCTTAAACCCTGCCAGCACCCCCCCTCCTCCTCCTCCCTCCTCCCTCCTCCCTCCTCCCTCCTCCCTCCTCCCCCCCCCCCTCCCCCATCATGGTCCTCGCATTACAATTTCAATATATCCACTCTGCCAATTGATTTTCTATGTCATCAATATTTCTCAATATTGTGTTGTCTACCAATTCTCTAGCTTCCAAAGGAAAACTCCCCATCAAATGGATGGCACCAGAATCCATCAACTTCAGAAGATTTACCTCTGCTAGTGACGCCTGGATGTTTGGTACGTTTTGCTGCATTTACTAGCAAAAATCAAAGTCATGGACCATATAAACTGAAAAATTGTCTGGTTTGATGAATGATTACAGTTAAGATGGTGATGGTGATTGTAGTTGTTTTTATGGTGAAGCATGCTGATAACGTTAGTATTGGCGATGGTGATGGTTGTTGTCATGGTGGTGGTGGTAGTTATGGTAATGGTTTTGAGGACGATGATGGTTTGTTGATGAGATGTTTATAATGATCGAATATCAACGTTCTAATGCCTTTTCAGCCAGAATGAACTAAACAAGTATCTATTGTTGACTTTTCTACTCAGGTGTTTGTATATGGGAGATTCTGATGTACGGTATCAAGCCATTCCAAGGAGTCAAAAACAATGAAGTTATTGGTAAAATCGAGCAAGGAGAACGACTACCCCTCCCCCATAACTGCCCTCCAGCCCTGTACCATTTGATGACTGAGTGTTGGTCTTATGAACCTTCAAAAAGACCCACCTTTCAAGACATCAAAACTAGACTAAGGTATGTAGAAGTGCACTCGCCTCTGATCACTTCTGAGGTCTCAGGTTTGATTCCTGGACTTAATCACATGTGACTAGAGTTTGTTTGGTCTCTCTTCTTTCAAGGGTTTTTTCCGAGTTCCCGGCTGGTTTTCCTCCCTTGTAAAAAATGCAGCATGCTAAGTAGCAACTGTTGCTACAACTGCTAGAGATTGTTGTAATGTGTCATATGATAATTCGGTTTACTATGATATTTTCATTTAACGTTTTTGACTGAAGCTCGTCATCAGAATGAGAGAACTGCTAGAGACGTAGCAACAATGTACGCTGTTACTGAGTATTTTTAAGGCATGTTCTCGTTGATCAGCGAGGTTATTTAATACTTTAAAAGGTTTATGTTTGTTCCCAAACTAAGAGGCAAAGTAGCATGGGGGTAAAATTCGATTAACCATGAAAACCACACCCATCGCTTTAAAATTTAGCAGGCGTTTTTTTTTGTACTATAAACCAACAAAATAATGACACGATTGAATGAAAACCAGTACGAACACGTGCTGATGCGGTTACCAGATGAAGGTATAACATCACTAAGGCAAAGAAGTACACCAGCTGACTGAACACGAGATAAAAGGTTTACGGTTACCAGATGGTTGTGGTTTAAGGCTATTATGATATCAAGTTCCTGTTGTATTGTTTCAGTGTTATCGTTCAAGAAGAGAGATTCCAGGCTGAGGAAAAGATGAGAAGAGATTCGAGAAGAATACATGCCATGTCAGTAGGTGAGTTACGTGTACATGGGTATGGTTTGGCTAAACATTACAATAGTTTTCATCAAAGTGGAGGTCACGGGTTCAAATCCTGCCTGGAGCTCGGTTTTGTTTTCCAAGAAAAAAAAAGCTTAATGACAAACAAATATTTACATCTTTGATTTTTCATCTTATTTTCAGCTTGTAAAGATTATCGTGGAAAAAAATGCAATAAATTGACTTCCCCTTTTCTTAACTATTTATTTATTCCTACTTTTTGTATATTATCTTGAGAGATTTACTAGAAGAATGATAGGGAATTTCATAGAACTCACCCAATATTTTCTTTTTCCATTTCAAAGCATGCTCCATTCCCTTAAGTATGATGCATAATTATCATCATAAAAAATTTGAAATATAACGCACGCGCTGATTGGATGGCTACCGAGTATATATCAGAGGGCACGCTTGCGCAAAGTTTTCCCGGCTACGCCTCGTGTTCCTAAGCTCGCTTCTCCAGTGCTCTACAGCTTCCAGCGTTCTTAAATCACAGTACAGAGACATGCGCGCGGGCTTCGCGTTCCTTATTTAAATAACGTTTCAGAAGGTGTATTAATATAGATACAATTCATACAATGCATGTTATTCTCGAGAGGATGACGTGTGGTCTGAATTGTGCAAACAGTACATCCACTAATAATTAATAGATATTAATAATATATTATTTTATCCTTAGGTTCGGCTGAAGGAATCGCACCACCAAAGGTACAAAACTATTTTAAGCCGGAAAATTAAGGACAAAGGGAAACTATTTTTTGGGAATGTTGAAAACTGACTCCATGTATTTTTATGAATTGCGCAAAATATTGTTCTACTGAATACGTGCAATCAATGAAGATAGATTGAAACAAAGTCGATTCAGTATTGGATATTTTTTTACTTGCTTTTTTTTTGTAGCCTCTAAGGCCAGGAATATCTCCCCTTCCAACACCCATGTCGTCTGGAGCGCCCACTCATGACAGCAGTTCAGGATTTACTAGTCCAAGAGGTGAGAAAATCAACAGAGAATGATGGCCACTTATTGTAAAAGTTGACGATGTTGTATGTGCCACCGTAAGTCGTTTATAAATATGTTGCTACAACTGCTAGAGATTGTTGTAATGTGTCATATGATAAGCAATTTTAAAAGACTGATTTTGTTTTCTATGATAAATTCATTGAACGTTTTCGACCGAAGCTCGTCATCAGATGAGAGGACTGCTAGAGATGTAACAACAATGTACGCTGTTACTGAGTATTTTTAAGGCACCAATGATTTTACTACAGTGGGCATGGTCATCACTTCTGCTGAAGACATTGATGTTAATGCTACCACTACTATTCTTCGATTTCACGTTACGTCATCGTGGCCATGTTGGTGCCATTTAACAAAAGATTTCTCATTAGCATCATTGTTAACGGCACCACAATGGCCGCCATGTTGTTGTCTTTTGGCTCTTTTGGGAATTCTTGCAACCCATTATCGTTATTGTAGTTAGGTTGTTGCTGTCGATTTTTTCATATTAGTGCGCACGGACACCAGCATTTCTTGACATGTTCCTCCAGTGACGATGCCCTTAAAAGCAATTTTCTCTTTTCAGGTTTTCCATATTCCAGGCGTGACTCGGGTTCCCCCAGATCCCCAACTTCTCCAAACAGTAACACCCTTCCTCGTTCTCACAAGTCGTTCCATGAGTCCAGCGGAATAAGGGCGTTATCAGGGCAGCCCTCAAGACACTCGGTCAGCGGTTGCAACACTTTACCTCGTAACTACAAGCCATTGAGTCCATTATCCAGCCCTACGTCACTGGATTCCCCTGGAATGACATTACCGGTGAGTAGAGCTGGATCCAGGATAACCGTATAGGCGGTCGCATTGATTCGTTGGTCTCTTTTGGCCTTTTTTGTTTTGAAATCTAGGTTAACCCTGTGTAAATGAACCTAAGGTACTCTGGAGTTTTTATGTTTTCTTGCCTATACGGTGACGAACTGACTTTTTAATCTATTTGTTACGAAAAGTCACTTCCGGTTCTTTTGGGTTCGAAGTGCGAATCATTTCCGGGTTTTAATAAAGTGAGGACAAAAGCGTCATGTGGTATTTCCAGTCTTCGTCTTCCTGGCGGAATTGGAAGTGCAAACAAGACGCAATGTGTCTCCTTAGGAAATACACGTAGAGTCATGGAATGTTGTGGGTGATTGGCTTTGTCAAGGTTTTTGTTATACAATCACCTGGGCTCGGTTGTACAAAGCCTGGATAGGGTTATCCGACGGATAAATTCTTATCCAGTTGATAAGTCGATGCTATTATCCAATACATTTATCTACTGGATAAGATTTATCTGTCGGATCACGCTATTCACCCTTAGTACGACTGGGCACTGTTTTTTTAATCTTGGGAGGTTATGCAGTGTGTTTGCGTGCGTGGATTTTCCGCGCAACACGCGAGTACCTTCATGTTAGTCACCTCAGTTCAATTAGTATCATACAAAACCATATGGTGTCTAAGTAAGCCCTCGGGCCCTACCTCACTAGACTACCGAAGATCTAGAACGAATGGAAGAAGAAGAACGAAAAGAAATGGAAAAACTCGAACAGCAGATGATTGACAAGAGGCTGACCAAACAGAGACTGGATTCCGTGGCTGACAGCAAGTGGCTTGAACAGGAAGAAATGAACATAGAACTACCTCGATCACCTGTGGTACGACCCTAGTAGTAACAACTGTCTGTCTATGCACCTTATCTGTCGCTTCGTGCTCTACCAAATACATGTACACCGCTGCTGTCATTGTTAAGATATCAGTAACTGTGCTCGTAGTTTAGAAGTAGTTTTTCACTTCACGCTGAGTGACCCTGTTGCTAGGGGGCAAGTCCTTTCCATGGAGAAACAAAAAAACGAGAGATATCCCTAGCAGTAGGATCACCCTACCTTTTGATAGACTGTTCACATGAAGGTAGGGTGATCCTGGTGATAGGGACAAGTCTTGTTTCCTTCCTCAGGGAACACCAAAAACAAGAGAATATCCCTAGCAGTAGGATCATCCTACCTTATGATAGACTGTTCACATGAAGGTAGGGTGATCCTGGTGCTAGGGACAAGTCTTGTTTCCTTCCTCAGGGAACACAAAGAGGAAGCCCTAGCAGTAGAATCACCCTACCTTATGATAGTACGATACATGACGGTGGGGCGACCCTGGTGCTAAGGGCAAGCCTTCTTTTCTTTCCCAAGAGGACACGAAACGAGACTACCCTAGCGGTAAGGTCACTATACGTGTACTAAGCTTGTGTACTCGTGTGTCTTTTTAGTAGTTTGTCCATGCGTAATTTTAAGCTCGCTGCATCATTGAAAATACAGAACATTTACAGAAACCAGGAAATGTTACCTAATGAAATCCAAAAATGATGATAAATTATGTTTCCTCCTAGTTGAGATCAACTAGGAATTCCTTGGAATGTCTAGACCCAGATTATCTGGAGATACATCGGCTTCTTTCCCTAAAAACTAGAACGTCAGTCTCCAAAACGCTTGGTTTCTGAAAGTAATTGAATGCAGGCTATTCATAAGCACACTGTTCATCCACCTTCCATGATAACGTAAAGGTCTAAAAATATCCTTGTCAATTAAGAAAGGATTCTTGTCGTACATAAGACGTGTTAAAGCTGCAGCACTGTCTGATTGTAGCTACAGCACTGTTTGAGTGTAGCTACAGCACTGTTTGATTGTAGCTACAGCACTGTTTGATTGCAGCTACGGCACTGTTTGATTGATTTTTTAACGGCGGGCCAAGTAAAATCTCTCTTATGTGGCCATCTTGATACACTCCGTCGCAATAAAATACCTCTTCGTGGTGGCGTTTTGGTGGCTTCCCTTTTTAGCATTGCATTGTTCATTTTAACTAGCTACGAGTCTTTGACTTACTTCTTCCTTAAATACACCAAAACAAGAGTGACACTTAATATAAGGAGGCCCTTATCTTCACGAAACGGTCTCTTAGAGAAGAGTTTCCTTCATTTAACGTGGGTGTTTTGCTGCTGTTGCAAGTGAAGACAAGTTTGGATGAGTTAGATCTCAACGTGGTTTTTCTTTCTCAACAGTTGTCACCCAAGCATACTCCACAGTTACCTTCACCAGAGGAACCGCTGTCATCCACTGTAGAGTCGTACAACCCACAGGGATTTGCTTCTATCTTCAAGCAAGGAAATGTCGCCAAAGAATGTGAGTACTATCTTCTTTACACCAGGGTGTCGTTTACACACACTGAACCTGTTTGCACGCATGTTATTCGAAAACGTATTAGCACGGACCGGACCTGTAAGTCTCATGCATCAAACTCATTAACATCCCTCAGTGATTTGCCTAGCACTAGCCTACATCTTAGTCATCCATCTAGCTTTTCATTCAAAGCTTGTCAGTCATTTGGTTGGTAAATTTTGTCAACAATCTCTGGGCTGGTCAAAGTTAGTTATGGCACGACCAACTAGATTAAACAATAGCTGACTTGTTATGTTTTACAATTCATAGCTCATAGTACAGCTACTAAACCAGCAGGTCCCCTGGCCGCCACCATCGGCGAAGACACGCAGACAAACCAGGTACGGCTTGAGAACCGCTTGGTCTATTGTATAACCCGACCAGTTTGTTGTACCGCTAATATATCATTTAATAAAATTGTATTCCAGAACGCCCCACCGGCCAAGCCGCCACGAGATATCAACGAAGACAGATCGAGCGACAAAGTATTCATGACTACTACTACGGTGGTACAGTCAGTGATTGACCTGAACACTGGCCTGCCCTATGCGAGATGTGAAGACTATCCACAGTTTGTCAAGGTACGTAACATAACAACTTATATCTACGATATTTGCAGAGTACGCTCTTGTGTTTGTGGGTTATAAAATTAATTGAGTGTAAAAACAATTGCGAAATTAACGTTGGTAACTTGGCGTGACCGGGTGTCATGGCGTGACCGTGCCGTGCCGTGCCTGGGGATTTTGATCGGATGAAGAGTTGCGCTTTGATTTTTAATTCCGTCTCGTAATTGTTCATTGTTTAAGGATTTTGATCGGATGAATAGTTGCGCGTCGTAATCTTCAATACCGTACCGCACCGTGACCGTGCTATGTACTAGTGCAAATCTATCGGGAAATGATTTATACGCTGGATTTCGTGGCATGTTCGAGTACCGTGGCATGTTCTAGTATTAAGACTGGATGAAGGGTATCGCGTTGTTGGCATTAGTACCATAATCACTTTGTTAACTTTTGCTATTTATTTCTGTAGACTATAGGTGTCGCTTTAAGAAGTCTTCTTTCTGAAGTTGACAGTGAGATCCAAAGCTTGCCTTCAAGTTCACATAAAGAGGTTGGTACAAAGATAGCTAGATGTTTAGCGAAAGAGTGTAACATTCTGCCCACCCTAACTGTATACTCTACTTGCTCTATATTCTCTTGCTTTAATATTGAAACGAAAATTCAATGCGTTTTCAGATCGAAATGGCTCACAAAGTACTCTCCGCAGACATGGGTGAACTCATAAACTCAATGAAACTTGCTCAGAAATACAGCACAACTACACTAGACCAGGAATACCGCAGAGGAATGTTATCAGCCGGACATGTGTTAGCAGTGGACGCTAAGCACTTGTTTGATGTTGTAGACACCGCAAGAAAACAGGGTCGAAGAAGCTCACCCACGACTGTGTCAAACAGCGATAAGTAGGGGGATGTTAACTATCAAGAGGGGAAAAAAACGCATTTTTCGAGCAATAGTTGCTGCTTTTTTTAATAGAATTTATGAAAAAGTTTGCAAATTTCCTGGTGAAATCTTTACTGGATAAATGCAAAAAATGCCAATAATGATTTTCGCTTAAAGCAATTACTGGATCGGCCAAGAAGGCACAAATGTTTATGGTGTATACATTACCTTATGCATTACCTTATGCAGTCCTCTTAAAGTCCTGAATTTCAGCTCTGTGTTTTCTTTGGAGAGAATTTGAAAAGAAAACAGCTCAAAGAACATGTTTAAATAGAATACTTTATACAACAAGACAACAATGTTTGTTTTAAAAAATCTTTTGACATCCCATTTGTACCACCGCTTCCCCTAAATGTGATCTGGAAGCAATATTTCAAAATATTTATAGTAATATAGACAACAACTGCAGCAAATAGGACAGGAGATTTCCATAACAGTTGGGTAACATGTTGGTTCAGACATCCAATTGGTTTATAACAAACGCTTGAGTGAAGTGAACATAACAGACGCTCATCAATTTGTGTTGAGAAAAAGAAATGAACGAAGTGAACGACAGTTGAGTTCTTAGTCCCTTGGTGGGAGAATAAATCTGCAAGAGTGCCACAGTCAGATAAATTTTGAGGCTCATTCAAATCTGATTTCAATAGGCGTGGCCATACACCTCTGTCCACCCCTTCAGTGTGCCAGAAAGTAGAAAAGGATTCTACTTTTGTGATGCATCATGCAGGAGTCAGTCTTTTGTATTCTACTTTCGTAACCTGCATTATGCCTAATTAGCCAGCTCTTAGGCTTGTTGCAAAAGAATAAAATTTTAGTCCAGGCATACTAACTTATCTAAACTTAGAAATAACACAACTGCGCATTCTTGGAATATCATTAACATATTCAGATAATTATGGATTCTAATGAAGTTTACAAATCTATAGAGGGTTTAATATTCTGCAATATAGATAAATTAAAGTGGTTTTAATTAGCCAGACGAAGAACATTTTTATAAAGAAAGTAATAAGGAAACAGTAGCATAACCTTTACAGTATTAAGGATGATTTTTAAAGAAATACAAATATTATATATTTTTGAAATGCGAACGCCAGCCATTGGGCATATTTCAAGCATGCGCAGTGCATCTTCCTTTTTGCCGCAATACAAAGAAAATAAGGTCGGTGCTACATTTAAATGCTTCAAGCCTTCCCTGCCATTCCTCCCTTACTATAGTTATGAATTGTCATAGACAATTTAGGGAGGGGAAGGAAGGGGAATTTATTTTCAGAATGTTCTGGCATACCACAGGAAGACCAAATAAAGTTTCAGCCAGTTTCTT
Organism: Actinia equina; assembly: GCA_011057435.1. NCBI lineage: Eukaryota > Metazoa > Cnidaria > Anthozoa > Actiniaria > Actiniidae > Actinia > Actinia equina. The sequence goes on from WHPX01000021.1 coordinate 239,368, forward strand.
TAGAATACACAAATTTGCTTGGGCTTCCTGTGTTTCCTTCCTTGATATCCCATTTTGTAGATAATTATAATTCATTTGTATTCAAGCTTAATTTCCCAGTAAACTATTGAAAAGAATTTGTTGTTAGGCAACAATGAAAGTAGATTTTATACATGAATATATTTTAGTGTACTTGGAATAAATCATGCTACTTTCAAAGTACGAGTGAGTCAGTCTTATTTCTCACTGTCCCTCCGGTCCCTTGGAATAAAATTAAAACCTGGGTTTTCAATAGTGACGAGAGCAGTTTTTTACTAATCGGATGTTTCTTCTGCCCAATAACAAAGTGATTTCATATCTAACTGTGCAAAACAATCATAAACTTCTATTTAAATACACAGAGCAGCTCAATTTTTTCAATTCTCATGAGCAAAATGTTTGGAGGGGGGGGGGGGGGTGATTTGAGTTGCATATAGATTATCCTGCAAGGGGACTTAATAATGGTGGTTACGTAGAATCTTGGAAACACTCTTCCAGGATTATAGGTTACCCCATCCTGCACCCCCTCTAGTATTCTTCCAGGAAGGATACCCACAGCAATCACAGCAAAGAGGCAGTTATAGCAGCGACAGTACAGCTGGGATACAGAAAAGGCTCAGGACACATCATTTTCTCTATCTCGCACATACTACATAATTATGCAGCTTACTGTGAGAGTCAAGTTGTTTGTTTTTAATACTAAAAAACCTTAACCACCCCAATTACATCAGTGGCGCAAGCTCAACAGGGTCGAACTGAAAGCAATGAGAAGGCACCTCTGGCAGCCCCTGTACAGTACATGTATGACCCCGGAGTACAGCTCTAACCAATTAGGATTAGCTAGGCCTTAATTAAGGTAACCCTTAAGTATTTATCTGTTCCTGAGTACAGAGTACAGCGATCTACAACCTCATCCACACAGAAATATTTCGATTTAAAATACGAAACTACTACATATTTTTATTGCCAGTATACATGCCTGAGATGATCATTGAATGATTTGCAGAGTGATAAAAACATTAAAATATTACATGTGAATAAAATCATCTGGAATAGGATTAGAATTTAATATATATTACTTATTTACTGCTTTTCATGCCATAAAGATTGGGACACCTAGCGAGAATGCACGCACCCATTTTTCTGGTATACATATGCTGAAGATGTCGTTATACAGACAACAGTCATACAACTTCTCACGCAACATTTGCAGAGTGAATACTACTCGTGTTGCAATCCTGCAAGCATTACATTTTCTTTGTTGCAACGAGTAGGGAGAGAACCACTTCACGCAACGACAAAAGTGGCAATTACAAATTAATGCAACAATGCATTTTTATTGCCCCTTTACTGAAACTGTTTTAGATTTTTTTTAAATAATCACAAAGCAAGTAGGTTCCTCTGGATTTGACCAGTTGCACGGAAGATAAAACTGCTACAATGCTGGTTACTTTCCCCTGGACTTGTCCCAGAGGAAGAAAATCTTTAAATCTGGATAGCTCCTGGACAGCAAACTGCTTTTCCACAAGCCACTTTTATTTCCAAAAGTTACAAAGTGAATGTTAAACTCCGATTCCGCCATTTGTCATACATCGATTTGTTTATTTGGTTTGTAACGAAGACACTATTCGATTAACCGGAACTTTGGGCTTTACTTTGAACATGATTGGTTAATGGACTTCCCAAGTGTCTTTGCGGTGGTGTAAACTGATCCACACCTTGTGAGCCATCCTGACAAGATAAGAATAACATTTTAAAAACTGGTGACGATACCACGCTACAAATTTAAATTATCAACTTTCTCCTAGCAATATTTTTGTTGTCGTTATTGTCCCTGCTGTTATAACGATACATGACAGACTGTTTTCTATCTCAGTGGCACGCAACAAAAAGCCTATAATTTTATTTTCATCGGGAGAGAAATTACAGCGTTTCGACAACTTTAGAAAGGAGTATACCAAACATTTCCATCTACGATGTTCAAAACGACATTTATTTTCATTGACAGTCTCTTAAGGAATTAGTAAGTTGTTATCAGTCGTTTACTACATTAGTTTTAACTAAGTGTTATAAAGGATTAAAGTACGAGAAAACACAGAAAGAATGTGTTAGAAAAAAGCACCTGTTTGGGACTGGAAGACCCAGCGAATGCAGAAACTTGTTCGAGATTTTGTACCATCTGTCTAGACTCGGCCAGTAAGCGATGAAGTTTACTGGTGGGCGAGGATTCTTCCGCCTACCAAAAAGTGGGAAATGCAGAACATTTATTGAGTCAATCATTGGATTAGGAAACACTACTTTTGGTAAATGGTCTTGTGTTTTCTTTCAAAAATGTTCACTTTTACCCCAATAAAAAATAAACCCTACACGAAACTTCGTCACAAAGAGGAAAGATAAGGTTATAGTATTTCTATTATCGTTATTTTGATGTTGATGTTGATCATGCATGAATGCTGTTTGTTGGTTATTTCATTATCTATAGTTGATGTAGACGACATTGACAAAGTGAGTAGTTTTATGAGTTTAGGGGACAGAAAACCTAGACATAGTTCATACAGAGCAGTTTTCGTACGAGTAGGATAAAAAGATACCGCAAATACGTAGCCAAGCAATATCTTACCGTAAGTAATTACACGTTGTGATTGGATGAATTACTGGACGAAATTTGGAAGCCATTTCAATGTTACGGCATATCGTACCGTGTACGCGTTGTAAATCGGTACAGTATGTTTTCCGAGATGTGTTTCTCCGCCCTTACGAAAACCACTCTATTGCAAGGATAGTCTGCTGAAAGCGGTATCACACGGGATGTTACACGCAATATTTCGCCCTCGTTCAAAATCCGGTTTGAAAAAAAATATAGACATTGATTGATTAATTACACACCTGATGGTTACCCTGTGGTGTAGAAGTGCTATGCGGAAACCCATTTATAGATACCCCGGGTGGCCCGGTAGCTGTGCTGGTGAAATCAACCCCGATACTATACGGCACATAGCCACCATCGCCGTTAAACGACTCGACATCGGGCTTGGTACCGGATATTGTCATGCCTCCAAATGCCGAGTACATGTCGGGTTTGCTGGCCGGTGCACCGTAGTATGGTTGTTGGCGGAAATCACTCCCGTAGTTATCCGGCATCCCTGTGCTAGTATACGGTCTGTCGTTTGATAACGTTGGTAGGGGCTCATGGGAAACACTTTCTAAATCTTCGCTAAACTCGCTGCCTATAGTAGCGTAGTTGGACATTGGAGTCAGCCCTTTGACTAAAAAAAGCAAAACGAAAATGTATCAAACGATCCTAACAAGAGCTAGTTGTGTACAGAATCGCCCTTCCCCCCCCCCCCCCCCCCCCCGCGCCCGCCCCCTCCCCCCTCTCCAAGTAGGGCAGGAGATGGGAAGGCCTAAATACATGCTAAACGAATATAGTCAAAACGAGGGCCATGAAGATCTCTTCGTGGAATTGGGTTTGCCTTTGAAGACAAAGATTTCAAGTACGATCCTGCTGCTAGAGCTAATAGTCTATTGTTTTTGATGTCCAATACAGATCCCTGGCACCAGAGTCACCTAACCTTTATAAACATAAACTGAGACATAAACTGATGGAACTAACTATTACTGAATTAGTGCAGGAAAATGGGTGCATTTTGGTGGTAAGATATTTAGGTGCCTTCGAGTAAATTTTAAGTGCATATCTGGATGCTTTTTTATGGAATTTGGGATCACTTGGGTGCTCTTGCGTGTATTTTGGTGTATTTGCGTGCTCTTTGGTGTAATTTGGGTGCTTTTTTATGTATTTTGGGTACATTTGGGTGTCTTTTGGTACATTTTAAGTGCATTTTCGGTACATTTTAAGTGCATTTTCGGTGCAGTGCTTATCGTCACCTGGGAGGTACGGAGTGAGATCACCGTCATTCTCGTCGTCTAACACTACATTTATCTTGGTCAAACCGTCTGCTTTTGTCAACGAATAGAACACATTGTCTGCATGGTGAAATGTTAGCAGTAAATTGTGAATTGAAATGTCATGAAAGCAAATTTACAAAAAGCTTACTGATTTGTGGCTTTTAGCACGGTGGTATGGCATGCATGTTGTAGCACTGAAATGGCTTCCCATTGTCGGCTCATGCGTGCATACCAGCTAATTATATATACTATATTCTTTAATAGATAATTATTGATGTTATCAAAATCCAATTGTTTTCTTTCTAGCTTGTTTATCATAGACCGCCCCCGTTTTTCAAGCACACTAAATATGTCTAATTTTCCTCTATGCATTCGTTGGGATAATGCAGACTGAAAACATTTGATTTTGATAAGATCAGTAATTATAACATAATAATTGTCAAAATATGCTTGTTTGGCGTATTTCCTTACCAAGGATAACTCATTTTAGCGCAATGATATAGCAAAGCACGAAATATTTACTATTGACCTAGTCTATTTAAACAGTAATGATGAAAAGGTAAATTATACACCGTGAAAAAGATGAAAAAACCACTTCTTTCTCTTTTACTCCGACGAAGGACTAGCGTCCGAAACGTCAGTAAGTTTTTTCATCTTTTTCACGGTGTATAATTTACCTTTTCATCATTACTGTTTCATTAGAAACACCGACGCAGCTCACACTAGTTTTAGCTAGTTATACCTTTTTATTACTAGTCTATTTAGTTAGACAAAAGAAGCCAGTTTTGTATTTAGCAGCGCGCTCGAAAATTGTCTTAAGCATTAAACATTAAAACAGCATTAGTGTTAAGACTGGACTTATTTATATACGCGGGAGGCTTTGGGAATTGTTCATGGAACATAACTTAGAAAAAATGGACCCACGTTGTCTTTAAGTATCTTCACATGTGAAGAAAACTCTCAGTAGATAATTCCGTCAACTTGTATTCTTTAGCCAAGAAGAAAACTTGAATTGTTTTATCAATAATGACCGAAAACTGACGCTTAATTAAAGAAACGAGAAATAATGAATGATGAATAAATATCGAACAACGGTTACTTGAAGAAATTTTCTCGAACTCGTGTTGTGTTGACAAAGATATACAAGGTATTTCGTTAACGCTCAAATAAAAAATTATATCTAAGTATAGGGTCACACTCCTCATCTTCGTTCTATAACAACCAAAAATACGACACAAAATATAACTCACCATCGAAGTCGAGTGATTTTGTAGACGCTGCATCCTACAAGAAAGAAACATGGCCGTTACAATCAGCTGGTGGAGCACCGTGGAATGAATTGAAAGCATTTAAATAACAGTAGGGACAAAAATCCTAGTGCGCATGCTTGGAAAATCACGGATGACAAAGAGCATTCTATTTTCAGAGTCAGGCCAAAAGCGTTTCTGCGCGTATAGAGATATAAAATAAAAAGTTTTGTCTATTTGGGCTGTTTGTGTTGGTGTTAGACTCTCTTAAATTCACAGATCTTGTCATTTTCCCGCCAATTTTCGCACATGCGCAGTACGTTTTTCAAAGTTGTTGGAAATGAAGAAACAAATGGCATGGTCTCACTTTGCTAATCTTTAAAATAAAACAGAGAAGAGAAAAAAGAATAGAAAATAGCTAGGTGAATAATTCTGTTTACCTGATTGTCGAAGTCGGGGTTGAGGTCATAGTTGATCTTCTCATCATAGTAATCCCCGATCTTAGCGTCATTCGTCAGTTCATCAGATTTTAAATACGACTCTTGATTAGACTGAAGCTGCATTTGTAAGAACGAGATATCTCGCTGCTGACGATCGCAGATCTGGGAAAAAAATAATAAAACACTAGATTTAATAAATGTATTGAAAGACTACGCGACTTGAAGTTGTGAAAGGCTTGCATGGAACTCTTATTCAGTCGTTTCATCAAAGGCTCGTAATTTACTTATTACGTATGTTCTTATTTGATATCCGAGCCCATCCCACATGGCGCATTGCCTCATCTATCTATTGAAAGGCTAGGGAGATTACGGAAGCGCTGAGAGACTGTTACCTGATTTTCTTTTTTGAATTCTCTAAACTTACCTGTCGTATGTTTTGCAGTTCAGCATCGGTTCTTTCTTGCTTCGATTTTTGAAGCTCTAACATTTGATCTTTTCTCTTTTCTCTTTCGCCTTAAAAAGAATGTGCAAACATATTTTTAATTTTTTTTAGTGTGGCATGGTTGGCATGGCTGACATGCCTGCAGTTCTAAACACTCTGTGCAATGCCTGGGGTCGCAAGTTAGATTCTCGACTGAACAATATATGTCAGTTGAGTGTATTTTAAGTGTTGTTCTCTACCTTGCAGTGAGGCGGGGTTTTCTCCGGATACTCCGTCTTTCCTCCCTGGCTCCGTTAAAATCAACATGTTAGTGAGATGAGTGTTGTATATTGTGTAGTTGTAGTGCACGTTGAGCAAACCTCATGGAAGAGCCCCTAACGGGGAGTAGTGTGAAATATTTTCCTTCTTGTTAAATTTTTGATGTGTTTGGCTGGGCAACTTTCCTCTACATTTGCACCAAGCCTGGCTCCTGCGCTAACTAACTGCGTGGAGTTGACCGAGGAGCACTAGGCAGCTCCCGAAGGAAGCGAGAAGAGAAACGTAAAGAAACAGTTTGAGAACCTCTAGTTTCTCAAACATTTTACCTGCTAAGAACAGCTCTTTCTGCAGCACCAATACTTCTTGTTTTACCTGATGAAGAAATAAAAAAATAAGTATTGTTTCAGTGTTAGTAATTTCCATTGATACGATGTCGTACCATGCGCGTGCTGTAAGTCACTACCATATGGTTTCCACTCATTCGAAAACCATTCTAATGAGAAACCATATCAATGTTACGGCATGTCGTACCATGCGCGTGCTGTAAGTCACTACCATATGGTTCCCACTCATTCGAAAACCATTCTAATGAGAAACCATATCAATGTTACGGCATGTCGTACCATGCGCGTGCTGTAAGTCACTACCATATGGTTTCCACTCATTCGAAAACCATTCTAATGAGAAACCATATCAATGTTACGGCATGTCGTACCATGCGCGTGCTGTAAGTCGCTACCATATGGTTTCCACTCATTCGAAAACCATTCTAATGATAAACCATATCAATGTTACGGCATGTCGTACCATGCGCGTGCTGTAAGTCGCTACCATATGGTTTCCACTCATTCGAAAACCATTCTAATGAGAAACCATATCAATGTTACGGCATGTCGTACCATGCGCGTGCTGTAAGTCGCTACCATATAGTTCCCGTTCTATACGTGACTCTTTTTGACATCATCTATCACAGACAAAACTAAAAAGAAGAAAGAACTTCATGTTTTTAACACTGACCTGTCCACACTCAGCTTGTATCTCATCAGCATCACTAAACTGTTTACTTATATCACCTATAAAATATCAACAACAAATATTGGAAGGTGTTTAGAAGGATAACAATAAATAATTATCAATCTATGACATTTGCCGAATGTGAATCTGGGTGAATGTATCACATGTGAGCCGAAATTTCTTATGCGAATTTTTCTCAATTGCCACAGAACATTTCCTCTGTGAAAATGAACGGGTTAGGAGTTATGGGTGTCGTAAATATTTATAATAGCAGATTGGACGCAGCGAAGAAAGATAGATAGATAGCATTACTTAAACTTCGATATGCACAATGGGCCAAACACTTGTTATAAATACATTTGACTAGCTGATATAAAATCTAATATGAAAATATATGAATACGAATATTATCCTACTATAGAGATAGTACAAGGTAGATATCTAAGGTATATAAATATTATGTAAATAAATAATATATTCATAGTGAATATGTAAAGGGTCCCTTTGAACAGTGTTACCTCTAAGTTTTTCAATCTCGTTTTTATTCGCTAAAGCCTGATCTTTCCATTGATCTCTCTCAGTCTTAAGAGTTGCATCTGCCTTCTTTAGCTCCTATTAATAACAAGTTGACAATATCAAAATTGTGAAAAATTTAAGCTATTGACTATTTTTCTTATATATATATTCTCATAAAATAACTGCTCTAAATCTCGCAATCTGATTGGTTGGAAGCGCGTGCTTTATGAGAGCACACAGCACGCATGCGCACTTTCAGTTTCGTCATTCACGTAATGTGTATTTTATAAAAGAAACTAAAAACTTGCTTGCTGTGCTGTGTGGAGTTATAAAGCACTTGGGGATTGACAGAACTCTCAAGAAGTGTCGAGAAGCATTCCGCTATGCGTCGTGCTTCCCCTTCTCTTGTGTTCTGCCAACCCCCGCGTGCTTTATAACTGCACACAGCACGAGCATGCGTTTTCTATTTCTTCAAGGTATCAGCCACTACATCCATCCCCCACCATCTCCCCCCGATTTCCCCCTATGCATCCATATACCATTGCATCCTGCAAATCTTATTGCAACTATCATGAAACAACCCCTTAACACTGTTACCTGGCAAAAACCTTCCAATCTACGGATCTTCTGTTGCAATTCTCCAATTCTGACATTAGCTTCTGTGATGTCATTATCCTAAACATAAACAAATATCAAACAAACATTTTTTTCAAAACCTGAAACTACTTCTGGGCTGATCTAAGTCAGGGCAAGTCTAACTCACAGATAGAACCCTGAAACAACCTCTGGACTGATCTAAGTCAGGGCATGGCTAACTCACAGATCAAACCCTGAAACAACCTCTGGGCTGATCTAAGTCAGGGTAAGGCTAACTCACAGATTAAACCCTGAAACAACCTCTGGGCTGATCTAAGTCAGGGCAAGTCTAACTCAAAGATAGAACCCTGAAACAACCTCTGGGCTGATCTAAGTCAGGGCATATCTAACTCACAGATTGAACCCTGAAACAACCTCTGAGCTGATCTAAGTCAGGTAATGGCTAACTCACAGTTTGAAATGTGAAGCAACCTCTAGGCTGATCTGAGTCAGGGAATGGCTAACTCACAGTTTGAAACCTGAATCAACCTCTGGTCTGATCTAAGTGAGGGCAAGGCTAACTCACAGATCAAGTCCATAGAGTGTGAACAAGTGCTATAGATCTGCAGCAATCTAAACCAACGATATCAAGTTATCCATCTTCTTGTTGTTTCTAAACCTTACCTTGAGTTTTAGTCTGGTTGATAGTTCTTGTTCTCTTGCCTGTAGCTGTCCTATGGTGTTGGATAACTCCCTCATGGTATTTGTTAGGCTATTATTCTTTTCCTGAATCAAAAATCAAAACCTCACTACCAAGGTCAGAGTTTGAAAAAAATGATAATAACTAGTGGTTACTAGGTGACACTGCTTTGGTGTTTCAAATACAACCAGTGAAGAAGAAGGAACTGACTTGAAATCCAGACAATCATTAGTCTTTCATAGAGGTAAAAGAGACAAGAATTACAAAAAAAATATTTTCTTCAGTGAGGAAAAATAAAATACTACAATTTTCATAAATATGCAATCTCTGTGTCTGCGAGCTGCGAGCTGAAATTTGATTTTTTACTGCCGTCAATCAATCCTAACCAGTTGGTACCTTTCATATTCTTGACCGGCGGCAGTGGAAAACTAGAACGAAAACTGCAGTAAAACCCTTAGAATTAATGGCAAGAGAAGGAGATATGAAATACATATGTAGGTGTCAAAAAGTGTAAAGACTTTTAAAATCCCTTTTATTAAGTAAATAGGTATATTTTTCTTTGAAATGTGAACTTTTAGTCATGATAGCAAACAGTCAAATCAAAGACAATTATTAAAATACCTCCAGATCTTGAAGTTGGTGTATTGATGTGTTAGCTTGTTCTGATATATGTTGTAACTGTACCTATGTAATAAAAAATGCACCAATAAGATCTAGATATTCAGGTAGGTTACCACTGTTTGCATTACTACACAGCTGCCCCAGATACAAGTCGAGTCGTGTAGTTTGCAATAGACTACTGTCAATCATTCATGTTGACACCATTTATACACGTTTGGATCAGTGAGTTGGCTTTTCTATCAAACTTTCTCAGTCAGATATCACAAAGGAAAGTTCCAAAAGCGATTGCAAAGAGTTTGAGTACATCCTTGAAGTAGAATGAGGTGTTCGATTGACAGCAGTCTATTGCAAACTACACAACATGATTTGTGTCTGGGGTGGCTGCGTAGTAATGTAAACGGCAGTAAGCCGAGAGTTCTTACTTGTGTATCTTCTAATTCCTTGGTTTTTGTCTTTTCTTCTGCCTCAGATGCCTTCAACCTGGGACGAACAAATTTCTTAAATATCACATGCAATTCACTAAAAAAACCTTCAAATTGTATCAATAAACCTGAAACAACTACTGGGCTAATCAAAGCCAGGCGATAGCTAACTCTCAGATGGAATATAGCACGTAAGGCTTTGCAAAAAGGTGAAACCACAAAATCTGGTAAGATACCTTGGAATCAAAGGAGAGGCCTAACAATAGTTTTCTCAAGGTCGTGTGCACATCCACATTGATGGGCCACAAAAATGAAAAATGCAATTCAGTAAAATTGAGAAGCCGGTTTTATATTTAAAGAGGAGAATAATTGATTTTATGAATTGTTAATTTTCATTATAAAGCTCCTGCTCTTGTATTGTGGCCTGTCAAGTTCCTTAAATTTGGATGTGCACGCAATCTTGAGGAAACAGTCTATTTATACTCACATGTGATGCCGAGTCCAGGTATTTGAACACAAGACCCTAGCTACATGCGAGGCAAGTGCTATACATACATATATACCGCTAGGCCACCCATAGTTGATTCCCAAAAGGAAAACATAGCTTACTAAGCTTAACACACATCTTCTTACCTTGCTTGATTTGCTCTAATCTGTTCATTTTTATTTTTAAGTTCACCTAAAAAAAAATTATCAGAATTATTTGTTAATGACTTTTGTAACTATTATGAAATATTTATTACAATGCATCATGTATATTTTCAGATGATGGCTAGTGAACACTAGCGTGGACTGCGTCGGTGTTTCTAATGAAACAAGTTATCGTAGAATTATAAGTTGAACGCCGTAGTGAAAATAGAAACTGACGTTTCGGACGTTAGTCCTTCGTCGGAGTCAATCAATCAATCATTGACTCCGACGAAGGACTAACGTCCGAAACGTCAGTTTCTATTTTCACTACGGTGTTCAACTTATAATTCTACGATAACATGTATATTTTCATATTGGTTCTTAGTTGTTATTAGTTTCTTTCAAATATTTGCAGTACTCACTTTCTAGCCTAGAACATCTCTTCTCTAATGAAAGTACCTGGAAGGGAAAATATTTTAAAAAGTAACTTAATTATTAACTTGTGCAGCTATATAAAAAATATTAATTACAGCTGATTATTAGATATCATTATTCTTCATCAGGTTTTCATTATTAATTAAAATATTTAAATATTAATCCTATCCTTTTTGTAATCACTACCAAATCCTGCAATCTGATTGGTTCAAAAGAGTGCGATTAATTCCCAAATTGCATTCTTAGGAGCTCTTAATCGCATCCTAAAAAATTTTTTTTTTTTAACAATAAAATAAAACAAAATTAAATTTTAAAAAATGTTTTTAGATGTTTTTTTGTTCGCATTTAGTTCTTCTACTACATTAAATTGATTATTCTGCACTCTTTATTAGTAGGAATATCCGTAGTATCTCTTAATGTTGATATTCATGGCTTACAATCATTCATGTCCATTTTATTTTTGTGATTCATTTTTGCCAACCATAAGTGTTGGTAGCGCATCAGTAAAGTTTGAGTAGGTAATTAGTTTTGGCGTGGGAAGGGTGTCCAGTGCCTACCAATTCTGGTGTTTAATAGTATATATAGATATATAGTATGATTTCTCCTCTTTTTTTGTTGTTGTTCATTTTGTACTTACTCTTTGTCTATCATCCTCCCAAGCTACAATTTGCTTTTGGTGAGATTGTACCATCTCATTTAGTTCTCTGTTTTGCAATTAAACACAAACAAAATAATATTAAAGCAATCCCCCAGAGAGAACAAATAAACAAGGATCATTGGTAGAAGTCAGAACAAAGGAAATAATAATTATTGCCTCAATAGACCTACAGCTGTTAATATTTACTGTGAGCATAATGTTTTCCATATCAAACCATGTGTCATTCTCTTAAAAATAGATGTTTTCGATTGTTACATGATTGTGTCTTCTTATGCATAACTGTTAAATAAAGAAATGATACTCTAGGGAATGACATGCAGACAGCAAAGAGAAAACATTACACCCAATCTAACATGGGGTATTATCTGTACATGTATTGACAAAGATTATTGTGTGGTTAAAGAAAATACCTCACCATACCTTACCAAGGAAGAAATAGGAAATTCCCAATTTGTCGGGGGTCAGAGGAAAAACCAAATTACAAGGTCTGCATGAAAGAAAATTGGAAATTCCAGATGGGTAAGGGGACATTTTTTTTAAAATTCCTTCCATGGTGGGGTATGGAAAGTTTCTGGAACTCTGTGGTTCTCAGATGCCATTCTACCTGTCTCGGTCCTTTAGTTCTCCTATCATCAACTGAAGTTCTCTCCGTTGTCTTTGAATGGTATCACTATCAACATCTGAAGCCTATGTTTTGAGATAAATAAAAAATAAATAAAAGAGAGATTATTACAACAGGAAAGTGTAAACAATAGGCATAATAATATTGGTTTTGGTGCAATTTTTACCCATTTCAGATCTTGTGTAATTCCCTGGACTTTTATTGAATATGAATACATCATCATTATAATCAAAGTTTTCTTCATCGCTCGAGATCAGCCCCATGGTGCATTTGCATTGGAAACTGCTGTTCCGATAAGCGCTTGAAGTATACAACTAAGATAAACAACTATTTCTTTACTTTTACAGGCATTAATGAGTAATATCCTCTCACCTGTTTGCTTGGAGAGAGTGGAGATCCACTTCGAAGTCTTGAAGGACTTGTTCCTCTTCTTGGACTAACTGACCTTCTGGTTCCTATGGGACTAGTATTTCTTATGGGTGACTTGTTACGAGATGATCTTAAGGATGGAATGGCTGAGGATGGGTTGTAAAGACTGTTGGTCGTTCTTGGCTTCATGTAGGATGATGCCATAGTAGTCGACATTGGAACTGAAGTCTATTAGAAATAAATAAATAAATGCATGCATAATATATGGAAGAGGGGGTGCAAGTTAAAATTAGGGGGTGTCAGGAAAAAAATTAATGTTCAGTAAAATAGGGAGATTTGAATTTTTTTTTTCAGAGAATTGGGGAAATTTTTAGAAAAAGCTACAAGAGATTGCCCAGGGGGATAGTTATTTTGGGGGGAACTTCCAGGGGGTGTCTTAAGAAATTTTTTGTCATTTATAGAATTCACCTATCTCCCCCCCTGCCATACATTATGAATGCAGCCTAAGCCACCCTTTTTAATATCATGGAAATGCTTTGACTGATGGTCAAAATGTACTTCATCAAGACAACAATGATTATGAAAATAAATATGCATGCATGCATACCTTGGATACTGGTGTGCTGTGGTACAGATTTGACTGAGCTGTAAGGCAAACCAGATTGCGAGCCTGGAAGGGATCATAGAATGATAAATCTTACATAACTTTACAATGTTGATCTTAAGCCAGACTCAATAAACCAGGTGATAGTCAAGCAAGCACAAATATGGTAAATACATAATAGTATGGTAAGCAACATTATAATGCATGCAACCACAATGAGGCAGATAATTAAAACTAGAAAAGGAGCTATAATGATTTACTTATAAGAAATACTTCGCAAAACATAAAAAGATGTCAAGAAAATAACAAACAAGGTAGGTAATAATCAAGGAATGAAAAATGTTGAACAAAAAGAAAATTATAGTAAAGATCAGTATGAATGAAGATTGATGAAGATTGTTCAAGATACGCAGCCAAAAAACTTGACTCATTGCACAGACAATGTAACAAACAATTCACACAATTTAAATTTTGGCCACTATTAAGTTTTTCCCTTTTAAGTTATTTTAGGTAGAATTGTTTTATTATTGGCCAGCTCCAACTTGGGCAGCTTACATTAAAACAAAACATTTTCTCCTATGATAAAGAATTTAATTTTTTTAAATAAAGGAGAGGATGTTAAAGGGAATGTTTACTTTCGAGTAAGTTTTAAATTTAATGAATATATTTGAAAAATTGGTTTGAAACAGATGTGAATATAAGAGAAAGATTGCCAAACATACGGAACAATTAAAAAATAACGAACATAAAAGAGAATTCATAACAAAAGCAAAATACAACTGTTAGAGGGCATTTGGAAACAAAGTGTGTGTATAAAGGAGAGTATTTGAACAGGGAATAAAGTAACGCTAAATAATCTAAATGAGCTGAAAGTTATATAGTGTGGCTATTAGGAATATGGATATAAGAGATCATAAAAAATAAATCAGTTGTGATAAGATATATTCATGAAATGATCAAATGTCAAAATATCAAACTTACCAAAGACCGCATATTTAACTACTTATTACATAGCGTAGATTTTAAATTTCGATAAGAGCATAAACATATAGAATTATTGTAGTGACAAATAGTTCATTCTACAATTAAATCAGTCTATTGTAATATTTAATACTGGGAGGAATTTCTAAAGCCCATTCTAATTTTTACTGTGAGAAATACGAGAGTTCAGACCACATGCATGGATACCAGGAGTAGACGCAATAAGACGACAATTATTTCTCCTTCATAGCTTACCTTTTATCTGTTCACTTGGTAGTTGTACTCTTTTTCTAGCACCAATATCAGTGGAGTATCCTTTACTTGGCAAAACACTGTTATATCTGTCCATAATTGATCTTAAATGAACCGTTGATTACTGGTATTCGATAATCGAGATATTCAACCCCCGCGCGCTTTTTCCAACAATTCTGGACACGTTCCTCCTACAAACCAACCTCTAGACGCTGCACCCGACCTAAATATACTCCGATATTTGGTAATTTAAAGGTGTTTTTGAGTCTTAGAGGTTCTTAGAGGTGTAAGATCTTAGTTTTCTCCTCGTAAGTCTTGAGATCTTGATGTTAAATTCGTTACCACAGACGCCGTTCGCGCCTGATCGACGCTGGATAATACGCATGCGTGTGTTTACGAACTGCCGCTGGGCCAACTGATTGTCTGCACAATATTCATAATAGTAAATGTTTTAACTACAAGATTAATTGATTAAAACAAAAGCCAACGGCGGGAGTTTTTTGAACTGGCCAATCACGATCACGGCATTTGATTGAACCTTGTTAAGATCTGTCAAAATAAGAGTGGAAACAGCAGGTTTGCTGTTATTATATGGCGTGTTTACATTCTTTGGTAAACAAGACGCGCGCCCAGGGAGAAGTGGGATAAAATATAAGGTGGCTCGTCACACTTAATTGGCCGGTACATAAGAACAAATTCTTACAAAGATTGAACAAATTTCCAATGTTTTAAATTATGTTACTGACCTTTCCAAAAAGTGCTCTAAAATTATCTATGCTAAAGTATTAGAAAAAATGACAGATGAACTTTGAAATAGATCAATTCAGGGATAGCGGTGTCTCCTTTGCAGCCGTTCTTAGTTCTTAGGGATCTTTAGACCGATACTTAGAACGCTACTAAGTGTGCCAATTCGTCCATTTTGAAGGGAACACGTAGCACTTTATTGCTATTAGGGGAGGGGAGGGAGAAACGCACAGCACTAGTGCTCAGTGTTCGGGGGAACACGTAACACGGGGGAACACAAAACGCTGTGAGAGCGGCGTCGTAATTTCCAGCGTAGTCGTAAATGTTTCGCGCTACCATACGACGATTAAGCATTCGATGTCTGCAAGAATGGTCTCCGTTTATTTTTAATTAATAAAACAAATAAAAATGATTTCAAAAGTCTTTCTATATATTTTTTATGCCAAGAGGGCCATCAGTAGCTTTTTGACACCTTTCATTCATTACAACACACCTGAAATCATTTAATGTTCATATATATATATATATATATATATTTCTTTATTGACATTTTTATGCTCATTTTAAAATAATTTCAAATTCTCTCAAGCTGTTTACTTGACTTGTTCACTCGATAACGACGTGAGTGAACGTCGAAGCATGATGTATATATCTTTTTGGTTTTCACCATGTACAATTTTAAGAACAATGTTTATAACAAATTATTTCAAACTGAACCATAACCAGAATGAGTAAAATCTAGATCTGGCGCAGTTAACTTTACTTGTACTAATACTTATACTTTCTACTTAGTTTAACAACTTTCTTTCTTTCTTGTCTTTACCGAGAAACTTTTCGTTCAACTATACGGTACAACAAAAATCTTCTCTTCTCTAGTTTTACCGCCTTGCTATCTATCTATTTTTAATTTGTACCCATTTTGTATTCCCATCTTCATTTCCATTTTCCTCCTTGCCTTAGGTCTCGATAAGCTCTATGTTTAACGACTTTAACGATTTTTTTCTTCACGTTGTTTTTACCGAGTCATTTTCTTTGATTATACAGTTCAACAAAATCTTGATCAATCTTTTCTAGTTTTGGTCTGAGCCATTTCCATTCTGTTCTTCCTCTTTTTTTCCTTCAGCTTTTGAGCCATTTTCATCCTGTTCTTCTTCCTTGCCTTCAGTTTTTATCGTTATTTCAGTGTTTTCCTCGGTGTTATTTTCAAGGCGTTGTAGATATTCTGATGCGCTCTTCTCCATTGTGTTCCACACATCATCACCAGGATCAAAGAAAGGTTTAATCCAACCATTCCGAATCAGCATGTTGACCAAGCAGCAACGACGTGGCTTGGAAGTAGGTCTCGATAGACTCTTGTATTCCTCCTCGTACTGTGCAATGATCTTCTCAAGCTCTTCTCCTCTTCCCACACTTCTGACCGCCCTGGAAAAAACATGGTGGAGATGTTGGCATTCCTTACTCGATGGCCCACGAGCCGTGGCGTACTTCATAAAGATTTCATTAAACTTGTCGACTAGATGTGTGTCGTAATTTGCAAAATACTCTGCTAGCTCCTGGACGTTGTTTGATCTTCATTTCTCTTGCGTAGTTCTCTGAGTAGCCAAATATCGAGTGGAAAGTAATCTTTGGTTCTCTCGCGAAGTTTGAGTTGGAAGCTTTGCTCGTATAATCGTCCCCCTAGGTGCGCTATTGCGTTGGGCGTATATGGGTAAGGGGAAGTCCGCCACCGTGGAATAAGGTTCGTGTCCCAGCTGACAAAGAATTTGTCCCTGCTCAAATCTGCACCTCCGCACTCAATGGCGTGTGGACGAGAACCATGAATGGGAAAGATGATACAGTCTTTGTGATGGAGATATTCAGTATGCTTGCGTTGGACCTTCAGCACGCGGATGTCACCTGGATAGTAACTAGTATCGCGGAAAACAACGATTCGGTCCACTTCTGAGAATTGTTTTTCCTCTTCTTCGGTCAACGTGGGGTTGAAGTAGCACTCGCCGTACCCAAGCAGCTCAAATGGGTCACAAGCTCCGAACACGACTCTTGATTTAGGGACCAGAATCTTCAATTGTGCTTTAGACTTTTTTATTGAATCAGTAGTACTTTCTTCTTGCTCGTTCTTCTTGTTGCCTTTCATTGACTGTATTTCGTATTCTTGTAGTTTCTTCAGGTCCTCTAGGATGGAATCCATTCCTTCAGTGTTCAGCTTGCGCAGAAGTTCCTCTTGACCCGTGATTTGCAAGTAGTACGAAGCCTGGGTCTTGCTTATCAAAAGATTCTCTAACAACGTGAAGTATTCGTCTTGTAATTGGCTCAAGTACTCACGTGGTATGCCGCCATCCGCCAATAGCATGACATCATGAGTATTCAGGTAACCGTTGCTATAGGGACGAGAGTAGTCCATTACGCCAACAGATGTCATTCCATTATACAAATCTGTGTGTGCAAAAGTGAATTTTCTCATAGATTCCCTGAATTCAACTTTGACCAGGTTTAAATCAGAACGAAGTACAAGAATTCCTGAGTAGCCTTGGTAGACAACACGAGCAACACACGGAGTGTAGTCAAGTTGTTCTAGTTGTTTGATCTCGGTGGCGAACTGCATGGACATGAAACCACAGCCATAAGAAAAGTTATACGTCTTGTACGATCCTCTCTTTACATCATCAATAGTGAAGTAATCGTTCTCGCTCAGTGGAAGTGTCTTGTCGAAACCTGTGAACAACACACCGATGCATTCTGCCCTCTTAGACAAGCTTTTGAAACTATGGAAGTCTGTAAACTTTTCAAAATAGTCATAGATTGCAAGGTCCGAGTCGTGCATGAGGAGACACGTCTTCTCGAGAAGCTGTGCGTCTGAGTGACCAAGAAACCGGTAGCAAGCTCCTTCGAGGCAGACTCCTCTACGAACAACATTTATCGCCGACCCATTCTCCTTGTCCTTGCCATTTGGACGAAACGTCACGACCATTAAGGAATCGAGTACTTCAGATCCTTTGAGCTTTTTAAGGTACTGAAGAATCAGGGTGTCTTGGATTGGTTTGTAGGTAAAGGAGTGAAAGTCTTGTCCTTTCATGAGTACATGCTTGACTAGATTATTGGCGATGTGTTCAGCGGGTGGCGGGACCACCAAATGGTCCGGGATAAAAATTGGGAACGCCATACAAAAAGTGCCGCGTAACGTTGTCCTGGTGGGTTAATGAAACAAAGATAAATGAGCAAATTGTTGTAATTTCTGAAACCTGCTTTTTTTTGTCAGGTGTTTTTCATTTTGTTTGTTCATTTTTCATTGGGAAACGTCAATCAAAGCCTGACGATTGCAGAAATTACCCCAAAAAATGAACAAAAGGAATAAAAATAATAAATTTATTTTATTATTCACTAAAAACGGAAGTATGAATAAACTGATTCCAGGTGAATCTGGTTTAGCAACGCTAGCATATGTCCTACAGCACGCACAAGCTTGGCGTTTAGAGCTGCTATCGAATCAGCGATAATTAACGATACATGCTGCCCGCAAAGTGTAACCGTACTGTGCTGTGACTATATTTTACGACCGTAACTTCGCGTCGAGAATGATTGCAAGACAACTGCAATGGTAAGCTATCTCAAGTTTACGGCATTATATGCTGTACTGTGTACCTGCTGTAATACACTGATTACCATACTACGTACTGTATGTTTCCCACTCAAACGAAAACCGCTTTCTAAAACGAACGATGCAGCTCCTCAAGCTTATGCTGGATCATTTTATAGCTAGCACAAGGTACACAGTAATACATTGCTCATTGTTTTCTCGTTTTCGTATCCTTGTAACTTAATTTACTCCTTTTTTCGAAGTCCACTGTATGATACAACCAGGCTGCTGCTATATTACGACAATGACTTCAACGTTTGAAGCCGGCGCACGTGGGAAAAACAGACACAAATCGGAAAATAATTTACACCGAATCATGTGAAAATCTTAGCTATAACTGAAATCTCCCAATAAACCAGATTTAAATCTACTCATCTTCAAAAGAATTAATAATATGATCGTCTAAATAAATCAAAATATAAGTTTAAATCAAAAATTTCTCAGATTTCTCAACAGTAAACCGCACCCATGGTAAAATCATTTCCCGAGAAATATTTCAAGCAAAACTTAAACCTATATTCTTGGATCTGAATCAGCGTAGTTTTACGTAAAATGTATCTGCCAGAAAAATTAGCAAAACTCAAAGAATTCGTCTTTAATTTTTACCCAATGAGAAGGAGCTTTCATACCACTGCAGCTGGTAAAGATGGAAGCAGAATCAAAATTCATCGTATCTCCGTGCATGAATAGAAACTGCAGATATTCTATCGTGTATGTTGGACACATCACAAAATATTAAAAGTGCATTCAATAAAATTTACCTCAATTGCTACATCGAAGTTCTTCAATCTTCTATTGTCTATTGTAGTTCATGCGTTCGACTTTCTAAATCACAGCTATGTAGCTGGTTTAAATAGCTGCATCGTTTTGGGCAGGAGAGTATTTTTAGTGATGACGTAGGGAAGTAACCTGTTTTACCAGTTGCCGTCATATCTCGCCTCATTTTCCATGTATGCATCTCAACTTGTTTACTCAGCAGTGCCTCAGTAAAAACGTCTTCGTAGAGCACTGGATTTCTAAATTTCTAAAAATGACTGTATTAATCTTTTTATTCAGTATTTAACCGTTGAATATACAATTAAGTTATAATTTTCGATGCGAAACGGTAAAACTATTTCGACAATAATTACCATAAACATCACGATAAACACCCGATTGAATTACATGGAGTTCAAATTATGCTGTTGACCAAATGTTTTGGACGCTTGAACAGCACCGAAAATGATACAATTACAATATTTAACACAGCAGAAATTTCAAATTTAGGAATTCAATGGAAAAGCTTGCCTTGAGACCGAAACGTTAGTTTATCTACTCCTTTCTTGTATTCTGTTTACTTCATATATCACTAGTAGCAGGTACAGCATAGACTGAAGTAACGTAGCAACACTAATGATCCAGAGGAATTTAATATTTTACAACTAGACTAATTATAGGCAAACGAGGCAAACGAGACTGTTCATGAAAAACATGTTTTGGTGATTTGCCAGTCTACCCAAACCGGTTCACGACTTGAATGGGGATGGTAGTTATTTGGTTCAGTACAAATTTGTACCAACCTGTTTCAAAACAGGTTAATTTTATGTTGATCCACTCCGTTAGTTCGTGATGGCTTATAACTATTTTCACTGGGAAAACAATTATAGTCAGTGACGTACGTTTATACCGCGTGATTTTAGAGCATACACGGTTAATATTATGTTACGCGCTGAAATAGTTCAGGTGAAAAAACTGAAATTATTTGGAACGAAGTTTCGAATATAAACAGCGGAGAAATTTCTTGTGAAACTAACGCCAGGACAACGATAGCCTGTACTTTTTGGCAAAGAAAGTTTGTTAATGTCATGGCACAAAAAAATTGCAATTTTATGTTGCGCGTAGCGTTGCAAGAAGTAGAACTGCAACTGGCAACCGCCATCGCACAGTGTATCACCCCTCTAACAATGTTTCTCGCAATTTTAAGGCTATTTTTCGAGAGCGCCAGCCAAGTATCGTTGCAAGTTGCTGAGATCGCGTTGCAGCAGGAACACCTCACCTCGGCAGCTTGCAACACTACATTTTTAAGCACTGCCACACAGGTTGCTGAGAAAATTGCACAGTGTAGCAGGACGTTTCAGTACATCATGGATTTGCAACTCGCAACGCATTAAGGTTGCAAGTTCGACTCTTTCTTGGTGTTGCAAGGCACGTGAGGCACTAGGATAATAAAACGATAGCCAAGTGTAATGAATTTAGAGCTAAACAATACCCTGCAAAACAAAAACCCTAACCCATGCAGAATACAATCTTGCTACACCAAGAAAGACATACAAGTGTTCCAACATTCTCGAACTTTCTATTGCATGCTGGTATTGCGCACCTTATTAAAGAAAATCACCATTAAATTTAATTCGCCATTAAGTCTGATCCCGCATTACTGAGAGTTATAATAGCAATGATCTAGAAACTCTTTCGCTCGTCGCTCCATTCTTTCCCACACATCATCACCACGTTGAAAAGGAGCTTTGGAAATTCCCGTGTGAACGAGAAGACCTTGAACAGCTTGAGAAGGCAGGCTTGCTTCTTGTACACCGAACTCTCTCAGCACCGCGTATTCGTCTTCATACTTCTCGAGAGTGTTTTGAAACTCTTCTTTCTTTCCCACACCTGCTAGGACCTCAGCGTAGAGTTTGTGTAGCTTGCGACATTCGTTACTGGATGGCCCCAGAGTAGAGGCATAGCTCATATAGACGGCATCGAACTTGTAATATATGTCAGGGTATATACTCTGCAAAATATTCACCCAACTCTTGCATTGTCGTGACCTTCATTCGACGTTTATGGCTCTCGTCACTGCCAAAAACATAAGGCAACATTTCTCGTGCCTGTTGACAGACTCGACTTCCGAACCCGCCGAATGTTTCTTCGAACGACTTCGAGATTCGGCTCCCCACGTGGTCTAAGGGACCAGGACCATAATTATGAGGTGACGCATTGTGCTCTGGTATAAGGTTCCTGTCCCATACGACGAAGAACTTGTCACCATCCGAATTCCCACCTCCGCACTCCAGTGCATGAGGACTTCCACCTCGTACCGGGAATACAAGACAGTCTTTAAGGTGCGCGTATTCGGATAGTTCTTTCTGCACTTCTAAGACGAGGATGTCGCCGGGAGAATAACTTGGATAGCGCATGACGACAACCTTGTCTACTTCTTCAAACTCCCCTTCCTCTTCTTCGGACATTGTAGGGTTGAACCAACATTGACCGTACTTGAGTTTTTCGTACGGGTCACAAACGCCGTACACTATACGGGATTTGGGTACCAGAATTCGTAAATTCGTTTTTACCCCGTAGTACGGGTTGGGCAGATTTCTTCCGCCTTCGATTTTGTCGCACTGTTTCATGTTTTCAATTTCTACTTCCCTGAGTTTCTCAAGCTCTTTCTGGATTCCCTTTAAGCCTGTGATTTGCAGAATCCGAAGCTGTTCCGTGTTCCCTGTCGTTCGTAGGAAATATGCCGCCCGCGATCTGTTTGTACAGAGGTTATCCAGCATAAGGTAGTAATCCTCCTGCAGTTGTTTGAGGTAGTCATGTGGCACACCTCGATCAGCCAATAGCATCACACTTTGTAAATTAAGATAGCCATTGGTGTAAGGTCGAGAATAGTCCAACACCGCAAATGTGTATAACTTTTCACGAAGTTCAATATCAGCGATGGTGAATTTTTTCATTGATTCACGGAATTCAATTTTCGACTCGCGCAAATCCGTTCGCGTGACAAGTAGGCCACTTGAGCCTTGGTAGATCACCGAGACTACACTCGGAGCAAAATGCAGCTGCTCAGCCAACTGGATTTCTGCGGAAAACTGTTCAGACATAAAACCGCATCCAGCGGTGAAGTTGTGCCTTCCTTTCTGTATGTCAGGGATCTCGATCATCTCTCTCTCATCAAGGGACAACGTCGTCTCAAAACCCGTGAACAGCAGATTAACAGCATCAGCGCGCTTCAGTGGGCTTCTTACATGTGTGAAATCAATAAACCTGGCTAAGGTATCGTAAATAACCAGGTCTGAATAGTTAATAAGGTAGCACGTCTTCTCTTTAAGTTGATATTCCGAGTGACCCAAGAATCGATAGCACGCTCCGTCTAGACACACTCCACGATTCAGAATGTCCATGACATATTTCCAGTCCGATCGACCGCGCGGTAGAAAGCACACCACCATTAGCTTATCTAGCACGTTGTCACGGAATCTGCGCTTTAGGTACTGCAACAAAAGACTATCCTGGACGAACTGGTAGGAGAAGCACTGGACATCGTCACCTCGTACGACCAGGTATTTAACCAAACCTTTCTCCAAGTGTTCTTCTGGTGGAGAAGTGATAAAGTGATCGGGGACGAAAAATGGGTACGCCATTACTGGTTTGCTTGCATTACTTGCATCAGGATTCCTATTGAAAATATAGAAAAAAAACGTTTGTAGTGAAACCCATATTTCATATGGTATCATAGGTACCCACTCCAGACCCCCTTACTATAGTCTCCGCTTTCAATATCTCTATATTGAATTTCCATTTGAATTAAAGCCAACAAAAAGGATGTGTATTGTACGCAGCTGACACTAAACTATCACGCAAGGCAGCACCCTCTCGCTGCCAAAACTGCTCTTATTTTGCTTCATCGGAGCGGCAATTTCCTACATTTTCGTGGCATTCATAAGCAAACATCCCTAGCTGTCGTCTGCAAAAAGCCTTTGGCAGTATGAGTGGGGTGCGAATCTAGCGCGAGCGTGATAGAACAAGAATAAAGAAAGCCGGAATGCGTGAGAAAACGACGCGAAGAAATCATGTAAAAGTTAACTTTCATTCTTCATTTGAATACTTGGAAGTCAACATAAAGTCACTTGACTGCATCATCACAATTCTTGGTTTGCAATCAATCCCAAGAGAGCACAATAACAAAAGGGATGTCCGCATGTTGAAAGATATAACAAAAGAATCATTGAGAAATCATTTGTCAAATTCTTCCAACATGGCGGCTATATGACGTCTATTGCAAACGAAGAATACTGATTGTTAAATACTACGCGGTATATTCAGAATATATCATTTGAATAGGCTAAAAAAACGAGCTATCTGCAATAACTATAATTTCAAAATAAAGCTCTTGAATCTTCGTTGTTTAAGGACTTCAATGTTAGTATTGTTTTTCACTGTATTTCCAAAGGATTTGACAAACTATAAATCTGGTACACATCAGTCGATTCAATTTATGCTTATTTTGATCTTTAACTTGTAATATTTAATTGGATATTTTCCTAATGTTTTAAAGAAACCATTTCAGCAAATTAAATTATATGAGCACACAAATACTATTTTTCAGAATTTTTTGAAAGTCTAGAAATATATTCTTGGATCATTGAATACATTTATTTTGTTCGAAGGTTGTGGTTGAGCAGTCGCTGAGTACTCATTATTAAATTACCCCAAGTCGCCTTAAATTGTAAAACAAGAGTCAAAAATGTACAGTTTTTAATATGAATGAGCTAAAACATCTCCACTTTAAGTTCTATCTGTAAAAATAACTTCTTATAGAAGCAAATTTTTAAAATAGACACTAATAAGGTAATATGATGCCATATAAAAGGCCATTATATGAATATATAAACTAGTATGTGATATTGCCTGAGTATTACTACGGCAAATGAGACAAGATTTAAAGAAAACATGTACGAGTATATTACCTTTAAATATGACATGTTTTGAAGTCGGTGTAGTGCTGAAAATACTAAGATATCAGCTTCGTTATGTTTTGTATGTATCTTGACTTTCGATCGACTGACTTGCTTTGGCTACGATGTATGGTTAGCTTGGTAGCCTCGATCACAAGGTCAGACTAATTGAATACCGTATGGAAATGAGTGTCACTTTACGGTGACTGAAATCTTCATTAGATCTGATTGTAATACTGATTGAAGTAATGTGTTAAGATGGTACGGTAAATAATGTTGCTTGTTCGACGTCCTTTAACACATCTTCATTGGCTTTAAGAAAAATTGAGCTTCAACACAGGATGGTTTTCTACTGCTTAGCGGCGGGTCACTGAGAGGGGGGAGGTGATGGGGAGTGACCTAGCCCCACAGGCCTCCCCTCCCCTTTGGATCGCTACGCAGGCTATGGATGTCTAGCTGTCCCATTACTACACCATCATCTTTTCCACTACCGCCATCATCTTCTCCACTAACGCCATCATCTTCACCACTACCACCATCATCTTCGCCACTACCACCATCATCTTCACCACTACCACCATCATCTTCACCACTACCACCATCATCTTCACCACTACCACCATCATCTTCACCACTACCACCAACATCTTCACCACTACCACCATCATCTTCACCACTACCACCATCATCTTCACCACTACCACCATCATCTTCACCACTACCACCATCATCTTCACCACTACCACCATCATCTTCACCACTACCACCATCATCTTCACCACTACCCCATCATCTTCACCACTACCCTCCTCTCACACTACCCCATCATCTTCACCACTACCCCATCATCTGCACCACTACCACCATCATCTTCACCACTACCACCATCATCTTCACCACTACCACCATATCTTCACCACTACCCCCATCATCTTCGCCATACCACCATCATTCGCTTCGCCACTACCAACCATCATCTCGCCACTACCACCATCATCTTCGCCACTACCACCATCATCTTCGCCACTACACCATCATCTTCGCCATGCCTACCACCTCATCTCACCTCGTACTCCATCAAACCCTATTCCTTACTTTGATTACCACTCCGTCCATCTCCCTGACATCTCATAATCATCACCACCATTATCAATTATAATCATAAACAGAATGTTCAGAAATGTAGGATGATAGTAAATATTAATAGCCAGCTTTATTGGCCCCGTAAGTATAAGATATATTACAATATACTTTAAGATTACAGGTACAAAATATACATTAACAATAACCTAACGCATATACGAAATGGAATACACAAAAATATATAAAAACTCTGCGTTCATATTTACGTGCATGAAATTTGTGCCGAAAAAGATAAAAATTCTATTTAAAAATAATAATAAATGAATTTGTTTTGTTTACCTAGTTTTTTTTCTTTTTTTTTTTCGTGATTCTAAAATAGGTTCCACTGCTCCAAACCAATCAAAGAGCACAAGAACGCGGCTATTATCCAATCATATCAATCCTTGAATCTTAAAGCCATTTGAGTGTTGCGTTTCCATATGTCTGCTATACTGTGAGTAAGAAGTATGATTGTGTGGAAAACTCACGGTGTGTGGATCGCCGTGGTGTGACCTCGAGGGAAAATGACCGAGCATTATAGCTGAGCAGTGATATCACGTGTGGGATTGCTTTTTAAAACGTTAACAATCCTGCTACAGTGCCGTGTACTGTTTTTTGATCCAAGATCTATTAATTTGAAAAATCCGTGGACTACTACCATAAATTATAGCTTACTGCGCGCGTTCTTACTGATACGTATATCGTCGCAAGCATGGGGGAAAAGCCTATAAATATTTGTTATGTTTCTACAATGGAAGACCCGACCGGGAAAAAATTGGACTCCTGTGTCCCATTCTGCTCTTGCTCTATATTAAACCTTACTATGCTCTAATTTATCTGGTTTAATAAAATGCCAATTCCCGAGTCACTTGTTTTCATGTGCCACACAGAACTGACTCAGCAACAGCCACAATTTGGCGAGCGGGTTCTCAAAGACAGTTTCATCGACGAACATGTTTTCTCAATGCGCGATTAGTCAAATCAGCGTTAAAGTTAGAAAAAACAATACTGATGATTGTACTCAAATTAAGATACGTTAATGCACGCTTTCTTAGCTGTCTCAGACTGGGCTAATCTTCAAGTGTTGGAAGCTGCATTTTGATTGGTGACTGTTCAGCTGTTTGGTTAAGATATTCCGTGGATTGCCGTTTCTCTACTGCGTCGAATGTCGCAATCTGCGCTTTGGGAGGTGATTGCGTAGTGGTTTGGTCCAGGAATTCCCTAGCTCGTCTCTCCATCGCTTCCCATACATCATCCCCGGCCTTGAAATCAGGCTTCGATAAGCCCAATCGAACGCTAAGATTCCGCAAAAGCGTGCGACGAGAACTCGTATTCAGTGTATTTGGATTATTGAAATCACTGTCGCATTTTTCTAATGTCTTTTCTATCTCCTCTTGGCGTGCATCTCCTGCTAATGAATTCACTAAGGATTTATGCAGTTGACGACATTCTTTACTCGATGGACCACAAGTTGACGCATATTTCATAAAAAGCGCATCCAACTTGCACACCAGATCTGAATTCGTACTAGCAAAGTGTTCAGCTAGCTCTTGGAGGACTTTGACTTTCTGTCTCTTCTGGTAGCTATCAGGATCACCGAACACTGAAGGAAGGACGTTTTGAGCACGTTGACGTACACGCACACTGACTTGCGAGAAAGACTGACCACCTCGTGCAAGACGATCCCCTACTCGTTCAAGAGGTTTAGGTGCATAATCATACGGGGACACATTCCAGCGTGGGACAAGATTGGTGTCCCACGTGACAAAGAACTTGTCCCCACCTATGCTTCCTCCACCACATTCCAGAGCGTGAGGTCGCGGCCCGTGTACTGGGAAGACGATGCAATCAGCAAGGTAGCTGTACTCTGGGTGTTTCCTCTGAACGCGTAACACACGAACATCACCCGGGTGATAACAAGGGTAACGCATTACAACAACTCTATCAACGGCGGCCAACTCCTGTCTTTCTTCCTCAAACATCGTAGGACTAAAATAACATTCACCATATTTAAGCTTCTCGTATGGGTCACAAACACCGAAAACTATACGGGATTTGGGTACAAAAACTCGTAGACGGGTTTTTAGACCGTAGTGAGAATTAGGAAGATTTCTGCCACTTTCAACTTGGTCTCCATGCTTCATATTCTGAATTTCAGCTTGTCTGAGTTTTTCGAGTTCATCTTGTATTTCTTGAAGCCCAGCCGTTTGTAGTTTACAAAACAGTTCTGCTCTGCCGGTTGCTTTCAGAAAATAAGCCGCCCGAGATCTGTTTGTACAGAGGTTATCCAACATAACATAGTAGTCCTCTTGCAGCTGTCTGAGGTAGTCATGTGACACACCTCGATCTGCCAATAGCATCACACTTTGTAAATTAAGATAGCCAATGGTGTAAGGCCTTGAGTAGTCTAATACTGCAAAGGTATCCAGGTCACTCCGCAGCCTCGCGTCTGCAATCTCAAACTTCTTCATAGATTCTCGGAACTCAACTTTGGCCGCATTTAAATCAGTACGAATAACGAGAACGCCGTAAAACCCTTGATACAACATCAAAACAACGCAGGGTGGTACATGGAGCTGTTCGATCATCTGGATTTCTGCAGCAAATAGATGGGACATGTAGCCACACCCTCTCGTGAAGTTGTACTTTGTTCTCTGCACGTCTTTGATCACCACGTACTCATTTTGTCTTAGAGAGAGCGATTGTTGAAACCCGGTAAGCAGCAATCCAATGCATCCCGCTCGCTTGGAAATATTTTTAACTCGATCAAAGTTGATAAACCTTGCCAAAAAGTCGTGAATAGTAAGATCTGAGTCACTGACCAGATAGCATGTCTTTCCTCGAAGTCGGTACTTGGATTGACCCAGGAATCGATACGTAGAACCATCAAGAGAAACACCACGTCTGAGCACTTGTGATATGTAGCTACTCTCACCCTTCGCACACGGCCGAAAACACACAACCATGATCTTATCAAGTACGAGATTATCAGTGGTCTGCTTAATGTATTGGAGTAATAGGTTCTCTGGGATACACTGGTAGGAAAATGACTGGAATTCCTCTCCTCTCATTATAACGTGCTTAACTAGACCACGTTCAATGTGTTCTGGGGGAGGGTGGACGACCAGACGGTCTGGAACAAAGTATGGATAGGCCATTTTCTATTTGAAGCCAGTTTTTAAAATTGTCTATATCATGTCTAACAAGAACTTGCTGTTATAGTAACTTGCCATGACCCATCATTAGTGGCAGGTGAAGAAGTAATCTGAACACATAAAGAAAAGCACATAGAAAAGTTAGTGTGCACACAATCCACTTGGGCTAATGGTTTTTCTATTTCAGAGCAAGTATCATTTCTTTGTTTAATGGTTGCATATGAGAAGACATGTGATAATATGTCAGTTATATATGGATAAACAGTAACAAAATAATGCATTGAAGAAAAAAAAAGGATAAAACAGTGAAGAGAAGCACAATTGTCTCCTGGAGCTCGGGTTCAGACCCTACATGTCACCACAAATCACAGATGGTAACTTGTCTCAATAGCAAACCATTATTCTTTTGAGACAATATATTATCTTTTAAACTTTTTACGATCTGATGTACCATTTATTGACCCCTAATTCTCCAAATGCCTGAGCTTTAGGTTTGAATACATCACTGTAAAGCAGAGCACTGATAGAGAGACATGATATAATAAATGATAATTTATTATTATTATTATATAATATATGATATATTATTACATGATGCTATTTGCAGTTATCAGGGCTTTCAGAAGCCAGTGGCCACTGGAGCTCCTGCGAATGCTACACTTTAAACCGCTGGCCCTTTTTTCTTTCCTATGAAATACCTTTGTTCCTTGTAAGAAGATATAACTAGGTAAAAACTAGTGTGAGCTGCGTCAGTGTTTCTAATGAAATAGTAATGATAAGAATGTAAATTATACACCCTGAAAAGATGAAAAAACTTAAAAGTGTCCGAAACGTCAGCAGAATATTAAAGAACACTGATAACAGATGGATATAGTTGAAAGGAAATTTTGACAATAAAGGATGTAGAGAACAGATGGCCTTATGTTCTTATATTCTTAGTTAGAAGCAATGTTGACTAATATATGAATATATAGACCACCTCATATGACATTCATTTGTAAATATTTCTTGAATCTAGTTTAAGATAGATCATCTCTATAGCAGTAACAATAAAGAAATACCGAGAAAAACAACTTGTTTATAAAAAAGTCGGCATCATCTTCATTGTATATGCAAAACTGGAAATTAGCATAAATATGTTCCAAAACAAAGAGGCATATGATGAAGGTGACAAAGAAACATGAATGACAACACTATAAATTATATTTTGTATTTTCACTCGACTTTTTCTTTGCCCTTTTCTTAACTGATAGACGACTTATGCTGTTTTGAGAAATATCAGAATATGCATCGCAACAGACTTTTTTCCTAAGAATAAAACTGAGCAAACAATAATTATTTACATGGCATAAATTTACATGGGTTTTGTTTCCCTCTAAAGAGGACAGCCTTGTTGATGAGTTTATATAGCTAAAAGAGTTATTTTAGCTTAGCCGGTAAAATGTTCTTCAAAATACTAGTAAAGTCTCTTAATAGAAGCCCCCTACCGACATGATCGAATAAAAATATTTTGGTACAAATAATCTATCGACCATTTCAATTGATTACAAATTCAAAACACTCATAGATACCAGATGAATTCAGTAAAAACAAACGTAATTTGGTCGGACTAAATCTTCAACAACGGAGGAATAACAGTTTTCCTAAGACGGAGACATTTTATGAAGTGAAAAAATATAAATGACTTGACCTGTATCATGACATTATTGAGTCCAAACATTTTTAATGCAGTCAATAAACTTAATTTTATTTCAAGAAATCTGATCGAGCTCCATGTAGATAAAGTGTTAAATGAGAGCTAGCGAAGTACTCCTTTTAGGGATTTTACTTTAGACTAGGGTTTATGGTACACTTACCTTGGATCGCCAAGAAATTCTTTGTTTACCTGTCAATGTTATCTTCGTGAATGATACAACAATACAAAGATGTCTAGTTCCCATACTCCTGGGGTCCCATAGGCATGGCCAGTCCGAAAAAGACTGGCTCTAATAGTGCTTGTAAGTTGTGACGTATTTGCGAAGTCAAACTTTTCACAAAAACCGCTGGAATATAGTTTCACCTACACCGGAAACATTAGGACTTTGGACGAAGAAAATACTGTTATGAAGAAAAAGAAAGAAAAATACTTATGGAACGGCATACTTAATCCTTTCCAAGTGGGATGCGTTTTAAAAACTAAACTCAAATCGCATGCGCAATCGCATCATAGTATATCAGTCTCTTTAGGGACCCAGTCATTATTTATGTCGGAGGGGAGGGGAGGAGGGTGTGAAGAGGAAAGTGGGGGGCCCTCAATGTTTTTTTAATGGAACATTTCCTACTCTACCCCCCCCCCCTCCCCCCCCCCCCTTCTTATGTGGCGCCAATCTACGGGGCAAAATATTCAGAGTAATTTAAAGCATAAAAGCTTTCAAATATGAGGAGTTGTTTTGGTTGATTTCACTGAGACATCATTTGCTGACTTATGCAGAATTTTTTGAATCATGAACTGAAAATTTCAAATAAGCATCAAAATCATGATACCGTAAATCCTCTATTTAGCCCCCCTCTCAAATAAGCCCCCCTCTCTAATAAGCCCTCCTCTCAAATAAGCCCCCCTCTCAAATAAGCCCCCCTCTTTAAAGGAAGAAATTTGTTAAGTTCCCCCTCTCTTTTTAGCCCACCTCCTCCTTTCACAACTAAAGAATCACGTGTACTGATTAAAGGTGATTTATTAAAGTCTTGGTTGTTCAGAACATTCCTTTTTAGCTTGCTTTGTTAATGTTACCGTGTTATAGTTTTGCTATTCACAATAATCGTAAATTATACTTGAGAGACAAACACAGGTGAATCAATAATAATAATACCATGTACATCACTACAGATTATGCGAGACGGTCAATAGTAATGCCTCCGTTTAATCCTGACTTACAATCATATTACATACTGTGTTTCGACTATGAGTCAATAAGCTCCCCCCCCTCTCAATTAAGCCCCCCCTCTCTCTCCAATAAGCTCTCCCTCAAACGTGCCTGAAATAGATAAGCCCCCCACGGGGCTAAATAGAGGATTTATGGTAAAAAGATAATAATATCTATATCAAAAGAAAAGCACAAAGCCGCAGAGCATCATGGTCAAAGGAATACGTGGTCTATAAGGGATATGCAGCAAGCTAGACGAGTTGCCCCAAATATAATAAAAACTAGGGGACTTGCTACTAAAGAAAAAAAACTTTAATTAAATTTTACAAATCGCATTTTTAACTTTTTCAGCGGCTGCAACACTACTTTTTGACTAAGAAATAGCAGCCATAACGTCATTACCCTAGGCTTTCGTTCTATTTATTCTATTTACGTATAATCGTAAACCTGCAGGCTGCTATCAAAAAATCGTCCCAATTAAAAAAAACCTGTAAGTTGATTAATCTATCTGTCACGTATCAGCGTTGCATTCATTATTAATCTTGGATTACATTTTGGATTAAACTAATTTTAGGTTTTTTCCTCCGCCGTTTCTGGTTTCTTAAACCTGGCTAATATTAAAAAAAAAAAAATAAAAAAAACAATTAAAAACAAAAACTGTAAATTGATTAATCTACCTGTCACGTATCAGCGTTGCATTCATTATTAATCTTGGCTTTGATGCGGTGTTTTCAAACTATTAAGCAACCTTTCTTTTGGTCTGGCTCTGGATTACCCTGAACATTTATGTTGCTGGATAGCTCTTCACTGTCTTTGCTCAGTCGCTTTGTTAGAATGTCTTCTGCTAAAGTGTAGAATGCTTCCTTTATATTCTCATTTGTCTCTGCACTCACTTCAAAAAAGCGTAAGCCATTTTCTTTTGCAATCTAACAAGAAAAAAATTCATTTTGGTTGTAATGAACAACAAGCGATGGTGAGGACGGTGGTATCGGGTCGTGTGTAGTGATGTTGAGGTTTATGTGGTTTGTGTCGATGCGATGGTAAAGTTGTTGATGATGATGAATGATGTTAATGCTAGTGGTGGTAGTGATACTGTTGATTTTGATATGCATGATGATGTCGAAGGTAATAATAATGATAATATTGGTAGTGATGACGATGGTGATATGATAATGATGATGATAATGGCGGTGATGGTGAGGGTAATATTACTGATGGTGATGATGATGTTAATGATGATGATGGGGGTGAAGTTGATGTAGGTGCAGGTGCTGATGGTAATGTTGCTGATGATGGTGGTGAGGAAATCGATGGTAATGATGATGGTGATATTTTATAGAACGATGATGGTGATGTTGATGGTGGTGATGATGTTAAGGGTGATAATGTTGAAGTAGACAATGATAATGGTGTTGGTAGTGGTGCCCATCATGGTGGTGTGATAATGATGGAGATTTTCTGGCATTGTAGTTACGAAAAATTAAACTACCTGCTCTCCTCGTTCTTTGGTGACTGCTCTTATGTTCTCCATATGACATTTGTTTCCAACAATCATTACCTGAGCATCTTCTGTTGCATACTGTCAGTAATGGCAAATCATATTTATTTATCTTTGCTTATGTCAAACATTACGACTTTGTAATACCTGACTTTTTAAGTGCGACAGGCTCCACGAGTGATCCCTTTCTGCTAACTTCAACAAATCATCCCTCCCTCCTGTCTCTCCTCAACAACATCACATGCATGTTACAAATAAAAGAGTAGCCAATAGAAAGTGGTTATAAGGCCACCCCAGGAACCCATGTATGTGTCACTGGCTTTGTAATAATCTTTATTTTCCATTTCCATATTTTGAATGTTTACATTAATATATAATTTAGTTATATTCCTAATTTTTTTGGTCTTTAATTGTACATTATATCTTAT
Organism: Actinia equina; assembly: GCA_011057435.1. Classification (NCBI taxonomy): domain Eukaryota; kingdom Metazoa; phylum Cnidaria; class Anthozoa; order Actiniaria; family Actiniidae; genus Actinia; species Actinia equina. The sequence goes on from WHPX01000021.1 coordinate 273,274, forward strand.
GAATTAAAAATGCTTTATATTCAAATATAAGAACATGGCTTTCATGAATTATTAAGGGGTTGAAGTGGAGTGTAGGGGTTGCCAAAGTTTTGGGGAGTTGCAGAAAAAACATAGAGGGGTTAATAGCTAAAACATTTGGTTTGCACCAGGGGAAGTATAAAATTATTGCCCACATAATGGGGCAGATGTAATATTCTAAAAACAATTTTACTTTATTTTACTAATTATTGAAGATTACCTCTTCAATATTTCTTAGCCACTTTGAGATGTTTTCAAATGTCTCTTCTCGAGTGATATCATAGACCACCATCATACCCTGAAAGAATTAAATGTTTCTTTATCTTCAGCTTACCCCCCCCTCCTCCTCCCTCCACAATCCACCCCGACCCCCACATACAAATACATAAAGTAAAACAAAGTTGAAACAGAGAATAAAAGCTCTTGAATAAAACCTCCTTAGAGCCACCCCTTCTAGGTCAACATATATAAGTTGAGAAAAGACCTGTTTCAGATTAATATTGATACCTGGAAACAACTTCTAGGCTAATGAGAAAACATGGAGAATAACCCTGGAATAAGGGCTAGAGAAACCTAACTAAACTCTATTGACTAGTAATGAAGATTCTTAGACTAGAGACCCTAGTCTAGATGCAAATGAAGGGAATTTTAAGCTTTGTCCCTTGATGCTTAGCTTGCCGTGTCCAAATCCCCCCTGTCTGTGAGAGCCACATGTTAGATAACTCTCTGAGTTAATTGTGTCACCCTCCTTAAATGAAGTTTATTGTATTGTATTGTATTGTAGATCCTAAAGTAAGTTATGAACCTACACCACCACTATGGCATCCAGACCCGGCAACATTGATTCCCAAAGGAAAGTATGGATATTATTCAAAATTCATTTACCATTGCTCCTCTGTAATAAGCTGATGTGATGGTATGATATCTTTCCTGGCCAGCTGTATCCCTTATTATAGAAATTAATACGAATTTAGTACTCCACTATTACCAAGTGTTAAAGCATACCTCAGAGAAAGGAATGGGTAGGTAGAAGTACCTACTGCAGGTTATAAATAATAATAATACCAATTAATAAATTATTTAATATGAAATATAGTTATTAGCAATCTCGAAGGTCAGTCTGGCAAGTCCCTTTTTTGCTCGCTAGTAATAATAATGATAAAAATAGAAATAATATTATAATAATAATAATAATAATAATAATAATAATAATAATAATAATAATAATATTGAGCACTGACCACATTTGTAACTTGATCGTTTTCCCTTGTATTTCAATGGTTTTGGTCTTGAATTCAACTCCTTAAAAAAATGACACTTAAAAATGAGATTTCAAAATAATGTTTTGTGACACAGCTCATCAACACAAAATTTCTTGCTTAAAATCATTGGACCGGAAGCAGTCTTCAACCAGCTCAGATTATCAAACCTAAAACTAACAGTCTCGAAAGCTCATTACTCACCTATGGTCGAGATGAAGTCATTATCATCTTTAAATGCAAATTTGAACAATATTTTTGACTTTTCAACACCAGAATCTCCAAGAAGAAGTATTTTGAAGAGGTAATCATAACTCTTATTCGCCATGTTTTTTTCTTAATTGACTTTTACAATGACGTCATTGATGACTTCTGTCACGTTTCAGGGTATTTCCCTTTTAACACTTAGTAGGCGTCTATCGTAATGCTACTATACAAGTTTTTTAAATAATATATTCAGAGGTAATGAAAAGGACGTTTGATTGAATAAGTAAATCATTTAAAATAGAAAAACATTTATTTAACTTTTACTATGATCGCAAAAATGAATATAAATGGGCTACCCGTGGAGCAAAAGACTAAAAAGGACTTAGCCTTGTATTACGTCATGTTTAATTTTGGCATAGTTTCCCAGAAATTCCACAGAAATTTATCCGAAAAAGACGTTTTTCTATTTGGACGAATCCGAGAAAGGTTTGTATAATACTCTCAGTTGAGTTGGGATAGTTAACAGAGGCGGGAATACGATGAATATCGATGTTATACGATTTGTGACGATTTGTGATTTGTGATTTGTGTCTTATGGCGAATTCTCTTGCGGACCAAGCTCTCTTTTAGGTCGAATTCATATTCTCTTGACAATAGCTAATATTACAAATGTAAACAATCTTTATTATTCTGCAATTTCTCCTTGAACAAAAGAACTTTTCTTATTTTAGGCCATACATTGTGTCTATCAGATGAATTTACATCAAGAAGATGTTATGGCTTACATCATACGCGAAGAGCTCATCCCTCCAACTCCTGCAGATCGCTTTCAGCCTCCATACTACATCAAACATGTCAAGTTCCGTGAGATGGAAATGGTTGAAAATTTATCCTACGAAAGACTCCAGAACAACCTTCTAACGGAGTACCTCATATCCACCCATCAAGCTGGTCCACAGGTTATTGATAGACTCATGACAGTATCCTTCAAACCGGCGGAGTACAGAGACTGCTCCCAGGAGGTATTGAAGAGGGGGGTTGCGTTAGGCGGAGCGATGTTTCGTTTCCTGGGTCACTCCAATAGTCAGCTGAAAGATAAAACGTGCTATCTGATGGCAGCAACTGATGAAGAAATTCACGACCTTTTAGCTCAATTTGCCGACTTTTCCAAGATTCCTAGCATAGCCAAACGAGCAAAGACAATCGGTCTTTTGTTTTCCAGCTTCAATAAAAGTCTCACCCTGCATGAAGAAGAGTATGAAGTCATCCCAAACATCAAAAGCTCTCAATACAATTTCACAGACGGCTGCGGATTCATGAGTGAAGATTTTGCCAGGGAAATCCGACGCATTCACCGACTACATCACGTGCCTTGCGTGGTACAGATCCGTTACCAAGGTTACAAAGGTGTCCTCGTTATTTCACACAAGCTGACCGGATTAAAAGTTCAGTTTCGAGAATCCATGAAGAAATTTAGTATTCCAGATGACGAAGTTCGTAGGAATTGCTCCACGTTTGGTGTTGTGGAGTACTCCAAGCCTTACTCGAAAGCTTTCCTGAACACACAGCTAACAATGGTCCTGGCAGACAATGGGACTCTTCCTTGTTACCTCTTGGAGCTACAGACGAACTATTTTAATATGCTTACGAAAGTATACGATAATGAAGAAGAGGCGTTGAGATATCTTACTATAACAGGACGAACGAGAACCATTCAGTGTCTCAAAGAAAAAGGATTAAATGATCGGCAGGTGCAACAGGAGCTTCAGGGACTGCGAAATGAAGATATCAAAAAAATGTTAAAAGACGAGTTGGAAACCAAATATGCAGGGGCATTAATGTCATAAATCAAAAGAAGATATCTAAGCTTCGCGTGTTGGTCCCCAAAGCAAGAATAGTATTCGGTGTATGTGATCCTTATGGAGAACTCGAGTATGGGGAGGTTTTCTTCCAGCCAACTCTTCCCGATGGAGAAGAGGCTGATGACTTTTCTAGTACACGAAGGGTTATTGTGGGTCATAATCCATGCTACCATCCAGGAGACATAAGAGTATTGAAACTCGTCCATAATAAACGGAGGTAGTTTCTATGGTAATTTATCGTAAAAATACCGTATTATATGTAAATTAGGGTATATTGTCTTCCTGTTTGACAGCACATCCCATTTTGGAGGCAAAATATACTATTATTATACCAACAATTGACACTGCATGATTTTAGGCATATTCAACATAAAAAAACATTATCTACTTAACAAATCGCACATAGATTTCCATTGTCTGTCCTCTTATTGATCATAGTTCTCAGCCAATCAGAATGTGTTATTTACGTGAGTTGTTGTAAAATATGAGAAGTGAAAGTATTCCAAATATTGAATGACAAGAAATATTTTCTGCTTATCAATCCTCAGGTACTTCCATTTGTACGACTGTATCGTGTTCCCCACAAAAGGAAGGCGACCCCACCCCGATGAATGTTCCGGTGGAGACCTCGATGGTGATAAGTTCTTTGTTAGTTGGGATGAGTTCCTTATTCCAGAGTGGATGACTAATCCTTTTCCATATCACGAAAAACAAGAAGATCCTTACTGTCCTGTTTGGAAGACCTTGAGAAACATGTTTCTACCACTATCAAATATTTTTGGCTCCTTTGGAAGGGCACATTTTGAAAGAATTTTTGGCACTGAAGATGAAGCAACACGCCGGGAAAATATTCGGCAAAGAACAGAATTGTTGAATTACTTTGTTAACTTTAACAACAAGCTTGTCTCTCGTATTGATGCAATCTTCATGAAATATGCCTCCAGGTAACGTTACCGTATACGTAATGCTAAGATGTTTCCTAACTTGAATTTTAAATTGTCAAGCTTGATTAAGAGTAAACGTGATTAACAATTACCGGTTATGCCAGATCCAAAGACTAACGAAGGAGATTTCAGGCGTTTGTTTAGTTTGAGGTCCTAGAACATAGCATTTCAGAACCGGCGGCAAGTCCCACGCAGGGCCCCAGCTGTAGCAGAACTAGACTGGCCTGATGACGTAATTTCATATTCAGTCATCGGTCAATAGACCTGTGCAATTTGGGTGTTATGTTTTGTCATTCCAGACCACGTGTTATTCCCTAGAGCATTATTTCTTTGATTAATGGTTGCGAGCGAGAAGACATATATGTTATTTACCGTCCTATAGTCGGTCCGGATAGGGAAAAACCGTGCCCGAGCTCTTGAATATGCGTTATCCGTTTTCAAGACCGAGGGCACAGTTTTTCCCCATCCGGACTGACTATAGGACGGTAAATAAGTGGCTGGTGTCCATAAACTACTGAATTAAGTCTAGATTTTAATACTTTACGAAGCGTGAGAGTCGATCCGTTAGCGGATAGCTTTTCTCATAGCCCAATTGCTTATTATTCGGAATATCAAGAAAAATGTTTTTTTCCCTCATTTCCAGACACGGACCATCATGCGAAACTTGCGTAACGCTCAACAAGTACTTCTCAGATGCTATAGACATGGTAGCAAACAATGACGTCATAGAAAAACATCTTGAAGAAATGGAAAATGCCTACCGAAAGGAAAAAACAGCCCATGAAGCAAAGAAAGGCAAAGAACCTGTTTATCCAAGACTAATCTATCCATCTCGAAGGATCATGAGGCGAAGAGTGGAAACACCGGAGGGATTTCTGAGTCAGCTAAGGATGGATTGCAGATCGACTAAAAAAGAATCGTACAAAGAAGATGATGATGTGTGGACGATTATGGAGAAACGATCAGAGGAATTCGTAAAAACAATGCTAGACAAATAAGAGTAGATTCACCGTTCAATCGTTTAAACGCGCTCATTGCCGGAAATTTCTCGAAGAGAAGACTTTTTTGCCACATTTTTATCTATAGTTTACTTTTCATAAGTTAGTTTTTAGTAAATGATTTTTATATAAGTAATTTCCTTTTCATTTTATTCCATTTCGATTTTACCCTTTCATTTATAATATAGATAGATTCCTGTTTAATTTGGCTGTGAAGTTTAGCGGTGTCGTGTTCATGGGGCGGCGTTTCGAAGTTGCTGAAGTATATTATTTTACGTTCAGCTGCGTCGTCCGCGTGAGAGTGGTGTCGCTGAGCTTCACAGTTAAATTTATATATAGTTCATTTTAATCTTGATGTAATGTTTTATTATACTATAGTCAATTTTTCTAATAAGTTCGTGTTGATAGTTGTTATTACATATATTTTATATTTGTAAATTTGTAAATATTAGTAGGTTGAGGGCCACAAGTTTATTATTGTTGTAAACTATTTAACTCATTAAATAAAGTTATTATTAATGTTATTATTATTATTATTATTATTATTATTATTATTATTATTATCAGCAGTAAACACGTTTGAATGCTAATTAGGTAAGCTAGATAGGGCGTAATTTCGTAACCTACCAGCATGACAGGATTAATAATATATACAATCACTAAAAACCAATTATTAATGTTCTTAAGATGCAGTTTACATACTTGGAATGTTTGAAATGTCCTTAAGATGTGATTAATTTGAATGTTCTTGCAATGTTCACTGTGCAGCTTAATACCGCTTTCTGCATTCTGAGTAATACATCTTTGTATCTTGCTCCAAAGATATTCTTCATCTCAGGCTCCATCTCTTTAGACCATCCTCCAAGAGCGTCCAAAATGAGGTTCACTTGCAAGATCGTGTATCCAGGGTGTTGTTTTGTAAGCTCAAGTCTAAGTGCTCCATACTTCTTCGTCTTCTCTTTGTCTTTCTTTTCTCGGTTGTTAACCCACGGACAGCTCATTTCCACCATCAGTTTATTATTATTATTGTTATTATTATTATTCAGTCCATTTGATAAAGGAAATAGCAATAGAAGGATATTGAAAATTTTGTACGCAAATCTTTCTTAATTTTTCTAAATTTAGAAAAAATATTGGGCTACCTGTGACCTAGAAGGACTAGGCCTCATTATGTCATCGTTAACTTTTTCCGGGAATTTACCCGAATTCCGTTTACCAATAATAATTGATTACGATACGTATACAACGAGCTAAAAAATGAAATCTTTACATGTTCTGCAGCGGCAGCCTTACGCTTAAAAATGTATGGTAAGTTAAAAGAAGTATTAAGCATGATATGGTAAAATATATTAAAAAACTCATTAATAATTCATGAAGGAAACACAATAGAAATCATGACCGTGAAGGAGGTTTTATATCTGATAAAGATTTGTCTTCATTTGCATAAACTTTAACTTGGATTTTCTCTATCAAACTTGGCTCATTTCGTAAAGATTTCGATACACTATGAGAACTTACATCATGAGTTTTTTAAGCCGTTCAATAAACTCGCAGATCGTGTTTTATCTGGTATAAAAGCACTCGGCTACGCCTCGTGTTTTATACCTGATAAAACACTCCTGCTCGTTTATTAAACAGTACTTAATGCTTTGGGATTATATATACCCATAGTATATGTCGGTACGTCTCTCCTTTTCGTCCTATGAATACACCGAAACAATCTAAGGAACAGTCGGCTTTAAACTTGAGTCTGATTGTGGACTACGAGTGAAATTAAGCCGTAGGCTATTTTCAATATTGCACTAAAAGTTATTTTCAATTGTGATAATTACGAGTATTTTTCTTGTATAGTGATGATTATTCATCCAAAACGTGTTTCCACATTCCTGTGGGGAACCGAGATGATGCAAAAATCTGATCAGATAGAATTTCTCGATTTTTTTAGAAAGCGATAAGTAATATTTTAGTTTGAGTGCTTAAAAACAATGAATGAATGAATTAGATATAGAAATCCTACACTGGTCCCAGGAGCCCGACGATCTTTCTCCACGTATATTTTGAGCCGTGAAGCATCGAGACCGGCCACATGCAGCCCAACCAAGGTTCCTGTGTATGGTTTATAAGGGAAAGTATGGGAGATCTGATAAAGTTACGAAAATAAAATGTTTCATAGCCTGCAAAGCAGGCGTTGTTGTGGTTTTGGGGGAACTTTGGAACGTACGAGCGAGAATTGAAACCGAGCAAAAAAGAAGCGTTCCCATTTTTTGCTAGGTCCCGTTTTTCTCACGAGCCCTTGGTCGAAACAGGAACCCCAAACCCCGATTCTTCCTCTCAAATCCATCAAAAGAACGCCTGCTCTACAGGCTAAATGTTTCACTCAACAATTTGCCTCAAAAATTTCTGCGGTTGTTGCTTTTACTTTGTTCAGTGTCTGAGACCGATTGGGATTGAGTGTTTCTCGTTTAAATTCAATATGCACTTACCCAGATAGTTTGCCAGCGCAGGTCACCACTCAAAGTTACTATATCAAGATATTAACTTTTTGCGAATTACTAATTAAAACCACAAACCCACACTTCCTTTCGGTCTCAGATATCAGATCTCCGACCGACAATGCTTTTTGAAATAGGTGAATAAAGATGAAATGCAACGATCTCAGTACTCTAAATACTTCTTATTCCTAGTCTTAACTTGTGTTATTTACCAGATTAATCGTCACGTTACATCATAAAGAACACAGACTTGATGGCTTACATCGTACCTGATGAGTTTATCACTCCACCTCCTGCGGATCATCTCCAGGATTTCCAGACTTCAATATACATCAAACATGTGGAGATCCGTGGTAAAATGGTTCGTACTTTCACCTACGAAAGACTCCAGATCAGCCTTCTAACGGAGTACCTCATATCCACCCATCAAGCTGGTCCACAGGTTATTGATAGACTCATGACAGTGTCCTTCAAACAGGAGTACAGAGATCAACCCGACTGCTCCCAGGAGGTATTGAAGAGGGGGGTTGCGTTAAGCGGAGCGATGTTTCGTTTCCTGGGTCACTCCAATAGTCAGCTGAAAGATAAAACGTGCTATCTGATGGCAGCAACTGATGAAGAAATTCACGACCTTTTAGCTCAATTTGCCGACTTTTCCAAGATTCCTAGCATAGCCAAACGAGCAAAGAGAATCGGTCTTTTGTTCTCCAGCTTCAATAAAAGTCTCAGCCTACATGAAGAAGAGTATGAAGTCATCCCAGACATCAAAAGCTCTCAATACAATTTCACAGACGGATGCGGATTTATGAGTGAAGGTTTTGCCAGGGAAATCCAAGGCGTTCACCGACTAAATCACGTGCCTTGCGTGGTACAGATCCGTTACCAAGGTTACAAGGGTGTCCTCGTTATTTCGCCCGAGATGACCGGATTCAAAGTTCAGTTTCGAGAATCCATGAAGAAATTTAGTATTCCAGATGACGAGGTTCGCAGAAATTGCTCCACGTTTGGTGTTGTGGAGTACTCCAAGCCTTTCTCGAAAGCTTTCCTGAACACACAGCTAACAATGGTCTTGGCAGATAATGGGACTCTTCATGGTTACCTCTTGGAGCTGCAGAGAAATTGTTTTAGTATGTTTACAAATCTATGCCTTGATGAAGAAGAGGCGTTGAGATATCTTACGATAACAGGAAACGAACGTGGTCTTGAACGACTGAAGCAACGGGGACTCTACCAAACGCAGGTACAAAAGGAACTAGGAAGGATGAGGAATGAAGAAATTAGAAAAATGATGAAAGATGAGATTAGCACCCCAAGCAATCAAAATGAAAGTGAATCGTCGAAGACGTCCAAGCTTCGCGTGTTGGTTCCTAAGGCAAGAGTAGTATTTGGTGTATGTGATCCTTATGGAGAACTCGAGTATGGGGAGGTTTTCTTCCAGCCGACTCTTCCCGATGGAGAATTATTTGAATTTCTTAATGCCAATCTTGTGATCGTTGGTCGCAATCCATGTTACCATCCAGGGGACGTTCGAGTACTGAAACTTGTGCATGCCCAAGACAAACCCAGGTAAGTGGGTTTGATTTGATTTGAAGGGCAAGTGATGTGTAGGCTAAGCCGGGGTCCTCAGAATATAGCAAAGGTCTAAGATGCGGGTAGATCCCAATCCATGTTACCATCCTGCCAGGGGACGTTGAAAAAGTAATGGAACTTGTGCTTGCCCAAGACAATAAACCTGCTTCTGGCCATTGTAAGGGTTCTTATCTAACTACTAAATTGTACATCGGGATACTGATAAAAAGAAGCACCCAATTGAGGCTGCAAATGATGCTGTTTCCAAAGATTATTTAAAATTAATGACCAAGTTGATGTGTGAAACTTTGACGTTTATCAAATCCCAGGTACGTCCATTTGTACGACTGTATCGTGTTTCCTACAAAAGGAAGTCGACCCCATCCCGACGAATGTTCCGGTGGAGACCTCGATGGTGATAAGTTCTTCGTTAGTTGGGATCGGCGTCTCATTCCAGGGTGGATTACATACCCTTTTCATTACGATGTGAAGGCATTCCCCGATCTATCGTCTTTTTTTGGGAAGATCATGTCCAGTGTGTTTTCTCCTGTGTCCAAGGGAGTGAGCGCCTTCGGAAGGTCTCATATTCCAAGTATTTTTGGCACTGAGGGGCAAGCAGAACACAAAAGAAAGATTAGATGCAGAGAGGAATTGCTGGAATATTTTGCAAATTTTAATAACAACCTTGTTTCTCTAGTTGATAGAGTCTTTATGAAATATGCATCCAGGTAAATGTTTATAGAAAGTTTGCTCTGATAAATCTGTATTTGCAAGACTCCACTATCAGTATGTAATATGTGTAATATAATAGTAATATGTGGGCATGGCTCACAGACTCAGTATGGAAGATGGATGCTTCTAGCAATGGTCTCCTGATCTGCGAATATGCTGGCTCACAGACCCAGTACGGAAGTTGGATGCTTCTAGTAATGGTCTCCTGATCTGCGAATATGCTGGCTCACAGACCCAGTACGGAAGTTGGATGCTTCTAGTAATGGACTTCTGATCTGGGAATATGCTGGCTTACAGACCCTATTTCCAGATCAGGAGCCCATTACTTCCATACTGGATCTGTTAGCCAACGTATTCCCAACTGTATACTTAAATTAGGAGTGTCCATCTGTCTGACTGAATGGTTTTAACTGTAAACACTTATCAATTTCCAGGCATGGACCTTCATGTGAAGTCTGCGTGTATCTCAACAAGTACTTTTCAGACGCTGTTGACATGGTGGCAAACAAGAAAGCCATCGAAGGAGAGCTCGAGAGGTTGGAGAGAGATTTCCACCGAAGACGTGATGGTAGGCGCGTTGGTCACGCTAATAACAACACGGGGCTGTGGGAAACCTCTACAAGTTTGCCATCGACAAACCAAAGCCGTCATATTGTGAGGCGCCAAGTTCAGCAACCAGTGCAAAAGAGCAGGTTCGTACAGGTTGTAGGCTTTCTACAGCCTCCACCCACAAAAGACCCTTTTAAAGAAGGAGACGACGTGTGGACGACTATGGAGAGAAAGTCTGAAGAATTCGTAAAAAGAATGAAAAAGGAAATAAGATAAAAGTCAAAACTCTTGGTACATTAAAGTAAAAAAAAAAACATTTTCCGGCACTTGTGAACGCCGACTGTGAGATTCTGTGAGGTGTTTCTTGGGTTCGACTACAAGGACATTCCTTCTCCTACCCACATGAGAGAGATACTTTCACAAAAACACGAAAAGCAACGCTGGGTTTTCAAGATGCATGAAAATCCGCATAATACCGAGTACGATCAGTCCTTATACGATAGGTTTTTCAATTGGACAATGACTTATCGAAGGGACTCGGATATATTTATGCCATATAACTTCTACTTCACGCTACCAAAGCCCAATGAATTGGATAACTTTGAAAAGAACAGAAATCATGCGGAGGGAAAAGAGAAACTCGTAGCGTGGATGGTGAGTCACTGTAATACGACGAGAGACAAATTCGTCATAAAACTTCAAAAATATATTGATATCGACATTTATGGCAAATGCAGCAAACAGTTTGGCCAAGAAAGAACATGCGAACCTCGTTCAAAGGAGTGCTCGAATCTTTTAAAACGCTACAAGTTTTACTTATCATTCGAGAATGGTTTCTGCGAGGATTATATCACCGAAAAATACTGGTCCACGCCGTTTGAACATGATATGATACCTGTTGTTCTTGGTGGAGCAAATTATGATCCAATGGTTGCAGTTCCTGGTTCAGCTACATCAATGTCCTTGACTTTAAATCCATCAAGGAATTGGCCGATTATTTAGTGTTTCTGGACAAAAACGACACGGAATATAACAAGTATTTCCAGTGGAAAAAAAAAATACAAAATAGGCAACCCGGAATGTTGGACGTGTAATATATGCGCAGCTGTCAATCATTTGGACTTACAAACGAAAGTGTATGCCCTTAGTGGCTTTTGGGGGGTAAATACTACTTGTGTAGCTACCGGCGTAACAATGGCTAGGGTTTTATACGGATCTCTGACAATCTTTAATAGTTCTTAATTTGATCGTAAAACTATAACAAACATAAAAGAATACATGAATTACTTAAGGTTACAATCACTATGGTGTTATCTCTAATCAGGCATGATTTACAGTGAACAATGGTATATACGGTGTGTCTAAATCATCCAAAAATGTACAATCAATAATAAATCATATATATGTGTGATTACAAAGTAATTGTATAAGATTTTACTGACCTTGTCTAGCCATATACTTGCTCTTACAAATCGCTCTTCGTGGTCCGTTGACCGACAATTGAAATTTGAGATCAAAATATTTATGTACTTATTATATACTTAATAATTATTTAAACATTCCACGATTGTTCATGGCAACAGTCATAACTTGTAATAAGTATAGTGATAAGATTTCACAAATACTGAAAGACTAGTGACGAAAAAATCTCTTGTATTTTGATCCCTTATACCGTCGTGCTGGCATTTTTATTTCCGTGGACGTTGCTGCTGGTGAAGCAATTGTCTGTGTGCTCTCAGGTTATCCACTGACGATTAAATGACATAGCTTCAGTATTTGAGATAGCTGTATCGAGAAGAAAGCTACCTTTGCGAGACGATGAAACATTTGGAAATCATCTGGATACTTCGTGCTATATTTGTCACCTTTTTTGTTAATTTTTTGATAATAATTCGCATTGAACTGCTTCCCTATGCATCTTCGTCGGTAGAACTGCGAAAATCACAAGTAAGCCCTAGATCGAAAACCAGTTATTCGGTAAAGTTGATTTCACAAAGGCCTCGTCTCATTCACAAACCTCGTGTTCCGAGACTGATTAAACGCAAACGAAACCCTGAGCTACGAAATCAGAGCTTGTATAGCAAGGATTACAAACTGGTATTGCTTTATACACCAATATGGGAAGCCATGCCATGGCCTGGAGTGAGCGACTCTTACGACTTTGTTCACTGTTATGGAAAATTATGTCCAGTTTCAAACTGCAGGATCACTTACAATAAAGGAGCATTAGGAGTTAGTGATGTGGTCATCTTTCATGGTAAGGACCTTCCTTCTCCTACCCACATGAGAGAGATACTTTCACAAAAACACGAAAAGCAACGCTGGGTTTTCAAGATGCATGAAAATCCGCACAATACCGAGTACGATCAGTCCTTATACGATGGGTTTTTCAATTGGACAATGACTTATCGAAGGGACTCGGATATATTTATGCCATATAACTTCTACTCCACGCTACCAGAGTCCAATGAATTGGATAACTTTGAAAAGAACAGAAATCATGCGGAGGGAAAAGAGAAACTCGTAGCGTGGATGGTGAGTCACTGTAATACGACGAGAGACAAATTCGTCATAAAACTTCAAAAATATATTGATATCGACATTTATGGCAAATGCAGCAAACAGTTTGGCCAAGAAAGAACATGCGAACCTCGTTCAAAGGAGTGCTCGAATCTTTTAAAACGCTACAAGTTTTACTTATCATTCGAGAATGGTTTCTGCGAGGATTATATCACCGAAAAATACTGGTCCACGCCGTTTGAACATGATATGATACCTGTTGTTCTTGGTGGAGCAAATTATGATCCAATGGTTGCAGTTCCTGGTTCCTACATCAATGTCCTTGACTTTAAATCCATCAAGGAATTGGCCGATTATTTAGTGTTTCTGGACAAAAACGACACGGAATATAACAAGTATTTCCAGTGGAAAAAAAAATACAAAATAGGCAACCCGGAATGTTGGACGTGTAATATATGCGCAGCCGCCAATCATTTGGACTTACAAACGAAAGTGTATGCCCTTAGTGGCTTTTGGGGTGTAAATACTACTTGTAATAAGTATAGTGATAAGATTTCGCAAATACTGAAAGACTAGTGACGAAAAAATCTCTTGTATTTTGATCCCTTATACCGTCGTGCTGGCATTTTTATTTCCGTGGACGTTGCTGCCGGTGAAGGAATTGTCTGTGTGCTCTGAGGCAGCCCAAACAAGGTTCCTGTGTATGGTTGATAAGGGGATGTATGGGAGTTATGATAAAGTCGACAACAAAATGTTTTACTCAACAACTGTATGCCTCAAAATTTGCTGCAGTTGTTGCTTTTACTTTGTTCAGTCTTCTGGCGATGTTTCAGCGCCATTTGAGACCGTTAATTCTCTCCCTAAATAATGGGAAGGCTGGAGACTCATGCTTAGCACCCGATATCGACTACATCACTCTAGAAATTCCAAAAAATTATCTCTCTCCTCTGGAACCGCAATAAAAATGCAACATACCAAAGGAACGATAATTTTCCTATTATAACATGTATTCTGAATGCCACCACGCCAAATATTTCCCGAAAAATCCTGGCTTCAAGTCGAATATTTTATTATTTTCTACAGCGTGTGATCGATAGTGTTCAAACTAGCGTTGTAAAGCTTGAGGGGGTCATGTTACAGCGATTTTCACACGGCGCGCATTTGAAGTGCTTGTCAGACAGTCTCGATCGGCCAAACTGGGAACACGTTTAGTTTTAATGCAAATCCGAGAATAATGTCAAACGGACAATAAGATTCACGAGGCGTAGCATACTACTTCGACAATGTGATGGCGAAATTTATTGTCAATAAGAGGACAGACACATAAAAATCTGATTTCAATTTGTTTTTTACAATAGCAAAAACTCATTTTTAGCGATCAAAACAAGCAGTAAAATCCTTGAAAGAGCTGTCTACCTTCAACTCTACGAACACCTGAGTGCAATCAATCTACTTTCTGACAAACAGTTTGGCTTTCTACCAAAACGTTCAACATCAACTGCCTTAGCTAGCCTTGCAGATGAAATTCTACGTAACATGGATAACGGTAAACTATGTGGAACTGTCTTCTTGGATCTTACTGTCAAAAGCCTTTGACACAGTAAATCACACGATTCTAATGAATAAACTATCTTTAGCTGGTGTTCGTGACAACGATCTCAAATGGTTTTACTCTTACTTGTCATCAAGATACTTACACGCTACTTGTGGCTTAGAAGTATCACAGCCATTACCATGCAACATTGGTGTACCTCAGGAAGTATCCTTGGGCCTCTTCTGTTCATCATCTACATCAACGATCTTCCTAATGTTGTCCGCCATTCTCAAGTATCCCTATACGCTGATGATACAGTCTTGTACTATTTCTCCTCCTCAGTTCCTGACATAGAAGATAGGCTGGTTGGTGATTGGTTTATGATCAATCATTTGACCATGAATGCAACCAAAACTAAAGCCATGCTGTTTGGAAGCATCTCCATACAGGTCTACCTCAAAGCCATCGAGAGAGTTCAAGAATTCAAGTACCTTGGTGTGGTCTTTTCCAGCAATATGTCTTGGTCTGCTCATGTTGAAAAACAGATGACCAAAATCAACAAACGCCTTGGTCTCTTGAAGCAAATCAAACATCTTTCGCCTAAATTTGCGAGACTCTTGTACTTCAACAGCTTGGTCCTACCACTTTTTGATTATGGTGATATTGTTTAGGGAGATAAAGATAACATCACGCTTATGTAATCTCTTCAAACCCTGCACAACAAAGCGGCAAAGATCATCCTGGATCGTCCTCTACACTCCTCAGCATCTGTGCTCGGAAAGAACTTAATTGGGTGGAACTCAGAAAACGCAGATACTACCGTCGATGTTTACATATATTCAAATGTAAAAACAGATTATTATCATCAAATCTAAAGCTGAATAAGCTCAATGAGCATGGCTACAACACGAGGCATGGAAGCGAGTTTCGCTTACCACGACCCAAAACTAACTGGGGAAAACAAACAATGCAGTATCAAGCCATGAAAGAATGGAACAATCTGAGTTACACACTCAAGCCGTGTTCTAAGATTAGCCATTTTATATCGAATTTCTTTTAAACCTGTAAACCTAAATTATTTGAATTTTTCATCTTTTACATTCTTACATACTAGTAATAATGATGTTGACTTTTCAGTACAAGCTGGTTTCGATATTCAATCTCCAAATTCTCTTTTTACATATTATTGTCAAAATATCCTATTTATCAGGACCTTCTCGAAAATCACATTTGTGAAGAAGCTTCCTGTTAAAATATGAATGTAAATAAATAAACGGAAAGAGCGCGCGCTCGTTGACGTCAGCTTTATCTGTCTGTTCTCGACACTGGTGAAAAACGCACTGCGCATGCGTTGGGAGAAAAAAAAAACAACGAAATGGCGAACAATAACAATTGATCACATCTAAAGGTATGCCTTATTTTAACCGACAAAGCTATTTCTTAAATATTCGTTTTGGAATTTTACAGATATTTTTAGATTTCTTTACATAGAATCCAACCATGTGATTATCTGCAAATTAGCCATGCTGGATGTCGACGTCGGGCCGCTAGTGGCGACATTTTTAAAGATAATTTTTGCTTTTGTATAAACAAAAGTTTTTTTTGTATAAATCAGCTGTGTATCGCAATTATCTTGCTATTGCGAAAAGGACAACCTTAAGTTTTCAGTATTTTTCTTAAGTTTTGCGATTTTGTAAAACAATCAAAACACTGGCATCAAAAATATAAGTTGCCCTTAGTTACGCTACGCCATCTCCGAGCGTGCGCAGTGCGTTTCACACCAGTGTCTCTGTCCTCCTATTGATATTGATGATAAAAAATAACCAATCAGCGCGCGAGAAATTTCTAATTTATTGTAAACATTTAATAAATGCTCGAATTTTGAGTGTTTTTTAAATTTTGGAAAATCAGGAACCGTACTTAGATGGATGGAATGGACTTCGGTTAGTTGGATTCTACGGATCCTAGACGTTATTTGACGCCAAATTTGAAAAAATTTTTAATTGAATTTATACTATACCTGCTTTTATCTGTACAATACTGATTATCAGTTTATTCCAAGTTATTTTTGCGTGTACAGATCTCGAAGAGTTTTGGTTTTACAGAAAATGTATTGACTTTCAAAAACATGTTTAAAATTTACCTTAAACGTATTCAAACTTCTATCTTTTTCTGCTTTTTACTTCTTCATTTTATCTTTGAATACCAAACAAGGTATTTTCAACATTGTCTGATCAGCCTTCAGCAAAATAAGTGGGTTTTTACCCTCTGGTTACCTCCCAAAGACGCAAAGGATTATGGGGATGTGAAAGTCGAGAATAAAGTGAACATTGGTTAAGGCGTTACATCGTACGTCACACACACTCTCTCCAGTATTTCTGACTAACTGCACATTCCTAGAATTTTAGAGTTACGATTTTCGCTCCACATTTTGATATGATGTCTTGCTGCGCACGACGGAAGAAGAACGAGCTGCTTCAGACACCATGCAGTTCAAAGTCGAAAAGACTGTCTTCCCTGGGGTCAAGTTTGAGGTAAATCCTGGACGATTACCTACGCCAACCATATAAGTCGTATACTAACACGTCACATTATTCATTAAGACGAAAAAGTTCAAAAGTTGACTGAGCAAATAATGAAGCAAACTGAGTTTATCATTTGTTCAAGGTTCGTCGGATTTTTTTAATACCTGTTGAGGTACAGATAATCTCAGTGCTACAATAAGAGTAGCCACGTTGAAAGATTAAACCACTCCCATAACATTCCCTCATTCTTTTATCCCTTAAATGTAAACCTTAAGTCTGATAGCCTAGATTCGCAGATATAAGATACTAGTCAACTCAATCTACGTTTCAAAGCGACTCACAGGAGAGCTGGAACAATAGCTGTTTTGGAAACATTTGTTATCTACCGCAGAGTGTAAGAGAAAGGAATTCAAAGAAGCAGGGACCCTGGGGTTTGTTTACACAAACTTGCATAACGCCAGGGCTACAGACAAATAGTAAATGACTCTGGGATGACGTCTTGAAGTAGCAGATTTCGTGTATAGTGAGCTTGTCGTGGCTGTCGTGTAACCGAATAGGGACAACTAGCGACAGAATACTTTGTTAATGAACCGTGACATCTTACAGCCCATCAATCGCAGATCGGACTTCACAAACTCAGCTCGACTTTTGGGCTGAAGGCGATCTTGAAGTGTAGAAAGATAGTCTAAGACTAGGTCGAAAGCTTCAGTAAAGCAGTAATCTTTGGATTTCAAAGCATGGATGGCGAGCTCGAACAGATGAGCGATGAAGGGATGGTCGGGATGCTGCATAATACCACAGAGATAAAAACACTGAAGGATGTCAGACGGTATGACAAGAAGACCTTAGTGTGTCCCGGCGGATGCGAAGCGCAGCTACTATTGAGTGAAATAGCGGGGCACGAATGTGTGGAGTATCTAAAGAACGAGTTGAAAAGAATGGACCAAAATTTCAACGAATTGGAGAGTAGAGTGGCGGAGATGGTTGCAATGGAAGCTTACTACAAGGAGAAACTTTCCTCGTTGGAAAATAAAATCGAAGAAATGACGGAAGAAATGAAGGTGCTTCTGCTGGAGAGGACTCGCAGGGATGAGATTTTCAGCAGTAAAGAAACTTTTTATAAAGAGCAAACTGCAGCTTTGAAGGAACAAGTGGCAAAACTTGAAAAACGACGTCAAGAAGGAAGATCACAGTTATTGAAGAGGCCTTCAGGTGACGACCAAGATGAGGCAGAATATGACATCCAGCGTGTGGAGAGAGAGTGGGCCTTGCGCTACGATAAACTACTGGCCGAGAAAATTACCATGGAAACTTTATATCAAAGAAAAGATAGAGAATATCGACAAGAAATGAGCGCGATGAAGCAAGAGGTTTACGCACTTCGCGATAGCCTTCGTCTGGAACGCGAAGTCATGGCTTTAGAGTACGATCAAGCAAACTTTGAGAAGCTGCAAAGTTTGATTGACCAGTTGGAAGAACTTGTGCGGCAGAAGAGAATCGATACTCAAAAATTCGACAACGCCGAAGTCGGTGACAAGGATCGCTTGTATCCGAACCATAGCGAGGAGGAATACGTGAATGAGAGAAATGATGAGTTAGGCGAAATTCGTGATATTAACGCCAATCACGCAAACAAAAGACAACCAGACTCTGTGGGAAGCTTAGAATCTGAAGAAGAGCTTATTATAGAATCTAATTGAATTACTGAAGACTTTCTTTTACGAACAGATTTGCAAAGAAATCACTAACGAATTCCTATCTAGGGTAGTGAACTGCAAGGGTCAACAAACAGGGAGTATGTAAGTATGTGTTCATTCCATTTGTACAAATCAGATCGCCAGCAGAATCCATCTCGATATGTTCAAAATAAGACAATATCTCGGATTCCTCGAATCACAGTATCATCTGTTACATTTTTGAGCGATTGGTTGTTGACATAAGAGGTAGTTATCTGTCTTCGATAACCGTGGTGGTAGGTTTCTCATTGGACGGCTGAGCAAGCTAGTATTTGTCTACATATATGGACACCGCATGTAAACACAAAAGATAAGCATATAAACGCCACCGTGGGTGAAATTAGAACTCAAACTCTCAAAATCTTGATACATTTGTTTTCCCGGGTCGCCCCGGTTCACGGCACAACAAAGACTAAAGTCCTTCCGTGATTTTAACAACAGTTTACAAGATTGTTTTTGTAAAATTCGAATTCAGTAACGTTTGGGATTGTAGAGATGCAGTTTTCTTATCCTAAGCAAGTATAAACTCCTGAAAGTAAGCCCACGGTCTATGAAAATGTATTTATTAATTTTTAATAAAATAACAGTTAAATATTGTCGGCGATCATTCATAATTTTATATGGCAGAATGTTTATCTTTCCTGTTATGTCTGTGCTGAGAACAAATGATGTAAAAGCATTTTTTTGTACCTTTGTAAATTTGAGAGGTTAAACTGTGCTGATTTTGTACAAAAAATGAATTAAATTTGGAACATTGACTTTAAAATGGTTTCCAGTGATCTGAACCAATCAAAATAAGATAAAACTGCAACCCATCCAATCACAATGCTGACAAACGAAAGCCATTTCAGTGTCATGCACCCGTGACCACGCTCTAACAATTAACACCTGAGTTGAACTATTTTAGGCACAAATAAGATAACTAAGTATTTGTTTGCTCTGGATATTATGGCTCGCGTGTTTTCTGGCGATTGTATTAAGTGGATTACTAACACATAAGCAACATTATTTCATTAACTTCAGTCATTAATTTAATGATCTTAGTGAAAGAAATGCATTTTCATTAACTGATAAAAAAAGGTCCACAAGCTGCCAGAAAAAAAAAAGAAAAGGTTTTGCTGTCCACGTTAAGGGTTAATGTCTTTAAATAAAATCGAAAGGAAGTTTGGGTAACCATGGTAATAACCTTATCATTGACGGTCATTGACGTTCTCGAGAACACGAGATAAGAAAGATAAAAATCATCTTTGACCTACTAACTACAGGGCGTGGAGAAGCTTAAAACTTCATTAAAAATAATCGATAAGGATGTGGTGCCTGTGTAAAAAGCAGATAAGATGTGGTGGAGCTGTGAGGAAAAAAGATGCTCTGTTATAAAGGAAGGAGGATGGTCCTATAATTGTTTTTTTTGCACGCGCTTGTTGCATTTTTTTAGTGATCTTTCCAATTTTCTTACGACCTAAACAGTCATCTGGATGAGTTTTTGGCTGCCATCAATCGCAAATTAAGTAAAAGCTCAGACAGTCGTAAAAATTATAAATCAAATGAAGGGAAGCCAAAATATGAGAAATCGTGTTTGGCTCTTGGAAATGTTTGGCTTTAAAGAAACACGCGAAGCGCTCTTAAACATCTTTAAGGTGTGTTAAAGGTGTGCTAGCGTGTGAACAGGATATTGGCTACTTCTGCCAACATAAGTAAAGGTGAGTTTTGTTTTATTTTGGAAGGTCTGGAGCTTCAGAGGAGAGGCTCACTAATACAAAACTCTTGTGGAGAGCCCAGTGGCGGATCCAGGATTTGTCAAAGAGGGGTTTCGTTTCTTAAACTGTGTATAATTCTCTTTTGTTTAGTCGATGTTTGGCAAAAACATTGTCTCTAATCACCTAATCTACTATCTAGTAAGGGTACTTCAAGGTAAATTTAACATTATAACAGCAAATATCTATCATTTCGTGTTCAACATTATCTTTGTGGATACTTTTAAGCAAAATTTATATAAGACATATTTCTATTACCTAAAAGTTCAAACTTCAAGGGGGGTTCAGTGGACCCCTTCGAACCCCCCCCCCCCCCCCCCCCCTGGATCCTGTTTTTTTTATTTTGACGAAAGCAGTTTCATTATTGTTGGTTTAATAGGAAAGTCTTGAATTTCTTCCCGGCTGAGTGAAAGGGGAGGTCTACAATCCTTTTAAAAATGTTTACTACGAATCCCCTAGCGCTTTCCTCTCAATAATAAAACGTACTTTCCCTAATGCTAGCAATGACACTGATGATGATAATGATGATGATAATGATGACGATAATAACAACGACAAGGATGATGGTACTGAGGTACTGATCTGAGAAAAAAGTTCTAGGTCATCCATCTATTTACTTTGATCATTTGATTGTTTATTTATTTAGTTTTATTTTATGAATATTATAGAAGTAATTTTATTCAGTAATTACTAGCGGGCGTCATTCATTGATATTTAGGGAAAAAATTAAAGATAACTTCGATATACATCTTAGTTATACATGTTAACCTAAAGCACATAAATTGCTCACAAAACACACAACCCAGATACATAAAATACACACTTATAAACACTTCATAACACACGTAAACATAACATCGCATATTCCTGGTTAAAAGCCGAGTCAAACCATTTTTTTCTGGGACTTTTGACGAGTTTTTTCTGATCTAAACAGGGTTAAACCGCTTTTGAAGCAAATAAAGGCAAACTTATTTCTAACGCACAATTAGGCGCCCACTAAGTTGTTATAATAATAATTTAAAAAAAAAACATTTCAGATGCAAGATAAATTTATACTTAAATTTATGTCTGCATATTGTATTAAAATTTATATTTTTTAAACCCTACTTTAACTGCTGGTTTAAGGCTAGTAGCACTTCAATGAGTCTCGCTAAAACCACCTAAAAACAGAGTATTACATTCGTATTTTAATTGCAAGGTTGAAGCTTAGCAGCTCTTCATAATCACGGCGGGCGATTCCAAGAAGAACAGGAAACAGTGTTTTCTGGATCCATTATTGCTTTGATTGCATCATGGGACTCAATCAACTGAATAAATCTTATAATTTGATTATCAGCCTTTAGGGACAGGAAACCGGTTACCCTCCAGCCATCCTCACACATTCACCCTTACTGAAATCTTGCCATTCAGCTGGTAAAATTTCCTCACCGGAAATGAAGTTTTTAAAAAGAAACATAGTAGCCAATCATAAGATAGATTCCCCGGATTGTTTGTTTCCCGTCGGAGACCAAAAGAAAAGCGGGCTCAAGAATGAGATTAGTTAAGTATACTCTACCAGCATTAACTGTCTACCTGTAAGCACGCATCGAGTGTACGATACTTCGGACGGCCTTAGCCAAGCGTCTTTTATCGACCGAATCCAAGAATTTGTCATCTGGAGAAAAGAACGACAGAAAAGACTCAGCTCCACTTCTCTGTTTTTTTCTTATTTTCAGGGTTCGTGCTGAGGTAACCACTTAAAATTCAAGGAGTATACAAGGACCCAAAAATGAATTTTCAAGGAGTATGTTCAAACTATACCAAGGTTTTACACGGTGGTTTAAGGAGTAGAATGAACCTTGCATTTTAGTCAAGGACATCTCACTTCAACATTTTTTCTCCGAAAGCGTTTTCTAATTAATTAATAAATTTCATCTTTTTATGACCAATGCAGTCTTATTTGGCGAACCTAAATTCCTGTTAGGACTGGATATGGGGTGAACCTATCAGATTCAGATTTTTTCGGGAAAGGAACTCGCGGGCCACGTAGATGGGATTATTTATTATTTATTAATGAATAATAATCATGACAATCCACTCAAGTATCGATACAATTTTGAATTTTCTTTTCTAAGTAAAGCACTAATCTCTCGACATACCTTGCCAAGATTCCTGTGATAGAGCGTCCTTCAGTTCTTGTGATGTCGAGTTATGTTCTAATGCTTTCTTAACCAGCTTGCTAAGCTCCTCCTCTGCGCAGTATTCCTCTAATATACAAACAAACCAGCATAAAAGTTGGAAGGGTATATTGTGAGACTGGTTCAAGGGGAGGGGAGGAGAGAAGAGGAGAGGATTACAAAAGTAAACAAGCCTCTAATGGTGTAAGGATTTCAATCCACAGCAATTCAAAAAGGAAAGGAAAGAAAGAACAAACCATCATCAATGTACCTGTGTTATTTTTTGGAGGCATAATGCAGAATGCTATCACATCTCGTAAAGACTTGATTGCGTCCTGGTTGACATTGTCCACTTGTGAAGGGGCTATGGATGGTGCCTCTTCATCCATCCTGAAAGACGTAATAAGATAGAGCAAATTTTGTTTGACTGTAAAGACTAACAGCAAATGTGTGCCTTGAAAAGTCTTACCAGTCTCCTTTCGCTACTCCGCTCGTGTTTGCCGCATGCGTATCGATAAAAGTTGGTCCAACTAGGTACTAATCTCGACCGAGCGACTAATGGCACGATACAACATCGGTATCGAAGTGCGTACCTGTGTTTTGCTATGTGTTTTCGTCTTTCCAGTATAGGATTATGAGCTTTTGATATGGACTTTAATGACACAACTCGATCTGAAATTCTCATTTCTGTTAAACGTACATTGTGCGCTGTCATGGCTTCTTCGAAAGCTTCCTGCAATGGAAAAAAACACTGTCATGCATGCATTGCGCCTTCCTAAATCCTGTCTTAAAAAAGTGCGGTATAGTATATCTGAGAACGAGAAATGGACATGTCGTGAAGGACCATGTCACCGTACCCATGCACTCCTTCCCCTCCCCTTCCAAATATATTTTTGCAGCATCGGTCCCTGTATTCAAATCTATATTAACGAAGTCAATAATGGCAGAGCACTTGCTCTTATTTGACCACCATCCACACCATAGCAACCAATACAAATGGAGGTTATCATTTTTATAAAAGTAGCGGGGGGAGTTAGGTTTTAAGGTTTTTATTGAAGATATAGAAAACACACGCGCGTACTGTGTGCAGTTACAAAGCACGCGGGGATTGGCAAAACTTCTCAAGTGTTTTGCCAATCTCCAAGTGTTTTATAACTCCACACAGCACAGCACAGCAAGCAAGTTTTTTATTTCTTTTATAAAATACAAATTACAATAAGCGTTATTTAGGATAAGAAAGATGCAACTGAAAGTGCGGCCGTGAGCTCTCATAAAGCACGCGCTCCCAAGCTATCAGAAAGCGAGATTCATAATAGCTATTATATAATGTTAGTCAGTTGTAACAATTAGAGACCCTAGTGCTAAGAGACGATAAGAGTGCAAAACCCTTGATTCCCCTCCTAACGATGGCTGCACATCCCTTTCCACGAGATTAAAAGAACAAGAGATGTGGTGTCCATGTTGGTTGACATGACAAAAGTCACCAAGACCCAGGTGATCTGAAATCTAGGCGCACAATGCATTGTTTGTCACATCGATAATTTCCAAGTGTTTTTAGTTATCTCTTGATAAAACGAAATATTTCCCACCAACCGACGACAATAAATGCTATTTGGCGGGGGGGGGGGGGGGGGGATAAAGACGTTTTTTGAGCCGAAAACTTGGGATTAGGAAATCGTGAACTACGAACAAAAGATTTGCTGATCGGCTAATTTCGTTTTGCCTTAAAGAATTAAAAATTGTCTGTGAACGTCAACCAACATGGCATCTATGACGTGACACGCACCCCAAGAATATTACCTCATTCGCAGTAATCCTTGCTGGTGTTTCCAAGATAACATCCTCATCATTCTTGTCTTCGTGTTGTAACCAAGGATGTTCTAATAGTTCTACCACACTGAGTCTTTGCCCTGGCTCAACACAAAGCAACCTGGAAAAATAAATCAACCTGTCACCTACAAAACCTTTGGTGGGAATCTTATTTTGGGGGGCAAAACAAAAGAATTTTATTTCCCTGAGAATTGAAACACAAGATTTTTTTCACTCGGAATTACTAGTGATCCTGTAGTTGAAAATTCCTTTGTTTTTGAAGTCAATTAATATTAGTTGAGGGGACAATGCGATGCATAACTGACCCAACTGCTGACAATAAATCATCTTACTTTGAGACAACATCTTTAGCTTCATTTGATATTTTAGACCATTCAGGGTCAGGAAATGTAAACTGCCCAGCCATTATCCTGCGTCGCATGCCTTGAGATAACTGTTTCCGAGGTACTTCTGAATAAAACGGTGGATACCCACACAGCATGATATAGATGACCACACCCAAGGACCACATGTCACAGCTCTATCAAGATGAGAAATTTTAAATGTCTGAATATTGTTACGAGACAGACTAGGTAGCCTTATATCATTATATGGATGACCATGCCATCTAGATGGACGGACGGCCGGACGGACGGACGGACGGCCGGACGGACGGACGGACGGACGGACAAATGGATGGATGCAGTAAGAAGTTCCATAAAGAGTACGACTAAACTTGAACTTACTTTATCATATGTGTATGGTTTTGCTAGGAAAGGAAACCGGCCAGACTTCTGTGCTCTGTGAATTCTTTGTGCTTCTAATACCTAAAATAAAAAATAAAAAATAAAAATCATCGTAAATTTCTTTTTTTTCCTTATATTCTAAATCTTACACAGCATTGAAACAACCTCTGGGATGATCTGAGTCAGAGCATGGGTAACTCACAGATCGAACCCTGAAATGACCTCTGGGCTGATCTAAGTCAGGGCGCTGCTAACTCACAGACCAAATTGGAATTTAGCATGTTTTGCAGTGGGAGTAAACATGGAGAACCATCAGAAAAACTCTCAAATCAGTGTCTTCTTGCATGTGATGCTAGTTATTGAACCTGAGACCCCAAATGTGTGAGATGGGTGTAATGGGTCCCCTTGAAATCGCTATAACGACTAGGAATGACAAACATACCTGAGGTGAAACATAGTATGGTGTAAACTGTGGGGTTACGAGATCACCTTTATCAACCTTTGCAAATCCAAAATCTGCAAGTTTAACCACCATTTCCTGCAACAAATACAAAGATAATGCAATGAATTTTTAGAAAAATACCTAATACCTAATACATATCAGACAAAACTGCAGCCTATTAGTGGTCATATGTGATGAATGTTTTGAGAATTTTTGAGTGGCCTTTAACAGGTGAAATGAACTCCCCTCCTAAGGTTGACTACAGTTAAGTTTGATTGGTAGAAAATAGTAAGCCTTACCATACAATCCCAAATCATGCATACTTTGTAGCCAAAACACAAAAGGGGGACCAATTTCCACTAGCCCTTACCCCTACCCAATCTGCTCCTTTGACTAGGTACACCCCTAACAGGCCTTTTTCTTGCAGTAGCCATGTTGGTTTGAATGACAGATTCCTTAGTGTGGTACCTCACATTCAAGTGCTTGAGAATGACTTTAGGCAGGTTAAATAAAGAGAATAAACATGATATGGCTGCTGTATGTGGATGTCTATTAAAGTACAACTAAGAAGTTGTAATGGCCATCAAACATACCTCATCCCTGCTAACAAGCAGTAGGTTTTCTGGTTTAAGATCTCGGTGAGCAACATTAAATGAGTGACAGTGGTAAAGAGCTTGTGTTATCTGTAAGAATAGAGAACTTGGAGTGAAGGGGGTGTTCTTTGTTATTTTCAACAAGTTGCACAATGATTGGTTTAAAAAAAACAATACATGGGATTACAGTGCAATTACTGCAACCTGGGTCAATTAGACCAGCTAGGCAAGAGAACCAATAATTAAAATGTAGAATGAAACAATGCATTCAAATTTTGGGTAGTGGAGCCAATCAGAAACCTAGACTGCATGAGAATTTTAATTTGATCCTGATGTTAGTTGTTAACAACTAGATAGCCATCTTCATTTCTTTGGGAATAAGAAGATATGTTGAAAGGCTATTGTTTTCTACTTCTTTCTGATAGGCTCCACTATCCAAAGTTGGAATGTGTTGTTTTTATTCTACAATTTGATTGGTTTTCGCTGTCTAAGAGGCCCTGGTCATAGTATTCAGTGCTGTATAATAACAATAGATTGGTCTTCCACACAATTAAACAAAACCTAACCTAATAAAAGAGGTGATTTACTATGGGGTTATCAATAAGCAGACTCTGAATGGCAAAGTCTTACTGGGCTATGAACCACAGTATTTTACGATGGCTTTCTTTTAATGCATTTAGGAATTTTAGTCATACTATTGGTACCTCTGAAGTAAGTATCATGGCCTCTTTCTCTGTAAACTTTCTTCTTGTTCTTATTTGTTCAAATAACTCTCCTCCTTCCATTAGTTCTAGAACCATCAAAATTCTTGGTCTGAAAAAAAACCAACTTCATTCTTAGATAAATAAGAAATAAAAATAAATCTCTAATTAATTAGGGATGGGATCACAATTAATGCAACCATCCGAGCCACATGAAGGTCCAAAGGCAGTACCTTCTCAGTTATTTTAAGACCCTGAGCGTTGGTAATACCGAGGCTTGTACCACGACCCCATACAGGCTACGCTCTTACCAACTGAGCTAACTGGGTGGTGGTTAGAACACAAATCAGTGACAAGGGTTATAGTTCAATCATCCCCAGCTTTAAAAAAAATGTCATCGAGATGACTTACGAAGGTCTCATCTCGCCAGGAAGGACAATCTTATTGGAATACACATCAATGGCAGTCACAATGTTGGAATGACCTGAGCACATATAATGGCATCTTGCCTGTGAAGAAAGAAGAGTAGTCAGTCATTTCATCAATTCACATATTCATGTCAACCAGTGAGTCAGCCAGTAAGTGAGTGAGTGAGTGAGTGATTCAGTCAGTCAATCATTCCATCTGTCAGTCAGTCAGTCAGTCCTGAAGTCAGTGAGTCAGTCCATTCAGTCAGACTAATAGACAGCCAGTTAGACAGTAAGTCAATCAGGCAGACAGAATCTTAGCTTCTCTTTATTCCTAATGAGTACCTCAGACTTTGATTTTGGATTATCCATTAAACATTTTAAAGCATATTTTACTCCAGTGTGTTTACTCGTACACTCCCTATAAAAAAATTAAAAGAAAATAACAATAAAGGCCTGGTCACATGGTACAACTGATACAAACAATACCGACTGCACTTTGTGCCCATGCACCTCTGCAATGTATGCAACAAGTTTCACCAAGTGACCATAACCTGTAATAGACTATAATCACAAGCCATGTTTTTTCTCATGAGAATAAAATCCTTTTGTTTAACCACACATATTCTCACCCTGAATCGCTTGAATGCAAGGCCTGTGATGTATCTGTTTTTAGTCAATATAGCTACCCTGTGATAAAGGTTATGGTATTAGCGATTCATGGTGACCAAAATTGACTTTTTCCCATTACTTGGGCTTCCTGTGGATCTTCTCATATTGTAAAATATGTATAGATCCTTTGATAATTTCTTTGCAGTACCTCACTGGTCCACTAATTCCAGATCCTAGTTTTTTGGTCCAGTTCACTTCATAATCATCTTCCAATGGCGTTGTCTAAAGAAAATTATTTAAAACAGGAACAAAATTCAGCAAATTTATAAGAAATTATTAATACAATAAGCATTAAAAGAAGAAACTTAGGTAAATTCTTGGTGCTTCGTAAAGAGACTTAATTTAAAGCTAATCTTGTTTTTTTTTTTTTTGTTGAAAAATTAGGTAAAAACGTTTAGACTAAGATCAATGGATATCAGGATAGAAAAAATGCAGGAAAGAAAAAAGACTAAGTAAAAAGACTAAGAGAAGACATGGGTTCTTTTTTCCAAACAACATCTCTTTCTAGGTGTTTTGCAGGGTGTTATTCACCTTCATTACTAATTCTCTTCGTTCTCTCTGTTCTTCCGCCATCTTGGATTGTGTGATGTTTTGAGTTCCTAACACTGTACGCCAACTACAGATAGATCCTTTAGATAACGAGATGAAATATAGCTTAGGAATACATATCAGCTCTTCATTAAATATATTTGTCGCTATTTTGGTTATCTAAGCTCGTCATAAAATTTTGACTTCTTTCGAAAAATTTCCCCATCAAATGAAATGGAGAACGACAAGCAGGTATCCGAAGTTCGGGATTCCTGTGGAATGGTATACATGTTATGAATGGGAGGGGATGCACGGGTAATATTGTCTCCACTACCGCAGTGTTTACGATACCGTGGTGGGCGTGATCAAAATCGATCGAGCGAGGATCGAGCGCCAAATTTGATTTTTTTTTAAATAGATTTTCTCGTTTGATTTTCAAGATTTTTAAGAATCCCGATGGCTGGGGTTTTAGGCGAGTTCAACGCAGCATTACCTAGCCCAGTTACATACTGTAAGAGAATTAGTGTAGCAGATTATGAGCGACAAGGAGCAGAAGAAACACAAAATGAACTGGAGAAACTACTCGAGTATCTAGACGATAACCCTCGGGAATATTACGACGCGATTAGGAAAAGAAAGAGAGACGAACTCGGCGTTGTATCATGGTTAAAGGTGACTGTTATGTCTACCATTCAAGGAGAGGAGTATTTGAATGATTATTTTCCTGAAGGAGAATGTAAGAAACAGTTGGATGACTTGAAGCAGGATTTGGTTTCTGCATATGACTATGGGCAAGGTACAGTAACGTACGTGGCCGCCTTGTTGATTGACCTAACATGACAAAAGCTAGACACCAAGACCAAATCTTTTGTCAAAATCAACCAAAATGGCGGCTATGAAGTCACACGAAATATGTAAAAAAAAGGGAATTTCTGAAGACAGAAGACATGGCCGCCATGTCGGCTGACTAGACAAGAGACACAACAGGGCAGGCTCTCTAGTCAATTCCTGGAGTTGTAATGTTTACATGTACAAGTATAAAGTTTCTATTAATCTGTGACTATCCATGCCCTAACCATAGTTAATAGAGGGGAATGGTTAGGAAACCCTTTTGTTATATGTCTTTGTTTACTTTTTTCAAGCGTGACCGTGCACAATCCTTTGTTTTACAATTGTTTTACCATTGTTGGCAATGGCTGAGTGAACAGACCAAAATCTTTCTTTTGGCTGCTAGTTCAAAATACTTAAAGATTTATAAGAGATATTTGAATATTCCTTACAATAATCCCATAGACGAAGTTTTTGTTTACTTATTTTGCAATTTCGGATGAGCATAAATCAAACATTGTGCACGGTCAAGACCGGTTCAACATCAAAAGTGAACAAAGACCTGATAACAATAGGTTTCCTAACCATTCCCCTCTATTAACTATGCCCTAACTTAGACCAAAAGTGACATTAAATGAATGATTTCCTGTTACCAGTATTTATATATATATATGCTAACATAATCTCAATTTTAGTGTCTGGTTACAATATTGCAGGCAATGGAAAGAGATTTTCCAAAAGGCTTGCTGAGAAAAGAAAGCAAAAACAAGTACCCATTCCACCTCCTCCTCCAACACTACCACCACCTCCTGTTACACTGCTGAATCACTCGAAAGAAAAGGTTGGTATTAGGATTTTGTTTTTAGCATATTTAATAACTATTTTTCCTAATTCCACCTTGATACCAACAGAATCTCCTACAAAATATTTGTGCTTATTCAACTGGCATTGGGGTAATAAGGCTGCATTCATAATGTATGGCGAGGGGGGGGGGGCAGGTGAAATATTTAAATGACAAAAAAAATCTTAAGATCCCCCCTTGAAGTCCCCCCCCCCCCCCCAAAAAAAAAAAATCCCCCTGGGCTATCTCTCGTAGCCTCTTCTACAATTTTGCTTCCCCCAATAATCCTCTTAAAAAAGTTTCAACTCCCCCTGTTTTACTGGTAA
The DNA here is from genome assembly GCA_011057435.1 of Actinia equina. NCBI lineage: Eukaryota > Metazoa > Cnidaria > Anthozoa > Actiniaria > Actiniidae > Actinia > Actinia equina. The sequence goes on from WHPX01000021.1 coordinate 304,022, forward strand.
AAATTTTCCCGATCCCCCCTAAATTTCACCTGCTCCCCCCTCTGCCATACATTATGAATGCAGCCTAAAAGGAAGTACATGTACAAAAATAATATTACAGAATATTACAGGAAGGGAGAGTTGGAGTGAACGTTTGAGGAAATACAAAATAACCAAGCAATGGTAGATGTCTGATGGTAAACAGTGTGTAAGGCTACAAAATAATTTATTTCCTTTATAACTGAAAGGATGCAGAAGACATTGGAAATGTACAACCTGGTAAAAGAAAAGGCTACAGGTAAAGCACCATCAATGTCGAGGTAATATTTCAGTAATTCCTGGGGAGACTACATAAGATTCCAATAACTACTGGACAAGATTTCTGGAAATTTTGAATTTGTAGGTACTAGCGATAACTGGGATTCTATGGTGCTGGCCTGCATACTCCTAGGTCAAAGTATGCGAAACTACTGTTCAAAGACCAAGACCATGATGCAAATTTATATATGTACACCCATCATAGATTAATATTCCAGCTTAACATCAAATTCTTTTATTGTTTCTTAGTTCTGTCAGTGAAAACATCCAAGCTGCAAGCTCTGCACAAGTGGAATCTCCAAATCTGAAGAGCATCAATGACAACCTCTTTGTATCCATGAAAAATGTTTCTGGAAGAGGTCAGACAAGAAAACAGTCTTCAAGTCCAACAATTCACAATGACACAAGATTAATAGATGCAGAAATACAATCAAGGTATTCATGAGTTTGACCCCCTCCCTCCCCTCCCACACACACACACTTTTCTGTGTGTTCCATGGTCATGTTAATATCCCAAGATTTTTTTCCATTTGAGGTATGAATAATTGATTCTAGTCTGTCATCATAGTAAGCTGAAGAGCATGAAGAAAAGTCTTCCAAACAACTTACCCAGAGCCAGCCTTCAAAACAACTTGAATGATGAAATAATAAATGCAAGAAAAAAGCTGAAGTGCATCTATCCTCAAAGGTAATTATCATTTACATGGTCAGGGACCGCTGAGACACAGCAGAGGCAGGGGGGAAGGGGCTGAGGAAACTTTTGCACTTCTCCAAGTCTAGGGTTTATAATACCAAGATTAAAAATGGTGCAATGTTTTTCCATTTCAAACCATTCTCTAGGGATTGATGGGGTGGTGGTGGGGACTCCCCTATATCTGCTATATGGGTACGTGCCGTCAAACAGGGTGTGGTTTTTCAGTGATTCTACTCTGGGACAGGGTATATGAAATCATCAGTCATGCTCTCTCCTTTCTAGAACAGGGTGTCCATTTTTGCAATACCAGAATAGGTATGATTTTCAGAAATCTTGCTTTGAAACAGGGTATGAATTTCAGGGATTTTACTCAGACTGGAACAGGGTCGGGGTTCAGTGGGCTCAGTGGCACATCCCTACCCTAAACGGGCAAGAGTACCTTGGGGGATTGACATAAATATTGAAAATATATATTGCAAATCTGAAATAAATATTGCACCAAGATGAATAAGGTCTACTGATCCATTTTTGTTTTCTTGCATCCCACTCAGCTCACGTAATGGCATGACCACGCCTTACCAACACAGCAAGCAGCAAAGAGAAAACAAAAGGACTCCAGACCAGTATCCAATGTTCAATGTGGCTCTTGTTTACAAGTTTAGAAATGCCAGAAGTCCCTCTATCAGTCCAAGCGGGTGTTTTAACGAATCGTCTAGTTTTTGTAATGATAGCCCTGCATGACCGAAACAGAGGTGACCGTTATCACTGTTTTTATTTCAACGGGGTATTTTAGCATGAGTTATTGTAGGACAATATAGTCAAACGTCTGTTAACGGACATTTAGAAATTTGACCTGCAATCTATAAGGTGTATGCCGAGACAATGGGTATAAAATTTAGAAGTTTGACCTTGAAATCGCATTTGGGGTACGTTTAAATAGGTATACGGAGCACGTAACTGAACCAGTTTTCCATTACGGCAAGAGTATTAATAGTTTAAGACATTACAAATAAAATATAGGGTAGTAGAGAAAATACCGAAAATACTTCAAAATAGCCAAACACGAGGCATAGACCAAAGCTCTGCAAGTGATTTGGGAAACGTTATTCTGTGCAGAGGCGGCTAAACATGAAGTTGCCCACGAGGAAAGGTCTAATCGTCTTTGGCAGTCCATAACTACCCTGGGTGCCAGAGGTTCCTTGTTCTTCCCGTTTCTATTTGTCATTTTCGCTCGACCCTCGTCGCTTCACGACTCGACTCAAAGTCCCTCTGAAATCCAGGGTGGTTTATAACAGGTTGTTTAAAGTAGCGAAGCCATCAGTTAGATTGTGATAGTGCGGTAGTTAGTTTGTACTAGGCCTGGGTAGAGTAACCGTTACAGTTACTTCCGAAATCACTCGACTGTAAGCACCCCCAAAATAACAATCGGTCGCAAGTTCGATCGGAGATGTCCAAATGATCACGTGACATTAGTTTTCTACTGTTTGAATATGACATGACCACTGAAGCGCTCCAAATGGTCACATTACTTAACCAAAATTTAAACCGCGATCAATCGATTGGCGGTGCGTACATTTTTGTGATTTCGGTAGTACAACTACCAATGAATGAAAATAAATTCTTGATATTTTTTAAAACTAGTAGTATTTTCTGAAATTTTTTTAATGCGCTACGAATTTAGACAAAGTAAAGGTTCAGAATGAAATACGACATGGTGACCATTACAGCTAGTCACCACCAAGGTTGCTAGCATTGGTTTTTTTGTGGTATTGAAGATAAATCATGAGCGCCAAAACAAAAAAACGTTCACTGGATGTGAACTTCATGCTAGCAAAATAATTAACATAGAGTGGTTTTCAAAAACTGGTGAAATAAATGTTAGGGTAAGAATCATTAATACAAACTAGTACGAGTTACTTATTAGACTTATACAGCTAATAAACTTTCCCTGCAATACTTAGCTGTTTCTAATAACCGTTATTACACATTAATATGTGTTAATAGAAGTTAATAGCTAAATTATGTTTCACGGGTTTATAAAAATCGCTCTATCACTGATTCGGTAAAATGCAGAGGTTCAAAGGTGTAAAGTTATAATCTGGTTTCTAATATGATCAAAACGAGAGTAAAAAGGGATTGCTGAGGTATCTCGACCTTCGTCACACCACAAGCAGTCCATACTTTTAAAAAGTAAACAAACGCGAGTACTACAAATATACATTTTTTTTAAACACACAAAAATCATACTCACGTCTTTTTTCAGTTGATCAGCTTTGATCGATAAGAGGAAATGGCACAGAATCTCCATTTCCTTTTGGGATAAAGATTTTCGTTTTACCCTTTGAGGTATCTATGGTAACCGGCTGTACGCCGCTCTATATTCTGTTTTAGCTCGTTATCTGGCAGGAATACAAGTGAGGACGTATTTATTTTTTATTATATTCCTTGTTTGATAAAAAAGAAAAGAAATGAAAAATAATATAAGTGAATAAAATCAAGATTCTCACCGAATACCCCGAAAAGTATGGCCTTCTCATATAAGCCATAATAATTGTTTGTTAATAATTAATAATAATTAGTAAATCATTAATCTTAAAAAAATAACTGCGTGAAAGTGATTTTTCTAAGTAAGTTAGACTTTTCACTATAATTTCAAGTCAAAATAAATTAAAAATAAAATTTTGCCTGGTTCCGACACTCCACCCAGGAAAGTCCGATCCAAGAAGAGAATCCAGATTCTGATTTTCCACAATTTTGAATTTTGAAGCAAAAAGTGACAAATTCTAAAAGAGCAAGTGAAATATGTTTAAATGGTGTAATTTGTTTTGTTTTGGTTTAACGGAAATGGTTTTACGAGCATCAACAGTATCGACCCGAAAGCTAATACCAGACACTCTCCTCCTTTTCTAGCTACTACAATTGTTATTGTGGAACCAAAATGCACCATTCATTCCAATGCTAATCCTAGCCTCCTCCGCAGGCATCTCTGTAACTTTCTCTAGCCCTCTAGCTATTAATGAGCCGGAGCCTGGGAACGAAGAAACAGCCCTCTCGGTTTTCGCTGGAAAAGGAAGTCCGCTCTCTAGAGAGTTATATTATGTGAGAGTTTATAGAGTTGCCTGCGGAGGAGGCTACTGCTAACCGACCGTCCTTTTTGAAGCGTGTGAACTAGTGACAACCAACCGTCCTTTTGAAGCGTGTGAACTAGTGCTAACCGACCGTCCTTTTGAAGCGTGTGAACTAGTGCCAACCGACCGTCCTTTTAAAGCGTGTGAACTAGTGCTAACCGACCGCCCTTTTGAAGCGTGTGAACTAGTGCTAACCGACCGTCCTTTTGAAGCGTGTGAACTAGTGCTAACCGACCGTCCTTTTAAAGCGTGTGAACTAGTGCTAACCGACCGTCCTTTTGAAGCGTGTGAACTAGTGCTAACCGACCGTCCTTTTAAAGCGTGTGAACTAGTTCTAACCGACCGTCCTTTTGAAGCGTGTGAACTAGTGCTAACCGACCGTCCTTTTGAAGCGTGTGAACTAGTGCTAACCGACCGTCCTTTTAAAGCGTGTGAACTAGTGCTAACCGACCGTCCTTTTGAAGCGTGTGAACTAGTGCTAACCGACCGTCCTTTTGAAGCGTGTGAACTAGTGCTAACCGACCGTCCTTTTAAAGCGTGTGAACTAGTGCTAACCGACCGTCCTTTTGAAGCGTGTGAACTAGTGCTAACCGACCGTCCTTTTAAAGCGTGTGAACTAGTTCTAACCGACCGTCCTTTTGAAGCGTGTGAACTAGTGCTAACCGACCGTCCTTTTGAAGCGTGTGAACTAGTGCTAACCGACCGTCCTTTTAAAGCGTGTGAACTAGTGCTAACCGACCGTCCTTTTGAAGCGTGTGAACTAGTGCTAACCGACCGTCCTTTTGAAGCGTGTGAACTAGTGCTAACCGACCGTCCTTTTGAAGCGTGTGAACTAGTGCTAACCGACAGTCCTTTTAAAGCGTGTGAACTAGTGCTAACCGACCGTCCTTTTAAAGCGTGTGAACTAGTGCTAACCGACCGTCCTTTTGAAGCGTGTGAACTAGTGCTAACCGACTGTCTTTTTAAAGCGTGTGAACTAGTGCTAACCGACCGTCCTTTTAAAGCGTGTGAACTAGTTCTAATCGACCGTCCTTTTAAAGCGTGTGAACTAGTGCTAACCGACCGTCCTTTTGAAGCGTGTGAACTAGTGCTAACCGACCGTCCTTTTAAAGCGTGTGAACTAGTGCTAACCGACCGTCCTTTTAAAGCGTGTGAACTAGTGCTAACCGACCGTCCTTTTGAAGCGTGTGAACTAGTGCTAACCGACCGTCCTTTTAAAGCGTGTGAACTAGTGCTAACCGACCGTCCTTTTAAAGCGTGTGAACTAGTGCTAACCGACCGCCCTTTTGAAGCGTGTGAACTAGTGCTAACCAACCGTCCTTTTGAAGCGTGTGAACTAGGGCTAACCGACCGTCCTTTTAAAGCGTGTGAACTAGTTCTAACCGACCGTCCTTTTGAAGCGTGTGAACTAGTGCTAACCGACCGTCCTTTTGAAGCGTGTGAACTAGTTCTAACCGACCGTCCTTTTGAAGCGTGTGAACTAGTGCCAACCGACCGTCCTCTTGAAGCGTGTGAACTAGTGCTAGCCGACTGTCTTTTTAAAGCGTGTGAACTAGTGCTAACCGACCGTCCTTTTAAAGCGTGTGAACTAGTTCTAACCGACCGTCCTTTTGAAGCGTGTGAACTAGTGCTAACCGACCGTCCTTTTGAAGCGTGTGAACTAGTTCTAACCGACCGTCCTTTTGAAGCGTGTGAACTAGTGCCAACCGACCGTCCTCTTGAAGCGTGTGAACTAGTGCTAGCCGACTGTCTTTTTAAAGCGTGTGAACTAGTGCTAACCGACCGTCCTTTTAAAGCGTGTGAACTAGTTCTAATCGACCGTCCTTTTAAAGCGTGTGAACTAGTGCTAACCGACCGTCCTTTTGAAGCGTGTGAACTAGTGCTAACCGACCGTCCTTTTGAAGCGTGTGAACTAGTTCTAACCGACCGTCCTTTTGAAGCGTGTGAACTAGGGCTAACCGACCGTCCTTTTAAAGCGTGTGAACTAGTTCTAACCGACCGTCCTTTTGAAGCGTGTGAACTAGTGCTAACCGACCGTCCTTTTGAAGCGTGTGAACTAGTTCTAACCGACCGTCCTTTTGAAGCGTGTGAACTAGTGCCAACCGACCGTCCTCTTGAAGCGTGTGAACTAGTGCTAGCCGACTGTCTTTTTAAAGCGTGTGAACTAGTGCTAACCGACCGTCCTTTTAAAGCGTGTGAACTAGTTCTAATCGACCGTCCTTTTAAAGCGTGTGAACTAGTGCTAACCGACCGTCCTTTTGAAGCGTGTGAACTAGTGCCAACCGACCGTCCTTTTAAAGCGTGTGTACTAGTGCTTAGCGAGGGGGTCATTGAAAAATAAACTTCTGGCTTTCGCACTTAAATTTCACTTGTCCAAAATCGATCCACTATCGAATACGGTTAAAAAAAATCGTGTTTTTAAATGAATAACGTAAAGCGGGGAAAAAAGTCAAAAATCCAGTATTCTGCCCATACATTCCCTTATAAATGCTGTTTGCAGATCAAGGAATGACTTTTGCTACAAAATCTTGAATTTCTCTGCCTGTAGATCCTCTAGAGGCAAAAATTAAAAAGTTTCTTCAACTTTCATCATCTAGCATCTTATTCAGATAGCTAGATTGTTGATATCCATAAAAACTAAAGAGGATAAAGCCGTTGTTTGTGGTACTTGCTAGCCTCTTGTCTGCCATCTTTCTTGTTAGATTGAGTACAGAGGGCATAGTAGGGGGTAATTGAAAAATGAACTTCTGACTTTCGCACCTAAAATGCACTTGGCCAAAATCGATCCACTATCGAATACGGTAAAGAAAATCGTGTTTTTAAGTGAATAACGTAAAGTGGAAAAAATAGTCAATAACTCAATATTCTGCCCATACATTCCCTTATAAACGCTGTTTGCAGAACAGGGAAGGAGTTGTACTACAAAATCTTGAATTTATCTGCCTGTAGATCCACTAGAGGCATAAATTAAAAAGTTTCTTCAACTTTCATCATCTAGCATCTTATTCAGATAGCTAGATTGTTGATATCCAGAGAAGCGAAAGAGGATAAATCCGTTGTTTGGGGTACTTTCTAGCCTCTTGTCTGCCATCTTTCTTGTTAGATTGAGTCCTTTTGAAGCGTGTGAACTACTTCTAGCCGATCGTCCTTTTAAAGCATGTGAACTACTGCTACCCTAGACTCCTCCGCAGGCATCTCTGTAACTTTCTCATTCTAGTTATTAATGACGAGAAGTCCAAACAATCGATCTCTCCGCCATGATTCACGCAAACAAAAAAGTCCCCACTCGACTCCCCGTTAAAATTACTTAACCAAAAGTATCCCTTGGGGACCCGGGTAGAGTCACTGGTCCGCAACGTACGGTACGTGGTCCTCAGTCTTCGAATTTCGGCAGGCAACTCTATCCTCTCTTTCCCCTTCGCTCGCGCCCAGCACTCTCGGTTTTAGCTGGAAAAGGAAGCCCGCTCTCTAGAGAGATATAGTATGTGAGAGTTTATAGAGTTGCCTGCGGAGGAGGCTATGTTAATCCTTATATTCTTGCAGATGATTGTATCATGAAGCAATCGTACACGAAACGGGGACTGATAACGATGGATTTTTATCGGCGCTACTGTTAGCATGGACGAATCGACAAACAAGTTCGTGAAGAAATTTGGTGACATTTTATCTCGGCAATAGTATTTTATACATGTCCAATACACACGAAAGAGACGATCCGTCTAACCAGATGTCATTTCGTCAGTGATCGAAATTACTGGTTTTTGTCTTTTCTATCATTCTTATGCCATAACTACGACTCCTGGCTTTTTTGCCCATCTGGTCGTTTACCCGAGAATAATTTGGATTTGCTTATGAGCAACCTTCGCGTAATGAATAAGGTCTACTTTATGTGAGAGTGGCTGAAACTGCTTCAATTCCACCGAACTTGATCCAAGTCAGGAAACAGTCAACTTAGAGATCAAATTGGAATTCATAGGATTTTGGAGAGAAAATCGAATCTTTCGATTCAAGAGACCCAACCCACTTTTCTCGCCTCATTCAGAGTCTGGCTTGCACGCACTTCTGTCATGAGACCCCAGAAGTAAAGAGGGGAATACAACAGAACACTACAATTGATGACCGATTATCATACAATACCGGTAAAACAAAATGTAAAGAGTAATCCACGCAATGTCGACGTCACAACCACGGCCTAACCTTTTTGCCTTCTGACCAGATCTGCTGCCGTGGACATGTCCAGGGGGTACAACAGTACCTCACGTGACCTTAGCGATTACGACAGTACTTCACGTGACCTTAGGCAGTACATCAAGTGACATTCATTAGGAAGCACAGCAGTACTTCACGTGACATTAGGAAGTACGATATTACCTTACGTGACCTTAGCGAGTATAGTAGTACATTACGTAATATTCGGGAGTACAGCAGTATCTCACGTATAAATTTTAGTCCCCGCCTATACTCAGTAATATATAAGGAGTACAGCGGTATCTCACGTGACATTTTAGGAGCATTGCACTTGCTCACAGACATATGAGTACAGCATTAACTCTATACACGAGTAAGAGGAAAGGAAAGAACATCACCCTAATTGGATAGCCGCTCATTTCCTGTTGTGAGACCGGACAATTGGCCAAGTATTTTTGACCACAGTTTATTACGCTGCTTAAGAATTGCGCAGCAAACTTCTTACATCGTTGGAGAGATTCTCTTCGTCGTGATCCAATAATTTGCGATCTGCAGTCACGTGCGCCAAGATTTAACTGAAGCCAAGATAATGTGAGTTGCAGTCATTGCAATAATCAAGACTCCGAGCTAAGTTGAAAGCTCAACAAATTGCTTTCAAATCCAGTGTACTGTGCCTCAAAAGTTCATTGTTGTTTCTTTAATATTTACGAAATAAAATTACGTCACTGCAAAAATGATGTGTCTGGAAACCTGTGAAAATTGACCAGCACAAAAAAAAAATGCAACTCAATTAGCTATTGTGTTACTGTTATCAACCTCTTATTAGCAACGATATTGCTTCATTTGGTGGCCTGGAAATCCATAATCACAAAAGAAAATTTGACACCTCATTTTTGCATTTTTTCTCTTAGATCAGATGATGTATCCAATACTCATGCACAAATAAGCCTGAAGCGAGATGACGTTTTACCCCCGACTCTAGACCATAATAGTTTTTAAAATTCTTTCACATTTAAAATTTCTGATTCCTTAGAGAATACAGGAACAATAGTCATAATTAAAGAACAAAAGCAATGTGAAAAGGATTATGGTCTAGAGACGGGGGTAAAACGTCATCTCGCTTCAGGCTTATTGGGAACTTGGGTTTGGACTTGGTCAGTACAGCTTCGGCTTTCATAATGCCTGAATTTTCCAACTAATGAAAGGTTCGGCACACGATTCATTTGGCCATTTAATTAAATAATTTTCGGCATTCTTTTCTTCTCTTTTACAACCTGTTTTTCAGACCCCTCCACAAGAACGCCCACTTTTCGATTACCTTTTACCAAATATTCACAACACAACATTGATGTGTTATATTTTAATGAAATTCTCGCTGCGGCGTGAAATCTGATAAACGTTCTTTGTGGTAAAGCAAGGGAACGCTTTATTATTTATATTAAAAATCAGAGAAAATGTTGGAACGACCACATCAAACATTAGAACATATTTTAATTTGCCAGAATCACCAACGAATGCCAGTGACTGTTCGGAAATCCATCTCGCAACTCTACGAGAAACATATTTTTTTTGAGTTTTCATATTTACCGTTGATATGATGAAGAGCTATACCCGGCCATGAAACTATTTTTGTTTGTATACTGGTCCATTGATTTAGATCTCTGCGAAGAATAAAAAGATTGTCTACAAAGACACCGGCGAAGTATACATGATTTGTTCTCGTGTAAAGAGAAGTGAAGACAATTAGGCAGTGCCCACCCCGCAGGGTTTTTCTTTTGTCGGTGTCTTTAATTGTTTGTGTTTTTCAAATCAACTAAACCCAAAGTTTTCAAGTCAACGTCCAGCATAAACCGGTCATATTCGACCAGGTTTTCAACTTGGCTCGCCATGAAACCATAACAGAATCAACTTTGGCGGACTCTTATGAAGTGCCGAAAGACTTATGTGACCATGGATCTTGAGAACACCCGTCCTGTATCATTATCTCTATCGGCTCTTTCAAAGTGATGTACGATCGGTCTCTTCTGAGCCATAGCATAAATAAGCACCACGGCTGCCTGTGAACTACGCCTGTATCCAGCCGTTTTTATTAATTTGAGTCTTAGAGAGAGGTGAATAATTGACTAGGAAAAATGATTAACTCCACTGAACTCAGCTGGTTCAAAACCAAAACAAATCCGTCGTAACAAAACGATGGACAACAAATCGAGAGTCGGTGACAACTCTCAAAGCCATAATCGATTGGATTTGATTCACTCTTGATAATTCAAATGTCTATTTCTCTGTAGCACCGCGGACAGCGACATACTTTAATGCAACGTTGTAGTTATGCAGTTTTCGTAAAGGAGAATATTAACTTCGTGAATTGACTTGTAATAGAATCAGGGCTGTGAACAGCAATACCATCAGTGATTTCAAGCTGCAACAACAAAATTAAAAACGGACGAAAGAAAGGTATCAAGTAACATGATATCTTTTCCACTTCCTATTTTGGAATTACAAGTGGATGATGTGTCCTTCATGTTTACTTATATTCCTTTTCTTTATGCTAGAACAGTAAGTATAAGTCCCATATTTTTCAACATGAATTGAATAGTCAACTTATTTTAGAATCGAATTTTTCGTAAACATATAGGGTAAAAAATTTTCGGGAGTGAAGTGCGGAAATGTCCGTAAACTTTTGCGTCTTTGGTTCTTAAATCTTTAGAAGTGACGGAAAACCCGAATGACTAGTGAATTTTAATTAAGAAAAACGAATGGCACGCCCATAAGTAAAACCAAATAAGTAAAACCGTTCATGTTTTAGAATCAAAGTCAAGGAGACCATGGGGTTTATTGAACGCTATCGTATGGTAAACAAAGACGAATGGGATCATACTAGAGCTTATGCGCCCGACATAATCAGCTAACGGTATTCTAAGATTTGTTCTAAACAAATGTCAGTATAGTATTTTGTACATAACATTAATTCATCAAACCCAGAATAATTTAATCTGGTGGCACCATGTTAAGGGCAGACTCTTTTATAGTGACTATTAGGTGAAAAACATACTGATTTGATTCGATGTTCCGATTTCCAAACAGTAAAAAAAAAAAAACAAAAAAACAGGCTTATCGAAACTGAACGAGGGATGGAGACCACCCTATTTCTGGCTGTGGATTAGAGAGACCATGACAGAAAAAAAGGGAAACAAGAAATGATCGTCAAAGAAATTACGGTATTTGCCAAGTCAAGAATACATATTCCACTCAATGAACTTCCATCGTCATTAACTTTATGAGTAGAAATCTATTGCTCAGCAGGTCGAGAACCAAATACAGGGGTCAACCGATATTAATATTTAACCAGAGAAGGTTTATTAGTAATATGAGGGGGAGGGGGCATGAAGATGTTGAAGTTTATAACTGATATTAAATTTTTAGAGCCCCCTTTTTTTTTGGAGCTGCCAATTTTTGGGGTCCTCCCCAATCTGTCAAGTAAAAACATTACCAGTTCTTCCCTTTTACTTCATGCCCCCGTCGTTATACTAAATAAACTTTTCCTGCTCCAGTTCCAGGTAACAATTGTTCCTGAGTTTATCATGAGTGCTTCGACAACGGAACTATGATAAACTCACAAAAGGACCGGGACTGGTTAATTCTTGTCTTCCGCGAGTCAGAATCAGATGTATCGATATTCCACTTAGCGCTATTTATAGACTACACCCATATGCCGAACAGCTGTATGATTTAGTTTATATAATTTTGATCCGACAAAGAATAACGGCACTGGGATATCGTTTTAGTTCGTTTTGATGTCACACTGCTTCACTAGCAGCTAATGGATAAGCCGGGGTTCGACGAAGGAGAGCTTCATGTGTGACGGCTATTTTAGGTCAATTAGACTCGCTGCATGTTGGCTACAAATGTGTAGTGGCTCTTTATTTTCAAAGTCATGTACTGATAGTTGATTAGTGAAAGGCAGTCAAAGAGAGATGGACTTGATCCGACATCTGCGCTGTCCTTGAATCGGAGAGACATGATGAACACTAGAAGCAGCGCACATGCCACAGGTTTTGAGCCAAGAACTCAGACTTTAATCTGGTAGTGCGTTTAGCTTACTGGTGGGATTAACATGTCGACAGAAAAGAAACTTCGACATAAGTTCCTTATTTAGAAGAAACATTCGGGACAGGTATTAGAATATGATAGGCAGGTGACGGGGAAAATCCCCGAATTCGAGCAACACTTTTTATATCTCCACACACGAATAGAAAGGATTTTCAGTAAAATAAGAACGATTTCCGAGTTTCCATTTAACTAGTAGTGCAACTGGATATAAAAAAGAAAAGGAAAAAAGTGGAGAAGTTTAGTCACGGAATTATACGATAACTGACCAGGCTGTCTTACATAAACACAGATGTGGACATGCATTCGACATGGAAAAAGTAGCAAGAGTGGAAAAACCCGTAGATTACGAAAAAAGTGAAAGAAATCGTCTCGTACACTTTTATTAAATATTTTTCTTTCACAGTTTGCTTAGTTTGAGTTAATAACACAGCCATTCTAAACAATTTTCATGGATTCCGGCATGTTTCAGCATAAATTAGCAGAGTCGTTCTAGCTGCAAACAAACGCGTAACGGACCCTAACTGTGTAGCAGATTAATGATTGGAAGACTTTAAAAGACTTTCTTTAGCATAAACGAGCGGCAAATCCACAGTCTCAAATTAGCTATCGGTGCACACTCGAGGTGGTGCACCTAACTAGAGAGAGCAAAATATCCAAATGAATCGCGAAAGGTTGGTGTTATGTAACTATTTTGGAACCTGAAGGCACATCTTGATTATAGAACCTTAGTGCTGAATACGATGCATGGTGACAATGTTTTTCACTCATATTCATCGCGGCTTGGTTGAAGCCTTTTGAAAGCCCGATCTTCATCACATTTTTATAATCCTTCTCGTTGGTCTGTTTGGATGGCCTGTGATTAGTTTATGGTGATTACAATTGAGAGGCAGGGATTGGACGTTGCTTATTCTTGTCGGGATACGCGGCTTACACATAAGACAAACATTAATTGACGTTTCAACGGAAATAATGAAAAAAAGTCTGCATTTAGTAAATCTTCATTTTTAAGTAAAAGATGAAATGAATTTCTTTTGTAGTTGGACTTTTTTTTTGGAAGCTGGATTATTCTCATTTCGTGGGATATTTTCATTTCGGTTAATAGAAGGGAATGCAATATATTAATCACTCATATAGCTAAGAACCGGTAAATATTAAGTAAGGAAGATTATCAACATGATTTGTTTCATATAGCATCAATGTCCAGGCTATTCATTTATTTCAATTCAACATGTCACAATACTAGTAGGAGCAGATCAACAGCAGATACCTTTTCCTTCCTTTCATTTGTATGGAGCTCGGATGAGGTTTTTTTTTGAGCTTCGATTTTCTGAGGTTAATAGAGCGGACGTCCTTTCGCGAAAGAAGCACAGCCAGCTTTCGAGACCAACGGAAGGCATAAAGTTGATTTGATGAGCACAAGTTATGAAACGAAAATGAAAGGCGCAGAGAACATGTGAGAATCTAACACAACAGGACATGTTTGTAGTCCAAGGAGCCGCCTAGCAAAGTCGCCGAATTATCAAATCTTCCTACCACACGCTGTTTGACCTGTAGTGTTTATCACCAGAAATCTTGGTTAAACCTCCCGAAAATATATAAAGAAATCGAGGTTCTGACGGTTGTTTTCCGTCATTATCCGTCGGATCTAAGCATTTCTAGTTAAGCGAGAGCGCTCGTGGAGATATCGATGTCGAACGCCAGACCAATGGCCGATGTGTTATTGTAGCGGGAACCCTTTAGATGCAACAGGGTACGAATCACTAGAAAGAATCAATCTAGAGCGGCTCTTTTACTACTCTTAGGTGGTTATCCATCACTAGTTTTGAAATTCATATTTCATGACGGTATGACGCGGTTCCATACCCCCCGTTTGGGTTGTATTCATTTCAGAGTCTGTACCTGGGACGCAGAATGTAGTAAGATAAACGTCATATCGGTGATCAATGGAAGAGAAGGATAGAAGGATAGAAAAATAAATAAAGAATCAAAACAAAATCGAAAGTAAAATTAAAAACAAAACAAACGTAACAAAGAAAGAAAACATAAAGGTTTGGTAAAAGATTGGGAAATGTGAGTAGTTTTCCTAGACCGTCAAACGGGGACTAGAGTTTGAAAAAGGGTAAAGGGACAGCTAGTACCTGCAATATTTATGATCACTCTCGTAATAAAGTGAAAACGAAACTTAATATGAGGCAAAGTTAAGCGTGATGACTTGGGTGCATATTATATACCTTAATTCGGGTTCGTAATAATGCATTTTCCTTGCGTTATTGGAGTCGTAGCGGCGAAACAAAGTTTCAATTAACACAGGCCAGTGAGAAGCATACCGGTCGATACAATCATTCACCTTCATTCTTCATTGGTGCGGCAGTTTGCAAAGCCAAAATGGATTATGAAATATTTAGAAGTCAGTCTTGTTGTTTAATTACCTGGGAATGAATAAATGTGGCATAAGTCATTGGATGTGGCCAACTCCCTCAGAAAAAAAAACAGGTCTTACTTATACTACCTTTCGTAGTTTTGTCGTTATTATCGGGTTAGCTAAGGGATCTTCTACTCTTTTATTTGAACCATCTCACTTTCTTCAGCAAAGCAAATAAGTTCTTACATTTGCATGCATGGATTTTAATATTAAACGCAATGACAATCATAAAGTCAAACAACATAGTCTTCTATGCCCTTTCTAATATGCCGCTTTACTGAAATGATATGAACGACTGGCAAAGTCATAACTCGTCGGCGAAGTTTGAGAAAAGCGATGTCGTCGTTGCGTCGGATTATTTAATTAGCAAGGCAAAAGAAGTGGCACAATAACTTGAGATAAATTCTAGCTTTGAAGATCCGCCTTAGGAAACCTTTTCATGAGAGGTACTTGGAGATCCTAGATATTATACACAATAAAGCAAAAAAAAAACATGAAATTAGGTAACTCTTCCTAAGACAACTCCAATAGGATTGGAGATTTTTTAATCATAACAAAACGGAACGAGACCCAAGTTAGTAAGTAATTTCGAAATTAGAAAAAGTTGTGTTAATCCGAGCAACCAGACCATTAATGATTTTTTAATTATTTTTTGACAGATTCAATGATTGATAGAAGAAGGCGGTGCTTAGGTTGGCGGTCAACTCGCATCGGCGCGTAAAGAACAAAAACAAAAAGCACACGAGTAGAATTCAACAGACGCCCCCAAAGGAATAACTGTGTCTTGGTGTCGTTGAGCTGTACCACAAAACAGAGCTACGAATCCACGGTTAGATCATCATCCTTCAAGAAATGCTATAACCGTAGCCCCTAAATCATCATCTTGACCACGATGGAATACAGCGTCTGCTATCTGTTGTTATGTAGTGTAACTATACTGTTTCACGTGTGCGCTGGCAATGTGCAAGACACACAAACCGCTTCTGTCGAGGTTGTGATCTACGAAAATACTGGCCATGATTACACGACTTATACCTATGAACTCAAGGCAAGTTTCTCAAAGGCTGGCGCAGCAACCAGTGCCGAGGGAGACATTCTTCAGGTAAGTTATTTTCAATTTAAATGATGTTAAACATTTCTGCTTCGAAAGATTTTTCCTATTGAAAGCCAAAACGTAAATAAACCACGGGTCGCTGTTGCGTTGTGTGCGTAGACCTCGAAACTACGTTACTTATGGTTGAAGGATACTCCAAATGTCTTCTTATCTACCAACTATCTCTCAGCACCGGCGTTAGAAAGTGGAGTCGTTATTTGATGGGTATATTTACAAAGTGGCTGCCAAATTACGGCATGCTTAAATACTCTCAAGTACATGGTCCGTGCCTGTTGTCGGTTCGTTTTAATGAGAGCACCGATCGTTTTCATTCATCGCTCGAACATTGGCCTCTACATAATTGTAATTATACTAGCCTCAAGCACTGTCACGAAAGATTACGCTACGCTCACCAAAACATCAAAACAATCGTTCACAACCGGGTAAAAAAATCTTTCGGAACATGGAAAATATAGCCTTGATGCGCTTGGGCTTCGACGAGTGTTAAAATATTTACTCTAGGCCTCTCGAAGTAACTTCTCCAGCGAGTTCCGAATGTCATTCAAACAGTTTATGCATTTTTATCGCAACGATTGGGGAGTCTCTTAACTTAATGAATATTCACTTTACCATTTGAGTGCACACATAAGATTTTTTGAATTTTGGTCCCAAATAGACGAAACTACGACTCGAGCTGTGTTCATTTCACGTCCCGAGCGATTCACAAACGTGACAGGACTACTCTCTTGCAATCAATTAGTGATGTTATATTTCGATTTTAATATATTGCGGGGTTTCCTAGCTAGATGTGCGTTTCTCGACCACCGGTACTAAACTCTGTTAAAGCTTTTATGATTTCCCTCGTCGCGCTGTTCATCATTCTTTGAGTATTTCTCTTATAAACGACAAGATTTGCAAAGGGGAGGTCGATAGGTCACTTATGTGTGCCAGGATTGAGCTGACCAAAATGTATTTGCATTCCGGAAGCAAGACTTTTGCTTTACGGACCAAATAATAACAAGCACGTAGTGAGTACCGACAGGAACTGGCATGAGCTATATTTTTAGGATCATAATACGCGGTTTCTTTGCGGAATAAGGCTCGTACTAGAGCATTTTCCGTAGCTTTGATGGACAGCTTGTTTTCTCATTAGGTTTGGTAATTATTTTACAAGGCCGCCAAATTGAAATAACTTATAAGCCATCCGCACGTCACTGCTGTATTCCACACGTGGCATCAAGTGTTGGTTTATCACTACCAGTGCATTGACAGTGTTATTTTAAGGTTTATATGGTGGCCTTTTAACGACAGAAACCACCGGGGAAAGGCTATCCACAGTTCGTTTGTTCATACCTGGTAACGCTTGCGAACCAAGCGGGATTACATGTGAAATCCAGTGTTTGTCAAAAAAGGTTTAACATAGCAAATAACTATTATACTTTCGTATATCATTGATTTAATACTCTCTTCAAAAACGTTAGCCATTACATCTTCGGATTTTTCTTTCAGTGGTGATTGAGGCTTTTCAACACTCGCTCAATCATGAGTTATTTCAAGGATAAGAGCGGAGATTTATTATTATTTGGTAAGGTCGATTTAAGTCGATCTATTGAAATAAGGTCTAAAATAAACACTAATAACCAAAAAGAAAGCTAACCGGCTGAAACAATCTTGGGTTGTTTTAAATGGACCCGAAAAACAAATTTAATTCTCGACGCCAAGTTATTATATGCGTCCAATATCGGCTCTCAAAGGACCGAGGACCACAATGAGCGCAATTACAATTTCCACAAAAGCGTTTTGACCGCACTTCAGAGATAATTAAAAGGAGCAAGCTAGTTTTGAATTAAATTGAGAACAATACAATCATTTACCATTTAGATTGCTTTTGTTTTGGCGGTATTACTACGCGAAACCCGTGGAGTTAACTCAAAAGTGTAGCCTTTGTTTT
This sequence comes from Actinia equina, assembly GCA_011057435.1. Classification (NCBI taxonomy): domain Eukaryota; kingdom Metazoa; phylum Cnidaria; class Anthozoa; order Actiniaria; family Actiniidae; genus Actinia; species Actinia equina. Next base: position 321,905 of record WHPX01000021.1, read on the forward strand.
CAAAAATCTATCTCTCGGATGGTATTAAAACCGAGGGTGGAATGGCTTGCGCTGGTTTGAAAAATTGTTTATTGTCACTTTTGATTATTTGGCGGTGTTTTGGGCACATCAAGATAAGGGTTTTCTACTCGTATATCCATTTGCTTGATTAAACAGCTCATATCTTTTTGGAAATTAGGAATTTCAGTTATTGGCTTAAAAATGGCGCAAGATGTAATAGTGGTTTTTTAATAACTTTTCAATGAAGCATAGATGACGATATGGATAAAATTGAAGTTCAAGGAAGCGTGTTTTCTGGGATATATGCATTTCATTTATATTTACATATATCTTTAATTGAATACAGCAAACTTATAGTGCTCCCCCCTTTTTTGAACATTAATCTCTGTGATATACGTCGTCGAGGTAATGAATCTTTGCGGATTAGCATCATTTCACTTGAACTTCGGCTGATCTCTTGAGTTAAGTGGCCGTGCGATAAAATTGATAATTACTTCAAATTACAGATAATCATAGTAAACATGCTCTTCACTTCAAGAGGCACATTCAAAGACATGAATTAACACGTACGAACCCCCCGATAAAATTTCTTCTTGTCTGCACGTCTTTTATTAACTATTTATGTCACACAAATTCCACTAAAGTAATAACTCTTTGACGGCCCGAAACCGCAAGTACCTTCACTTTCAGATATACGCTTATTAATTCCCTGCTTGAGTGACCTTCATGTGAAGTACGCTTTGATTTGACTCTGAGACGCTCGTTTCATGGAAGGAGCGGAATTTTATTAGGATTATCTCTCACAGCCGCAGATCTCATCTGATCGTTTCGCTGGTGTCAATAATCCTAAAGTGAAAACCCACCCGATCCCAAACAATGAGTTTTTATTGCTCGCGGTCCTTTTGAAGAGAGCCAAATTACTCCAAATTTGAAGACCATCTGCTTCTTAACGATCAGTATTCTTTTACCGAATGATTCTCTTTGTAAAGAGTTCTAACATCAACCAGGAAAATAGAATCATAAGCGTATTCGAGAAGCCGAAATTGACTAATCCGAGCTATATTTGGTCTCTTTTGGATCTCTTTTGTATAACATTACTTCCTACTTCCAGTAGTTGTGTATTCTTTTATAGGATTGCGATGATTTGAAATGGCTATCAACATCTGTAAAATCAATTGATGTCGCTAAAATGTGACGCGTAACTTTAAATCATTTCTCGGAGATCAGTAAATCCATTTCAAAACGATGATGAGTTTCTAAATCAAAAAAGTTTATTTATACGTGGATCCTCATTCATCTCCATGTGTTTGAGACAACTCTTTTTTCTTAAACTAAACTTTGGGCCTCAAATTATAAAGCTTATAATAACGAACTTCCTAAACTTAGGAAATAAGCAAAAACATTATGAGTCATGGTGGAAATTTATTATGAATAAAAAATATAATATGTATATTTGTTCAATGTAAAAGTGTCTTTGAGTCAGTGGTGAAGCAAGTTGTTGAGTGAGTATTTGAAGAGAAGGTACTTTCGAATTGGGATCAAGAATTTCAAATAATGGCTGTAATTTTGGTTGGATTTGTGACATCAGATTCACAAAGGAATCTAAATCATTTAATATGAGCCAAAATACCCTCAAGTAAAGTCTAGGCCACCTGCAATTCAAAGACTGGCCAATAGCATTTCAATACTTTACCAGCTCTTTTCTAAGTTCTACATTTAATTAAATTAAGTAATACTGACAACAGAAACAATCATTTAACCAATGGTGAATAAGGTTTGATGGATTGATATTCATTTTTACCAATATATTATTGGGTTAGTTTGTACGTGCCTATGTGAATGAGCAGACTGTTTTCCCATTCAAGGAGGCTCTAGCTGGCCCAGTTGGTGGGGTAACAATCTGATGCACAGGAGGTCATGGGTTCAATCCTCAGCCTATCACTTAGGGTCTTAAAACAACTGAGAAAGTATGCTGCCTTTGCAATCACATTTACAAATGTTTAGACCAACTCTATTTGAATCATTAAAATGGCAGACTAGCTTCTTCAGATGTCCATATTTATACTGAATAGATATGAGAGATGTCTGAAAAAAATAAGCTAGTCAAGCATTGACTATATTTTATCATGTAGCCTCCAGTTATTTTTGGCTCAGTTTGGTTTAAAAAACAGTTTAATAATAATCTAAGGTGTCAGTGTATGCCTTCGGTTTGAGTATTAATCCTAAAACATCTTTTATTGTCTTGCTCATCCTTTAGAACTATTTCTTATTAGATAGTTTGTTATCATTTAATAAATCTGGGGTTAACAGTAAAACAATACCTGTCTGATCTGTGGTTTGACGACCGTAATTTACAATTATTATTTTCACAATAATCTAGTTCAATCCTTATTTTTTGGCTTTATGAACTGTTTACGCCTTTGTCAGATTGTAATGTCTGTTATTCCTTTGAAATTGCAGATTCATCCTCTTGGCTTATGCAATACATCTGATGATAGTGATCTGTATGAGTATGGCTGGGTAGGCGTGGTCAAGCTCCCACCACCTAGTGTGGAAAATGTGCCTTGCTTTTCATTATTTCAAAAGGTAAGTTGCTAGAGGATATATGAGTGAGAAACTATGAGATTGATGTTAATAATGCATAAATGAATTATTTTCTTTGTGAAATGTGGTGTTACAGTTACTGGGTAATAGATGTGAGTGAACACACATCCATAATTTTGCAAAAGACCAAAGATTATTTCAACAGCTGTTCTCAAGCACAAGGCATCTTTAAAAGAAGATATTGAGTCTTGAGTAACAACAAATAAAAAAAATTGCATTTCTCAGCTGTAATGAAGGGGTGAAAATGAAAATGGTCTAAGTGAGTTTTTGGGATATTTTTGTAAAATAAAGTTGCCAAAGTTTTTAATTAAAGGGTTGTTAATTCTAATAATGTTTGTACTATTTGATTGCATTCAACCATAATATTTAGACTATGGTCGCTTAGCCAATGAAGCGATTTGAAATGCTCTGTTGATCTGGAAATGAACTTTCTCTATGTCAAAAATTATCTTATCTTTCTGCCATTCTTATAATTTCTTATCAATCTCATTTCATCTGTTTTAAATATTCAACAAATCAGAATAATTAGGGTCGTCCGTGGACTGCTTAAGTCATAATTACTGTAGCTTAACTGCATCAAAAAACCTCATTTATTATGCCAACATTCCATAGATATCAAAGCCACAATTACAATGACATTAATTTCACTTTTGATGTGTCCTTTTCAGGCTAAGAGAGCAATGGAGAGGGGTGCCACAGCTATCATATTTGACACAAGCGATAATCCTGATGCAGTTGCAGAGGTAGATATGTCTTTGATTACACATTATAAGTCAAAGGTCATAGTGGGAGGAGTGTTCATTTGGGGGACATCAAAGCTGTTGATATTTTAACATTCTGAATGGTATTAAGTCCAAAAATATTTGTTCTCTTAAAGCTAAATGCAAACAAAGTCAAAGCTAAGAGGCCAATTGTGGTTATTGATGGATCTGATGCAAAGAAGCTTATAACCATAATAAAAAAGTATGTCAAATGCAGTTATTAATGCTAGATTATTATGATTTTAGTGTATTATAAATAAATTGATATATATTTTTCTTCCTTTCTAGTCAAAAATTATCAAGGGCAAGAATACAGTATGGTGTAGCTGGTTATACACCCCAAGTAAGTTAAAAAAATTTTTTTTTTTTGCACTTTCTTATAGTTTATTTTTTTAACTTCTTTTTTCTATGCCATCATGGTAATGAGATATCAGTCTTTAAAAAGTGTGAAGAAAATTGAAACTAGTGAAGGGTGGAACAATTATTTTTTGGGGTCTCTGATCTTCCCAAGATTGTGGTTATTTTGAAATGTTGTTAAATTTTTTAACTGTCATTATATTTTCCTTTTAAAACTTTTGAAATGGGAAGATATTTTTATTAATGTATTTTGTTTGTACTTTTTTCTATCAACAGAGATCAGCCAATGAATACCTTGATATGGTCATATTTATGACATTTTTTATTCTGGTCTCAGTCATTTGCTTTATCTTATTGCTCAAGGTAAGAATGTGACATTGATATGAATATGAGGACTTTTAGTTAATTAATTTGGATTTTGGCCGAACACTTTCTTCGGGATAAGTGCCATAGATTTAGCTACATCAATGCTGATGTATCTCCTTAAACATAAGAAAGAAAGAAATAATAGTAAAGAGAATAAAAACATTGATTAAGATGGGAAAATGTTGTTTCCTCATGTTATGACAAAAAAAACCCAGGAGACTTGTTAATCATTATTATCATGATTCTTAACAATAGTTTATTGTTATTACTATTATTGTTGTTACTTTCATGTCAATTTAATTGTTAAATGATTATCAATAATAGTATGATCTTAATATAAATGATTTTTTAATAAGTATGTATTATGTTTTTCAGATAAAATGGAGACAAAAACAGAAAGAGGTAAATAAAGCTCTTTAGCTTAGGCAAATGTATTCCCTTTTGATACCACACCTCATTCCCAAGAGTTTCATTCCTTTGTTTGATGGTAGCACATGAGAAAAAACATGAATATGGATACTAGTTAAACAAAGAAACATATTCTCAAGAGAATGATATGTGGTCTGAAATGGGAAAACATTATGCCAAAGCTAGAGGTCTATAGCATGAAATTGAGACAGTTGAGGAAAAATCAGTTATGCTGTGTTTTTTTGTTTTATTTATTCATTCATTTATTTTGAAATTGTCATGTTATGCTGTTTTTTTTTTTTTTGGAATTTATGTTTTTGTCTGGATGCTTATTCTTATGCTTCCTATTGTTGCAGACTTCACTAACAAGGATGGCATTGCATGCCTTATCAAGAATGGAAACTCGAAAATTCCAAAGCGATACCTGTAGTCTAGATCGATCAAGACTGGACGAAGAGGCCCTTGGTGACTCGAACACTTCACTAAACAAATCTGAACATACCTCTAAATGTGTGATTTGCTTAGAAAAGTTTAAAAATGGCCAGGTATGTCTAATAAATTACTAAATCATATCTCACTGCTGCTGTTTTGGCAAAATGAGGTTCCCGCCATGTTTTCACATTTTGCTTACCTTTTTGTAGGATGTCAGAATAGTTCCCTGTCGCCACGAATTTCACAAAGACTGTGTAGATCCTTGGTTATTATCGAATTTTACATGTCCGCTGTGCATGCTGAATATTGTAGGTAAGTAAAGCCGCCAAAAATAACAACATAAAAACGGCGAGGAACAAAAGGTAAAACGCCTTTGCCTCGTGCAATCCCTCTAAGGTTAGAACTTCATGAACCATTATTCCAGTGATTCAGCTAAATGTAATTTGACATCAAACGCTATGTGTTGTATTACACGAGGTATCTTTCTGGAGGTCCTCCAGGCTTCATAAACCACGTGACATAGACGCGCCTGCGTTTTCCCTTCTTTTCGCGCCAAAACGCAAAAAATGGAGCAAAAAGACATAAAATTCACATTTTTAAGTAGTCAAATAGTATTTATTATAATTAGATAATACTTACTTAAAAGTTCGAGTTCTAATAGCTTGTTTATTTTTTCACAGAAAGAGAAAATACGAAGAAAAAGCCACGCAGAGCTCGTCGTTGGCTTATGATGGGGTGTGGTCGGTGTTTGTCGTCCGAAGGAAGCACCCAAGCTGCACCTATTAATATCTTACACCAAGATATGCAACTTACGCAAACACGGGACTCTATTATCAACGTTACTCCAGAGAACAATGAAAAGTTAGATGAAGGAGAGCCTTTAGGCATACCCTTGAGCTCGATGAACATTTCACAAAATATTTCACACAGTAGTAGTATTTCTCTTATCGACATGCTGAATAGAAATTGTATCAAACATGAACTGTATTCTAGTGGACTTTCGGTGATCTCCCAGTCGGAAAATTGTACTTGTTATCTGCCGCCGTTCGATAATCCCAAGGATTATACGCACCAAATGGTTGTTGTGGCTCCACTAACAGGTAGGACATACTGAATTTCGTTGTATTCTAGGATTTTTTTAAATGTTAGTGACCACATTTTATTCATTTATTTTCTTTCACAAAATATTTATTTACAGTGATTTTCTTGGCGATTTTTATTCCCAAAAAGAATGCCAAATAATTATACACACATATTTGATACGCTGATGAATTTTTTCATCCAAAATGGCGCCGCTAGTGTGGAAAGTCACTCAAATTTACATATTTTCCGTCTTTATTTGTTGTAGCAGATCTACTTGATGTATCACACGAAGACATCGTATGACATTCGTCATACAGTCCATACGAGTGATTGGATTATGCGCTCATCAGGCCTACTATTACTGACAATGGCGGCGTCAAGTGAAAGAAACTACGTGGGAAAAGAACAACAAACACTGTATAATCTCAAGAATAACCAGGAAATCGTAGCCTTTATTTCTTTGGTTTGTCTTATGTTATCCCTTCAGCCTGTGTTTCACGTGTGCTTTAACGTATTTTATCTGCCGTCGTGCATATGTTGTTTATGATCCAAAACAAGAAACGAGACGGATTTATGAGCTTTGGCCACGATGGCAGGCACACGTAACAGAGACCCTTTAAAAGCCAGCTTTTAAATGCAGAGCTAAAAGAAGGAAAATGGCGTTGGGAACCACTGAATACAGACAAGGGAACACCGCAGAATTGAAAAGAAAGGAAACAAGAAAAATAAAGAAAAAGCAAAGGAAAAAATAAAGAAAAAAGGACATAAATTTAACTGAAAAATCGATATGGAAATCAGGCTTTACAAGACAGTTCGTTTATGCTCGAAAAGTCCGGCGTCATGAAGTACGACAACTGATCTCCCCGTGGCGACACGAAGCTTCCAGTGGTGAATTAAATTATTATTGAGAAAGAAGTGGACGCCCTGTTGTATAGCCTATCAAAAATAACACGCATAGGAAAAAGAAGCCGAAGTTTTTGTTCTGAAAAAGATGTTCGTTGTCTGCGAACTTAAATACGTCGGTTGTCAAGACCTATCTTAAAAAAAGAAGTATGAACTAATTTAAATATATTAAGTTAATAGAGTCAAATATGTACGACAAAAAGTATTTTTTAAGGTAGCTATTTGGAGTCATCACAATCAATCATGAATTTTAGTGCGTGGCGGACTCAAATGGATAGAAAAACGACGTTGCATCAGTAGGTTCACGGATGAAAAGGCGGGGCGGGTGGGGGAGGGAGAGTATTTTGAGCTTCTGCCAAGATAAGGATGACTTTTGGACCACTTGGCATGGACGAGTCTTGAACCTATCTAATTTAAAACGGCCAGAAAAAGTCTTGGAAAGTAAATATTCTTTGTGAGAAAATGCTGCTCGTAATTCTTTTGCAATATGTTTAATAATTGGACAATTGTAGATTGCTCCTTATCGAGAATTTAATTGTTAAAAGCAAAAATCCAATGACCTCAGAAAAGTCGTCTTGAGAAATGTGCTCAGACCCGAGCTGCCTTTAGGTATAATAGGACCAACATTGCAGAACATGCCGCTTGTTGTTGAACTGATTATTTCTTTCCATGATCCCAATATACATTACAAATAATAATAATTATAATGATATAATAATAAAAGTAGTACCAACCACAGTGCGAAGGTTGCGCTTAATTTGATATACTTGTACATAGAAATCAAAAAGAAGAAAATTCTATTTTGGATAGCTATCACCTATTAAATTGTTATCTTGTTCTGATTTTATTTATGACAAATAATGCTAATAATAAACCCATTTTATAACACTGATCGCTCTTTGAATATTGTCTCAATATATATATATTTTAAACCTCTAATTGCACATAGAATGAGTGCATGCAGTCATTCAAATACATTCTTGGCACTGAAAGTTGTTTCCCTTAGCAGCGTTAGGCACCAAACACCGCTGTTAATAAATGAGGATTCATTATCGCCGAGATTAATTTTTACCCGGGTGAACGAATTGATCATGAGTAAACCAAACTTCTCCAACAACTAATGAAAACTGATCTTCGACTTCTGTGATTATCTAGAATGCGAGCTGTCCTACTTTTCCTTCCAGTCTCAGTGAAGGCAAGTGTTTTGGCAGGGCGGGAGGTCCCTCCTCCTGCCCTGGTTTTGGTTAAGTGGGAACGCTCGCAGTCTAGTGATAATTAATAGCCCCAACTAATAAACCTAAAAAGTATTCATACTTTCAACTATAATTTTATTTCACTATTTATTTTTAATTGTTTTTGATTTGTACATACGTTTAATTTTTTCCCTATGACAAAATATTGCTCCAAATTTTTACAAACTTTATTTTCAAATGCATTGGTCAAAAGCTACGTTCCAAGGGGGGTATCCAATTAGAGCGCTTTTGATGCAGTACAACTTTCTGATCTGGATTTTTTGCTCCACCCAACAAATAATACCATTACAACTCAGAAGGTTGGAAATATGATGAACGGAACCCAAAACTCGAGAAAACCACTAACTGAACAACAAATAAATGAATGACGATCGTAACATTTATGGAATGTCCATCTCATGACAAATCATTACACTACACCATTAGTTTTCGGGGAAAAAAGCAAAAACACAAGACTGTTTTTAATTTGAGTGGGCGAACAAACGGTTGAAATATTCTGTAAAAATAACACGTTTCTCCTATTAACACACAGTGGTAGTGAAACTTGTTCCCGAAACCCTATTGTTTAACTACCAAAATTCTAACTCGGCTATTTTGTTACCTATAGCTTGTCATTTTTATGACTTTAATTGATATTTAAAAAATGGACAAACGAATCCCCGTGCTAAGAGTGGTCTTGAATCCATCCATGTGAAGATTTTAGATGCTATTATATCCAACATTAGTATAACTTGAAGCAAGTTTGGCTAATTTGAAAAATTTAAGCAGAAAGTGACTCATCAGTTTGTGATTTAGAAGTCACACATTCCACACCTCTAGTATAATTTATCGTAAGTTCGGCTTAATTTGTTTAGTAGACAGTGGTCCGTGTGGGCTTTTAGCACCATTAAGACTTGCTCCCATAGGTGTGATGTTTGTTTATAGATATTAAAATATTTCCAACATGTGTCATTTCCTTGCAGTTTTAGAAGACAAAACATGGGCAGTACAAACAATGCGCATTCATTCCGCAAAAGGAATTCTTCTCTCGTGGCAACTACTTCCTTGTAGCCTGTAGCCTGGATAAACAACTTTCACGGTGACATTTCCTCCAGATTTCTGTGCTTATTTTATAATAACACTTATAGAGTAACAAACTCAAGTTCAAGTTCATCTCAGTTCAAAGCATAAAAACTCCCTAACCACCGCAGTTTGTCAAATTTCAAATTATCCGAAATGAATTTTCTTTTTCCATTGTTGTCTATTAAAAGCATTGCTTTGTTGTCAAGGTCTTTGATCTCACCGGAATGCATACATCAGTAGTAATATAGTGCATACAGCAATAACACAAGCCAGGATGATAGAATCGCGTCTTTTTCGTAAATTTATCTTCTGCATCAGGTTGTTTAGGGCTGGAAATCGTTCTGTTTTAATAGGTCAAGGGAAAAAATGAAAGAAGTATTGCAGGAAAAATAACACCGGATGGCATCAAACAACATTTTATGCTGTACGACCTGTACCATATCAGATGCTAAAATTGTAATATAAAAATCCCTCCCGAATGAGTAAAGTCTCTCTCTTTCTGTGCTTCTTTGTACTTCTCTAAATACTGTAATACTGCGCTCATTTCTAGTGATCGTACACTAACGCTTTTGCCCCATGTGAAATTCTAAAGATTTCAAACAACCAAAGTTAAAGCAGAAAAACAGAAAACAGAATTTAGCGTCAGATCTCTTTACGACTCCAGGAACAGTTTTTTTCCCGATCTTCTAATGGAAGAAAGTCTCTAAAAACGATATTTTAATGCGTAAAGTAAATTAATTCATTTAACCGAACTGAGTTTTTGATGAAGACAATTTTTTCGTCAGCTTGTTCTCGTTTTGTTTGAACAGTCCAGTGTTTTGATAATTCAGTAATATATTATTGTTGACTGATTACGAAAGTTATCGGTTTTGACCATATGTCCACAGAAGGAAATAAAACAAATATGTCAATGGAGTTTACCAAGCCATTTTGGTATTACAAAGCTTTTCCAGAAACAGATGTTGTAGGTTTTTAATTAATAATAATAAAAAAGCCAAAAATATTTTTCCAAACATTTCAAATATTTAAAAAAAAAGAGTTTCAAAAATACATCATAATTGTGAAAGATGTTCGGGAAAGTAAATTGCTGTAGTGTACTCGTCTTTCACATGAGAGAGGGAATTTGTGGCTCTCTCTATGATTCAAGGCTTTTTCTCTAGGTTCTCTGATTTTCATTCCTGTGAGTTAGCCGTGCCGTGACTTTGACTAGCCGAGAGGTTGTTTTAGGGTTCGATCTGTGATAAACTGCGCTCTGTCTTTGATCAGCCCAGAGGTTGTTTCAGGGTTCGATCTGTGAGTTAGCTGTGCACTGACTTAGATCAGCCCAAAGGTTGTTTCAGGGTTTGATCTGTAAGGTTAACTGTGCTGTGACTTCGATCAGCCTCGAGGTTGTTTCAGGGATTTTCTAGGATTTTTAATATGTTAGAAACGAGATGTTTTTTTAAAAGAATTTGACAGGAGAAAGGTAAAGGAAGGTTCGCCATAAATCACTTATTCACTGATTCCTCCAAACAACAACTAAAATAGAACTGAACGAAAACAAAATGTAGATCAACAAATAAGAAACAAAGAAGTAGGTCGTTTGGCCTCTAGCGCCACGTGGGTCAATGCATGAAAAGGCGTTTGGGTGTACTTGAGATTCACTAATCTGCATTTCAAAGGATACGTGTCACGTTGCTAAGCCGGCCAGTAACTCCATACAACACTCCCCTTTGGCTTTGTAGATTCTCTTTGGTTACCAGGGCGATTCTTTGACGAAAAATAACAATGTTAGATTTTTTTTTTTTTTTTTCATATAATGAAAAAATATCTAGAAAGATGATTTTGAGTATTTTCTACTCTGTGTTGGATAGAAATGTTATGTATTGAGAAAACATACCCAATTGCTTCATCTGTTAATCTATCAGAACTGTAGAAGGTATGGTGAAAATAAAAGAAGGGGTTATCAGAATGATCATTGTCATCATCACAATCATAACCATCACCAGCATTTCCTTCACCAACACCACCAACATCATTACCATCACCACTGCCACCAACACAATAACATCATTTCCTTCAACATAATTATAATCACCACCACCATTATCACAACTAACATCATTACCACCACCATTATCACAACTAACATCATTACCTTCAACATCATCCCCACCACCATTACCACAACTAACATCATTACCTTCAACATCATCACCACCACCATTACCACAACTAACATCATTACCTTCAACATCATTACCTTCAACATCATCACCACCACCATTACCACAACTAACATCATTACTTTCAACATCATCACCACCACCATTACCACAACTAACATCATCACTACCACCATTACCACAACTAACATCATAACCTTCAACATCATTCCAACCACCATTACCACAACTAACATCATTACCTTCAACATCATCCCCACCACCATTACCACAACTAACATCATTACCTTCAACATCATCCCCACCACCATTACCACAACTAACATCATCACCTTCAACATCATCACCACTACCATTACCACAACTAACATCATTACCTTCAACATCATTCCAACCACCATTACCACAACTAACATCATTACCTTCAACATCATTCCAACCACCATTACCACAACTAACATCATTACCTTCAACATCATTACCATCACCACCACCATCATCACGACTAACATCACTACCACCATCATTACCATCACACCATCATCATCACAATTAGCATCCTTACCATCACCACCACCATCATCACGACTAACATCACTACCACCACCATCATTACCATCACACCATCATCATCACAATTAGCATCCTTACCATCACCACCATCATCATCACAATTAACATCACGACTGCCATCATTACGATTACCATAAAGGTAGTAACATGTAATTATGGATAACGTTGGTAGTTCCTTCAGCTTACGAAGCTGTTATCCCAGGAAGCAGATGGTGTGCACCTTACCCCCTCTTTCCAATGTTGATTGTGATGATGATCATATCATTAAGTCTAAGAGCAGATGTAGCTCGGTTGGTGCACAGTTCGATCCTCAGGATCTCCACGTCTGTTTTGACTTCTCAGTTATCTGCGTAGCTTTAGCTTAATCACCATCATTCAAATCTTCATGCTCACTACTACCACCATCAATGTCACTATCATGATCATGATCATTACCATTACCATCATCAATATCATTGACATCATCATCACCATTAATCCTTTATCCTTTATACATTCTACTCCAAGACATTGTAATATTCTTTTAAAGATAACATACTTTCTTATGTGTTCGTTTTCCTTGAGGTACAAGTCAGTTCTTCTGTTTAATCCTGTTTTGTATGCACTAAAAGAATAAGAGCAACAAAAAGAAAGAAAGAAAGAAAAACGTGTCAGAAATATAAGAATTTCCAATTTCCATACAGAGGGAAAGGCCTACTTACTTGATATCTCTTTGGACTGAACCAAGAAGGTCTTCTCTGTCCTTGTATGTCTGAATATTAGCCTTATGAAGGAGATGATATAATTAACAATGGTTAGTGGTTGAATACATCAGATAAAATTTCAATAAACCAAGACTGGGCTATTCAGGGACATCGGATATGGGGGGATAGGGGGCTATGACACCCCTCCTTTTCTACACTAAACTTGTACATCTCCTGACACGTTTTATATCACTTTAATCTGAATTGTAGCCCCATCCCCTATTAAAAATAATGCCCCAACATCCCTGCTATTGTCTTGAAGTCTATTTGGGCTGCAGGTCAAATACACCTTTCTCAAATTTGCTCCACTAGCACAAAACAATGGTTCCAAGATGGTGGGACTTGATAAAATGCAGTAAATATATATTATATTTTTAGGGGTTTTGCACCATCATGTGACCATGCCCATAATAAAGCTTGGGATTCCTGTGGTTAGATGGCAGAACATTGAGAGAGAGTATAGAGAATATGTTGGGTGCCTAAGGAGCTGAATGGAACTAGATAGAAAGAGGTACTTTGGTGCCTTTCAAAACCAAGAGCCAGAATAATAAAAACCCTTTGCTCTTTGAAATTGAAATATCTCCCATGTAAAATGGTTATCTTGCTCTTGCCAGCCAACATGGATGCTGTCACATGATGGCACAAAATCTCAATACAACATATGATTAAGTATTGTTTTCTGGTCAATTCCACAAATTCCAGACAGGTCTATTGATGCTATACATGCACACATTACAGAGGCTACACACACATGCTATCTACACATGCTTCTCACGCAGGCTAAAGGAAGACAGAATGGCTGACAAATGCCAAAAATCTACAAAAGAGGTTAACATAAGTGTGAAGTTAACATAAACCCAGGCTCAAAACAACAGACAGTGAAATGGCAGTCATTATCAATGGCCAAATTAGTTTCCAACTACTGGTAGGAAAACCAAATGAAGACATTGTTTCTTAAAACCAAGGCAGTGGCAGATCCAGGGAGGGGTGCAGGGGAATGTGCACCCCTCCCTGGTTTGACTTTGTGCCCCTACTTTGAAGATAATCCATACAAAATAATGTTTTTTTCCCTTCGATTCTAAGGGGTGCACCCCTCCCTGGGTTAATATTGTGTGCAGCACCCTCCCCTGAACAAATTCCTGGATCCGCCCCTGCAAGGTATAGATGCAGGAATGTATAATACTTTGGTTCACAAATAGACATCAGTTTTTCATGTGTCTGTCCTCTTATTGACGATAAATTGCATCCTCACATTGTCAAAGTAGTATGGATTCTTGAGGTGTAACTGAGTGGATCTGCATGCTACTTTGACTACTTTTATTATATAGATTTAATTCTTTAAAGTTAAATCTAATGTTTTGGTTTTCAAGGTCGGCACTTTTCACAACTAGAAGGCCATAAATTATAGCCTAGTTATAGCTCATCCAATCAGAATGCATAATTTATGATAGACCGATAGTTGGATTTGACTAAAATTTTTAATGATAACCTTATTTCATTTAACCTTTCTTCAATCAATGCAATCTTGTTAAGTATGACTGCATATACAGGAGATGGTCTAACATTTTCTTCTTCTTTAATATTTATACTATGAATGGGTTTTTCAAATGTTCTTATTCAAATACATATGTTTTATTAAGGGTATTGTATCATATAAAATGAAAGTTTTGTCATTAAAGTAATGGCTCAACAATACCTTTGTTTTGGTGAACTCATGTGAGTAGTCTTGTAGTATATCCCTGTGTCTCTGTAACGTGTGAAGCTGTGCTGCATTAGATTGTCCCAGGGTATGTAAGCCTGAAGCATACTCAGCCATTGAGTCATTTACTTCAGTCAACTAGAATAAATAAAACCACAAACAGGTCAATCTCTGCAAACATGAACTATACACCAAACATTTCTATGGACCTTACTCATGTGGCAGTGATGTTTGTTTACATAAAAATAAAAACCTTTGTTTACCCCACATAAATTTATTCTAAACCACTTGAATTTGATGCTACGCATGGGAAAATCTATTGTTTATGAGTAAATCTATTTATTATGAGTGAAGCCCATAGGATCTTTTTTTGTGTGGTATGCATTGGAGAAAAGCTGTGGCAGATATTAGCAAAATATGTGTAGCCTAAAGACCTCATCCCCCAGCCCCCTCTCCTTTTGGTTACTGGTGTAAACAACGCCATGCCATGCCAAGCCAACAACAACACTGTCAGCTTAACATAACGAGTACCACTATTAGTCTAATACAAGTACTGCTTTATCTATATCTTGCTGAAGTATTCCTGGCCGAATGATATAAACCTATTTCCATAAAATATTATACAGTTAATTAATTTTTTTTTAATTAATAAAAACATTGATTACCATAATTCTAACCGTTATCAACATCAACTGCAGTAACAATATGGTGTCCCCTTACTTATAGCAAGAAAAAATGGAAAAATAGTTACTTGAATATTAAAGATGTACAAACCTTTGATAAAAGTTGTTCAATTTCGATCAACATCGTCTCGAACATCCTGTCTGAAGAACTGTTGAGAAGAGGTGTTTTGTCCGAGCTGAGGAACGATGAGATTATTTGAAACACGGCAAAAATATCTACACATTCATAACCTTATTATCGCACGAACAAACCTGTCTCTAGAGCCATCTTGGTGAGTGTACGATGTTCCAAGTTTACTGAACGATACTAATTTGAGGTCGATTTCGTTTTCCAGCTGTCTCGCTTTTTTTCTCAAATCTGGGCAGAAAAAAAAACGGGAAAAAAAGTGAAATTTTTATCAACTACAGACCAATTCTTGGTCAACGATACTCTGGCGTTATATTTTGAATATAAGTTTTGTAAAAATAGGAAATTAAATTATAAATGATAGTACCTTCCCATCTATTGAGCGGAGGGGAAGCCATCTTGTTGATTCATCTGTTATACCCCCGATGCATTCTGGGGTTTGAAACGTGTAATAACCGCTGGCTCTCTTAACAAAGGCTCATACATTTTCAAAGTGTACCGCTGATAAACGTGTTGAGGGCTCTTGATGGTTTTCCACCAATCAGATTGAAAATTGTTTATTCAGTTCGAAATTCAAACAAAATGAATTTTTCAGTACAACTTCTACGATTTTGAGTTATTTTGAGATGAAACAGTCAGTCATTATGAAGGTACAGAACACGAACACCGAGGTGAGTCCTTTTATTAGTCCCTAAGGAACCTTCACCCTTTAGAAATTACGAAATCGGAGTAAATCCTTTGAGCAACAGCCTCCATACTTCATCATCTTTTGTGACTTGAGCTCAGATAATCATCTGTAATTTCACGAAAATATGAATATATTTTTTAATAGAGAATGTATTTCTTACCATTGTAGATCTGAAATGGGATGGGGAAACGATACTCAATTATGGAGACGAAATTAGGAGCCAAAACAATTAGTTTTTTTAAAAGTATTTTCACTGATTTCCAATGTGAAACTTAGGTCTGTCTACTGGGGAAAAATAATGCACTGCTTGTCAACGAGACTCCTCGACACCAGCCGAATGAGAGGCAAGATGTAGAAGCGAATAAAGTGGATGACTTGACAGCAATAAGCCCTCTTACTGAGGATGCAGGTTTGTTACAGTGGAGGCTACGATTTATCAATCTGCCAGACAAGTTATTTGATATGTCTGAGTTCCTCAGAATGTGAAATATACTCAGAATATATTCTTTTGTGCCAAAATTTCTAAATTATTGTGTTTTAGTTGTCAAGACAGTTGAAGAAAGATTCAAAGCTGGAATCTACTATACTTGGGCAGGTAAGGCAAACACCAGGGGTGTGTCCATAAAAATCCAAAAAGGGAGGGCGTGGACTGTGGGGGTGAGGCAATCTTGACATCATCATGAACGCAGCAACTTAGGGCAGAAAAAGGCAATGCTTAAAAAAGAATTTGTCATAAGTTCAAGGGGGTAGTCTTGTTTGCAGCCATAATAATTATTGTTAGTGTGAGTCCAAAACTAAACGTTATGTGGGGAGGGAGTTTGGGACTAACACTAAGAACTGCTGCAAAAGAGTCTAATCTACCCATACTATAAGTAGAAGTTCTATTTGACCGTGGTTCCATTCTCCACTCAAGGGTATATTACAGGCTATTCTTGTTAAAATAGAAGTATAATGTATAAACTATAACTATGATAATTTATTATCATTGAATGGTACCCAATTTAATTCTTTTCTAGGCATTCCTTTGGTAGCAGTCAACCCCTGTCAAGATGTCGATGAACTTTATAATGATGAAACTGAAGCAAATTATAGAAAGAAGAGTGCAGTGGAGACAAGGGTAAAATGCTAAGCACATGTCACTGTACTGCGCTATATATAGTTCACACTGGAAACTTTAGAGCATGAAAGGGGGGCAAATTGTAATTAAGTAATTAGAATAGGTAATAAATTATAATTCTATATATAATTCTTTGTGTTTTTAAACTAGTTGGTTATCTGTAAAAAAATATTTAACTTAGACTCAGTCATTCTCCTTATGTCATTGTTCAATCTGTTTTCTACTGTAGGAACTTCCTCCTCACATCTTTGCCATTGGACAAAAAGCATACTGTGACTTAAAGAGAGGTTTTGAGACTTCAAATCAATCTATTGTTATCAGTGGAGAAAGTGGGGCTGGAAAGGTTGGTGATTTTACTCATAGGACCTTGTTTCATCACCGCATTAAGCAGCTAGAAATCATTTTATCACCTGAGGTCGTTTTTCTGGGTTCCAGGAAAACTGTCTCAACCACTATGACCTAGCTATTTCTGATAATTTCGGTTACAATTCCCACAAAAAGCCTGAGTACTTCCTTTTCATGGGTCTACTGAGAAGTTTTTGCAATTTTTCATGGGGAAACCATCCTGAATTTTACTACAATAGTTTTTCATATTAAAAATAACAACGTACAAGAACAGTATAGTTCCAGTGTAATTCTCATCTGCGAATCAAATGCCATTTCTCTTACTCTGCTCCTTAATTTTATCTTTAGACTTGGACTACTAGAACATTGATGCAGTTTATATCAGACATGGCAGAAAAAAGGTAAAATAACAGATTTGGTTTATGTCTGCATGAGAAAGGTGGCTGCTAAGAAAGACCGAATCTAAGCAAAACCACCTGCATGTAGGCCGGACAACACTACATTGATTCCATATAACATAAAGGTTCCAGAACTTGTTGTATTTAAGTGTTGGGAAAAGCGTTCATCATGTATCAACCTCTACAACCATAGACCCCTTTCATAGATTCCTAAAGCAGTGAGCGTGCTTAATTTTGAGGAAAAACCAATATTTGTAATTCTTGTGAGAGTCCAACTCTATTCCTTTGTTCTCCAAATTGAGCTGTATTGGTCTACAGTGTAGCGCACACAACGTTACAGAAATAGAATCGAGATCTGATGCTGTAACTGTTGTACGCAACGAGTTTCATCCAGTGAACATGATCTGAAACGTTGCTGGCAAAGACGCGATTTTTCCAGTCAATGTTCTAGAACTTCGTTGTTCCATGCAACATTAGATGCACCGATTGTACTGCGTACCAGGGTCCTGAGAATCACCGAACGAAACTTGCTAACAGTGTGAATATAAAGACAAATGGCAAAATCATACGGCGCGCAAAATAACTTATCATCCTGTCAGTATGTTGCAACACATCACCATCACGGTCACGGTACAGCACGCCCGGGCCGTATACATTCACCGGACGTACAAAATCTAAAGTGCTATTCATTTTATATTTGATTTTTCTCGTATTCATAATAATGACTTCATTAGCAGAGGATAAACACGTAATAGTTAACATACACTAACAAACTTGTGGTCTTATCTGTGATATCTCGTGATTTCAGCACCCTAGATCGTGTCTCCTGTATTGAACAACGGATCCTAGACTCCAATCCCGTCCTTGAGGCGTTCGGTAATGCCTGTACTCTACGTAACGAAAACAGCAGTCGCTTTGGTAAATACATCCAACTGCAGTTTAACCTGTAAGTAACAGTGAAAGAATCAGAACCTTAACTGAAACCAAATGATTCGCGCCAAACGTTTTCCAATTTGCATGGGATCCATACAAGAACCACAGAAAAATGTTGTTTCCTCCTTCCGCAAAAACTTAGTAAGCAAATTTCTAATTAGATCTGTGATTTGGCCGCGCCCTGGCTTTGATCAGCAGCCAAAGGATGTTCAGGGTAACTAAAGTTTGAAGATGATTAAAATTATGTTGCTAGGGGGAAAATTGAAGAATGTTTCAACTAAATTAAGTGACTGCATTAAGGAGTTCTAAAGTCTTCATTCTAAGAACCTGAAGAAAAGCGCATAGTTTTGTACAGTAATTCTTTGAGTAAATCTAAATTATAAACCAGTAAAGGGTTTTCTACCTTTAGGGAGAATCACATTGTAGGAGCAAAGATTAAAACGTACTTGTTGGAAAAGACGCGAGTGGTTCGCCAAGCACCCGGAGAAAAAAGCTTTCATATTTTTTACCAAGTAAGTCTCGATAAAATATCAAAATCGCTCAGTAAAGCTTGCTTATTTGATTATAGGACTAACCAGTAAACTTCCGTGGACTAGCTAAAGAAACTGGAATGTACATTTTATTTGTAAACTTTTATTTTATAATATTTTACATTTATTATTTGCAGATGACGTCAAATTCAGAACTTGAAAATCCGCGAAAAAGAAGAAGACGATCTTCGAGATGGGGTAGGAATCCTCATTTGTTCATTGTGTTTTTGATTCAGTAGTGACTAGACAAAGAAATTTTGTTGTTATTTCATTTGGTGTCTTTTGTTCACAGGAGGCGAAGATAGGCAGGCGTTCGTTCTTACATGCGAAGCGATGAGAAATATTGGTATTAAAGATGACTTACAAGCAGAAATATTCAAGGTTAGCTGGGTATTTTATATACTGCTGGTAAATGAATGAAGAAAGAAAGAGAGAAAAAAAGGAAGGAAGGAAGGAAGGAAGGATGAGAGGTAGGAAGGAAGGAAGGAGGAAAGGAAGGGAGAAGGAAAGGATAGTAACGTATGGATAATGAGATAATAGCTTAAAAAAATGATTTGGTCAGTGAATAGATAAATGAAAGCCTGCCAAAATCTTCATTTTTTTTACTAACCGTACTTTTAGGTCCCCGACATCTGTTAATGGCAGTTATATCCACCTTTTTATTGTCTTCATTAATTCTTACATTCGTAGCACCAAATTTTCTATTTCAGATTCTCAAAGGAATTCAAAGCATCTGCAAGGTCGATTTTGATGAAGGGACATCTTCAGAAGAAGTTTGTAGCTTTGTCAATTCTGAAATCGGTGAGTGCAAGGCGGATCTTTTATTCTTTGTCTACCTTGGACACGTTTTCACCGTTACATTGCGTGTGTGTGTTTTGTTGCTCTGTTTGTTTTTCTTGTTTTTCTGCTCCGGATTTTTCGGTTTTCCCCCTCCGCAAACAAATGAACTTCTAAATTCCACTTCGATGAGACGTCGAGCGTTTTAAGGCACGGACACGTGGTGCAACATCGCGCACAATATATTTCAGGCAATGTTGCTGAAGTAGGATCGTTTTCTTCTTCAGCAACATTGCTTACTACAAATTGCAACGTGTGACATGGCTCGCAATATCGATTGCCTGTATAATATTGCGCGCAATGTTGGACCGTGTGTCCGTAATTTTATTCAAGAATAAAACATAAAAAGGCTCGGCAATCAGTATTCATTCTCTGTGTGTTCATTCCCTATAATTTATTACTTTTAAAGCTAAGAGAGCATGCTCGATGCTAGAGCTAGATGAAGATAGGTTCAACAAGTGCATCAGTACAAGGCGTATCACAGCAGGCTCGACAAGAGAAGAGTTTATTAAACCCTGTGGTGTCGAAGAGTGTTTGTCTAGAAGAGATTGTATGGCTAAACTTATCTACTCACGGTAAATCATTGCGTCATTCTAACGCATCATCATCATCATCATTATCTTCACATCATCAACTCCATCTTCACAGCATCAACTTCACATTATCATCATCATCATCACCATCTTCACATCATCAACTCCATCTTCACAGCATCAACTTCACATTATCATCATCATCATCACCATCTTCACATCATCAACTCCATCTTCACAGCATCAACTTCACATTATCATCATCATCACAATCTTCGCATCATCATCATAATAATAGTGCATTTCTATCGCGCGCATATCAACTACTTTCTCATGGCGCTTCATAAAACTAAAAAACACTCCTACACCAGGAGGGTATAAGGCTGTAATTATTTACACAATCTGCTTGGTTTTAGACTCTTCGATTGGATCGTAGACTTCATTAATACCAGCATTAAAGCACCAAGTCACTCAAAACACGCATTTATAGGTAAATGGGCATATCAATTATAAGATTTTTCTTTTTTGATTGGAAACCCTTTTGAGACATACTAATTCCAACATTCTTGATGGATTAAAAGAACTAGTCTCACGTCACGGTGTAGAATGGAGAGTGTACAAAATCTAAATGAATTCAGTTGAACAGAACAGCTAATATTTCTTGATTTTCAGGGCTGCTTGATGTCTATGGATTCGAGAGCTTTAAGGACAACAGCTTAGAGCAGTTATGCATTAACTACGCCAATGAGAAGCTACAACAACATTTTGTTTGTCATTTTCTAAAGAAGCAGCAAGTAAGATTTAAGCAATAAAAAGATTTATTTATATCCCATGAAACAAAAATTACTCAACGGTCCCACAAGTTGACTCAACATATTGAACCATTATTGGAATCAACATCTTACTTCTACTTTGACCTTCGCATTGATCTTTCTCTTAGGAAGAATACCAGAAAGAAGACATCGATTGGTCGTTCCAGGACTTCTCGGACAACAGACTATGCCTTGACGTCATCGAAGGCAGAGTCAGTGTTTTTGCGTTGATGAATGAGGAATGTAGACTTAATCGAGCTGTTGATGATCAAGGATTCTGTGACCGACTCCATTCCTCCCTGGAATCCAGCAGATGTTTTTATCAAGATCGTCTGAAGAGTCAAAGACCTGAGTTTGTGATCCAGCATTATGCGGAAAGTGTGTGTTATCAGGTGAAAGGGCTGATTGAGAAAAACAAGGTGAGAACCAATTAGATGCAATACGCTTTTTCTAGTGTTTACCTTTCCTCTTTTCTCTATGAAAAGGCCAAGAACTTTGGGTGCATAGATGGGAACTTTGGGTGCATGGATGGAAATTTGGGTGCATGGATGGAAACTTGGGTGCATGATGTGAACTTTGGGTGTATGGATGGGAATTTTATGTGCAAACAGGAAAAGTTTGGAAAAATAGGGGAATGTTCGGTGCATAGAAAGGAACGGAGAATTGGTGAAAATGTTGGGTGCATAAAATAAATTTTGGGTATTAACAAAAATGTTTGGGGGAATGGGTGGACATGTACATGGATGAGAATTTTGGATGTATAGGTTGATAAATTTCATTAGTTTGGCATTAGCTTTCATCCTTTATAAATGTCCTTTGTATTTCTTTGGATAGGACCACACTGCACCAGAAGTCTTGGAACTTCTACAGTCCAGCAAAAGTCTGTTTTTGAGTCGTCTGTTCTCCAAAAAACAACAAAACAAGCAACAAGAGGTAAAACATGCCCAGCTTGTCCTTCTTCATGATACTGCCATTTTTGTCAATACATTATTATATCCGGAACAGAACAAGTTCCTGGTTGATCTTTCATTGAGGATCTGATAATAGACTTCTATGTGACGTAACTTTTCCTATGTCATGATCAGACCTCGTGCCATTCTCTTGAGAATAAGATTCTCTGTTTAAGTTGTATCCTTTTTCATGTTTCTCTCATGCGCAACCGTTAAACGAAGAAATGATATTTCGAGGAATGACACGTGGTCTGGGTAAACATTATGGCCCATTGGATTGTGGAGCGCGCCATGTAATTAGTCAGAGCATGCGATATGCTAAAGCTATCTTTTATTCATTTTACCACAAACAGAACACAATTCCTGGAAATACTACAACATTTAAGAAACCTCTACAAACCAATGTAACTGTTGTCAGCAAATTCAAAGTAAGTAGTAATCAAAGCGAGATTATTGCCACAAGAAACTTTATATTGTATTTTAAGCCACTGACAAGAGAAACCATGTCAAGTACATGTCGTAACGCTGAAATGGCTTTCCAAAGTAAACGTCTTCGTATGAGTGGGAAACCTAACGCTCTCTGACTTACAGCGACGCGTACATTGTACGACATGCTGAAAAACTGAAATTGGCTTCCCATAGAAATGGTCTTCTTATGAACGGGAAACCTAAGACTGTAATTCGTAGCTCGTACAACTCATCACAACGCTTTGTTACATGAAAAACTGATGCAGTTTGTATTTTTACGACGGTACATATACATACAGTATAGCAATAATAAGTTAATATGGGTCTACCCCTAATAAATTCATTCATTTGACATGGTGACATCCTGTACTCTAGACGTCACTAGATCGACTCATGTCAACCTTGACATCAACCAGTGTTCACTACATACGTTGTGTTCGACCCAATGCAGTCAACATACCAAGCCTCTTCGACAAGAAACAGGTGCGTGACTTTATATCACTGGCTAACAAGTTAACTACATCTAAGAACAATACTGAGTTAAATGTTGTTGTTGTTATTGTCTAAGTTATTGCTCATGTTGCTGCTGTTATTGTTGTTGCTGCTTCTGCTGCTACTGCAAAAATTGTTAAAGTTGTCGTTGTTGCTGTGTAGTTTTTGTTGTCAATGTTATCGTTGTTACTGCTGATGTTGCTGCTGTTATTGTTGCTGCTTCTACTGCTGCTGCAAAAGTTGTTAAAGTTGACGTTGTTGCTGTGTAGTTTTTGTTGTCAATGTTATCGTTGTTGCTGCTGATGTTGATGTTGATGTTGTTGCTGCTGCCGTTGGATTTGTCGTATCCGTTGAAACAAAATATTGTTCTTTCTGCAGGTACTCACCCAGTTGCGCTCTTGCGGTGTGATGGAAACCATACGAATCTGCGCTGCTGGCTACCCAATCAGGTAAAACAAAAGATACTTCTTACTTACTTAGGAATGGAAAAAAGAAAAAAGTTCAATGAGTTATCTTTATTCTGCTAGATTAACCCATCGAGAGTTCATAAAGCGCTACAACTGCACCGTGACGCACAAGAAACGTTCCTTGCCACTCACGCCATCCAAAGTATTCTCGACTCCACCACCAACCAAAACAACCACTCCCAGATCCCATGGCTCTACCAGCCGAAAGAGGAGATCTGAGAGACATTCGATACGAATAAGGCGGAGCGGCTACGATCACACGCCGGTCATCTGTCAATCAATACTGCAATCGATCGGATGTTTTGATGAATGGGACAAAGAAAATAACACGGGATCGTCGAGCTGTAGTGGTTTCCGGTTGGGCCGAACAAAAATATTCCTACGCGAAGAAACTGTAAGTCTAAAATTTGAATTCTTTTTGTCAAATCCTGAAACAACCTTTAGGCTTATCCAGTCAGGGCGCACGCAATATGCAGATCGAATCCTGAATCAACCTCTGCTTATCCAGTCAGGGCGCGCGTAATATGCAGATCGAACCTTGAAACAACCTCTGGGCTTATCCAACCAAAACGCGCGTAATATGAAGATCGAACCCTGAAACAAACGTTTGAACTTACGAGAATTAACTAAGAAAAACTATTTAACTAAGAAATAAAATTTCAAACAAAGAAGTTATACTCAAGGAAGTAACACATTGTCTGAAATGAGAAAGCGTTACGCATAATTAAAGGTCCTTTATATTTTATCTCCTTAGATCGAGAAACTCGAAACCATGCGCGAAGGTTTTCTTTCACGATCAGCATTTACAATACAGTGTTGCTGGAGAAGGTATAGAAAATCGGTTGAAAACAGGCTCAACATGGCTGCGACCAAGGTGCAGAAAGGTGAGAAATGAAGTATCATTACTACATCTCAGCAAATTCTCAAGGCTTAACCGTTACCTTAGATATTTATTACCTATTGAGGTTTAAAACTTTACAAACTAACAAGGAGTCTGTCCCAATAGCAAGGAGTGTAAAGATAGCGACTACGACCCCAACCCAACCTACCCCCATGTTTACCTAATGCATTGCATGTGATCAATTTGTGACTTTTCCTTGGGGTGTAAAGATGGCTGCCACCTATTCACTCCACCTAACCCCACCCCTAATGCGTCCCAGTGCAATGCATGTTGTAATTTTTTTGAGTATAAAGATGGCGGAATGCCACTCCAATTGATCCACCTCCCCCCAAAAGAACATGCAAACATTCCAAAATGCCTTGCATGTTATAGTCAAGGAATATTAACTTTTTATTTTTCTTTTTTTCCTTCGTAGTGTTTAAAGGTTGGCTTGAGAGAAAAAAATACTTCGCTCGTAGAAGAGCCACCCTAATACTTCAATACCACGTACGATCTTTTCTCCTTAAAAGAAAAATTTCTAGGGAAACGAGTCAAGCGAAGCAATACACTGCACCCTCTGAAGATGCCTCCATTATCGAGACTCATTCAAACTCTTTTAGCCAACCATCTACAAGCACAGAAACTGTACCTTTCTACCTTCCACTTCACGTCGACACGTGTCAAGCGCCACGCCCATCGTGGTTCGTGCCATTTGTGCCACCTGTATACGACTCTTTGATTATGGAGAAGTTTCAAGCCATTGCGCATGGCAGTATGAAACCGCTGGACAGTATTCATAGAGGTCGCGGAATTGCGTCATTTCGAAGAATAGAAAAAGTAAGGACATGAAAAGCAATTATGAGGTATTGTTTTAAGCATCTTTTACAATTTTCTCGTTTCACTTTAGGTGCCCGTAGTGTTTCATTGTCGGAGAACACCGCTAACCAAAGCGGAGACACGCCCTCTTCACAGTATAGAAATTGATAAGGTAAATAAATAAACCGAAATTGATTGTCTTTCAAAGACTGCTGAATGCCCACATGAATTTGGTGCAGTAAATTTGTCGTGACATGTTATGGCTTCGCAATTTTGTTTTTACCCAAAACAAAGATTTCAGATGTTGAACTCGCGAAGTTGTTTGTGACTGAATTTTTGGTGTGCGCAACAGAAACCCTGTCATTTGACTTTTTTCTTTTTCTTTTAGGGATTGGCATCTCTTATGTCTTTACTATGAAATGAATGAATGACAACCAAGACCAGAATTCTATCTAAACGTATTCATCGATACTCTCGTTGCAGGACGACTCTGATAAATCGATTAACATTTATAAGGCTTTGAACACCTAAACTCAACAGAGGATTTTTGAAAATTTAAAGATAAATAAATTGGAAGGAAAGAAAGGGGATGAATGAAAACTGAAAGAAAGGAAGGAAGGCATGGACGGATCCAGGCGTCTTTGCTTACAAACTCAAACACCATTATGTCAACTCCTACTTGACACGGTTTTTTTTGTTATAGGGCTTTATATTCCATACATCCCTGGGCCCGGTCGTACGAAGCCTGTGGATAAGACATTGCTGTTAGCTAATAAATTTATCCACTGGATAATATTTATCAGTTGGATAGCGCTATCCGGCGTATAAATCCTTGTCCAGTATATAAGTCATTGCTGTTATCTAATAAATTATCTACTGGATAAGATTTATCAGTTGGATAGCGCTATCCAGGCTTCGTACAACGTTCATCATTACAAATTCAAGGTCTCTATATAGATATATCCCTTGAACGCCTAATGAACGCCTAGGTTAGGAGTTTTAGAATTTTTTTAGAATTTTCTACTGCAAAATTTTATGAATAAAAATTGTTTTAATAAATGAACATAGAAACTAACAGGAATCGACACTTACTGTGTAGATACTCCCACCGAGACCACTATGAAAAATTAACCATTAATATCATATATCATTAACCAATCGTATTGTGACATTTAGTTCAATATTCTTAACCAGCCAATCAGATAGCGCATCGATATGATAAGAATATGAGAACGTGATAATCTGATTGGCTAATACTGTTTTCGGTTCAATTTCTGTCAAGTTTACCGTTATCTGATTGGTCAGTTTTATTTAAGAGGTCCTGGTTAGTGTGTCAACTTATTTTTCACTTTGTATTTTAGATTCTGTAATTGTCCCACTCAGATGTACCACTCTAACCTGCCCCCAGGGTCTCGTTATCCTTAACGTGCCTTTAGAATGGATTTATTCTAATACATCTCATTTACAATTATCAAAAACCATTTTAGCTCGTCCTACGTAGTAATAGTAACTGGGCGTTCAAATTAAAAATTGTTAAAAATGTCTTTTGAAGTGAGTATTTAATTTTTCTTTCTGCGAAAGCCACTTATACATGTTCAACAGACGATTTCTTTACTCATATAGTTTCATCTATAGGTTTCTATTTTGTGTGGCTGCATTTTCAGGATGATTTTAGCTTCTTCGTTGCCTTCTCCTCGTCGTATGCTTTGCGCTTATTTTCTAGTTTCCTTACCTAAGATTTAAAAAAAATTAACTAAGTTTCTACTTTTGCTTTTTAATTTTTACTTTTATAGACAAAGAGGCAAACCAAGTATCATCAGTGTAAAGGGTTTCATAGCTCTCTTGAAAGAATATGAAAAAATCGAATACAAAATAGCAGTAAAAATAACTGGTGTGTCATGTTTTGGTGTGGTGCCTCGTGATGTGGCCTGGCATGGCTTTTTATGTTACGGTGTGGCTGGGTATGGTGAGTGTTGTCATGTAGTATGTTATGCTGTGGTGAGGTATGGGAAGTGGTTTGTCATGTTTTGGTACTGTGTGGCTGGGTATGGTGAGTGTTGTCGTGTAGTATTATGTTATGCTGTGGTGAGGTATTGGAAGTGGTTTGTTATGTTTTGGCACGGTGTGGCTGGGTATGGTGAGTGGTGTGGTGTGTTGCAGTATGTTATGTTGTGGCTAGGTATGGTGAGTGGTGTGGTGTGGTGTAGTATGTTGTGGCATGGTATGGGGAGTTGTGTGTTATGTTGTGGTGCTGTGTGGCTGGGTATGGTGAGTGTTGTGGCTTGGTATGGGGAGTGGTGTGTTATGTTGTGGTGTGGTGCCGTGCGGTGCGGTGCGGCATGATATGGGAGGTGTGTTATGTTATATTAGTGTGTGTTATATTCTCTTGTTATAATATTGCCAAAACAGATTTACCTGACTTCTCTTCTTTTTCTTGGAGTACATTATTTTGTCAAAGAGTTTACGGTCTTTCCTTGGCATGGCAGCTATTGCCAATTGTTTCTCTTCTCTTGTTAACTGCTCTTTGTCGTTAGCTTCTTTCTCTATAAACCCAAAGAGCAGAGAGACAACCTTGATAAGCACACCTCAAAAAGGCAATAGACAACACTTCCATTTCTAATTCCCCTTTGCTCAGTCTTTGCTTAGATTGTGTACAAACAAGTTCCCTTCTTTCATTAAGGCCCGTTGTATAGTAAGGAATGCAAGTAATACAGAACAATACAAGTTGATTAAAATGGTTGAATGGCTGAATATTTTAACACGCAACTGAGACTAAGGCTGAAAAAATAGAACTTGAAACTGAGGTTGGCAGCATCTTTTTTGGGGGGAAGGAGGGGAGGGGGGATAATAGCGTCAGTCATCCTGACA
Organism: Actinia equina; assembly: GCA_011057435.1. NCBI lineage: Eukaryota > Metazoa > Cnidaria > Anthozoa > Actiniaria > Actiniidae > Actinia > Actinia equina. The sequence continues at coordinate 350,258 of WHPX01000021.1, forward strand.
AATTTTGTGATATCTTGCAACGCACTTTGGACACCAGTAAACAACCACAAACAAGGTAAAAAGACAAACAGAACTACCAGACAGCATGTTAATGACAAACACCACCCTCCCCCACCCTCCATTCCACTCCAAAACCCACCTTCTTCCTCTTCCTTGTTTTCCTGGTCAAGCATGGCTTGCCTTTCAGGGGGGATATAGTCTCCTTCCTGTTCTTGTACGAATGGAGACAGATGGGGAGGTAGGGACACCCCAGGGAAATAGTCTTCCACTGGAAGAAGCTTTCTACTATTGATGCTGTCTGCAATCCACTGAGGTTGCACATAGTACCTAGAAAAAGCAATCATACATTAATAATGATTAATAATTTTAATAATCATCGATGAAATGTCAATTTTTTTTCTACAATAAAAAGTGATATCTTCACATGACACTCGTGGGTACCTGGATAGAAAACAATGTCCCTGAGTTGGTCTGTCGACAATTTGATGCGTAATAGAGTCATCTGTCTCTGAGTATGTTGAACCAATGGCAACAGTGGTGTCCCATGACACATCACCACTAAAACACCTACCAAAATACAAAAAAAAAAAGAGATGTAATTTTAGCTTGGGTAAAAACATTTATGGTGATATGGTATTTGTATTCAAGGTAGAACAGAAAATACCTTATCTTAAGAAATCATAGAAGATATACTTCATGGTCCTACCCATTGCACAATTGCATTTTTATCAAAATTGCGGTGAAAGCGGAATTAAACTGGACTATTCAAAAAAAAATTCTGTTTGATTTTGCCACACACTTCTTGTTTTTTTTCCCTCTCAATTTTGGCCCACACTATTCATTTTTTCCGTTCAATTTAGAACCAGAAGTATTCGAAGTTTTCTCCCCCTGTTCAATTCCCACATAAACTGGGTAACAAAAGTACCAAAAGTTCATTTAATAGGTAATTTACCTTATCATGAATACTAAGACTTCTCTGGGGACTTCCCTTGATAAGAAAAACTTGCATTCTTTAAAAAGAAATTTTAATCTTTCCAGTGATTCTTCTTCAGCTTTAGACTCCTTGATGGCTTCAGCATCCTCGCTCTAAATATTTTTACAAAATAATTAACCACCCTGCTTATTTTATATTCATTTTTATAAACACTTGATCCAGACAGCCACACCAGCTGTAATAGAGGGGGGACTCTGGTGTAAAGGTATTGGGTATTCCTCTTGAAAATGTTTAAAATTTCCCTAAAAGATTACCTCAATTCCCTTAGAATGGGCAGTGGTTGGACGATTTTTTTACCCCTAAAAATTACCCTGATACCAAGAAATGCCAAAATCCTAAACTTCAGTGTTAACATCCCAAATGATACCAAATCACTTTACGATGAGTATACCCAATACTTTTACACTGAAGTCAACAAAAATGATCACTTACATCAGGGATCTACAGGAAATTCATCAACTTCAGGGACTTCCTCTATGGCTGCAAAAGAAAACATTACGACTGTTCAAAAAAAACATGTGAAGAGAAAGATTTCAGTTAAATACACCAATTCCAAATTCAGACAATGTGTTATTCCTTTGAGAATAAGCTGTATATACATGCGTCTTTTCATGCACATCCATTAAAAAAGAAGTGATACTCTAGAGAATGACATGTGTTTGAAATAATGAAAGCTATTCACACCCAAGCTAGAGGTCCATAAATCTAAAACTTTTTCTGTATTTTCTAAAGATCAAAAGTTCTCTTACTTTGAATTGACTGCAGGCTGTGATTCAGTGCTGCTAAAACCTGGGACAATAATGATGATAACTTTAAATAAGTAATAATAAATATTTATGCCGCACATATATTATATTATGCAAATGCTCACATAATTCATAGTACCTTCAAGATGTTGGCTAAAGAAACACCTACAGTCAAACCACCTCAAGCTTGAACACCTAGAGGTCAATAATGACTTTATTATTATATTCTTTATTTCATTATTCGATTCGAAGATTCATTAATGAAAACGAATATTCAATATTCAAAGATTAATAATAATTTGAAAATTCGATTAACTTGGCTTGTTAGGCTCTTGTTTATAGCGCAAACAGAAGGTAAGTCATTAGTATTACACATTCCTTGCACAAAAAGTTGCTTTTGTATATGCCAGGCTTTGAAGATTCGTTTTCAATAATGAATGTTCGAATCGAATAATGAAATCAAGAATCCAAAGAATGAAGTCATTAATGACCTCTACGTGTTCACGCTGGAGGTAGTTTGACTGTAGGTCTTGAAAAGGTTGGGAACTGTTTGTCAATAAATCAAGATATTACGTTTATGTAAATGTTGGGCCTAAATCATGCATGCTCGTTAGGGAATTTACATGCCAAGTCCTAGAGCACTTTTCATTTGGGTATAGGAAACATACACACCTCATCTTTGGTTTCTGATTCTGCACAGTACATGCTATCTGAGTTTGTATTTTCTGATTCTACCAACTAAAACAAAATGAAATGAAAGAGTTTATGAAATACTTTGTATGATAACAACACCATCCTTCATCAACATCTTAAAACCTTAAATATCTCTGGAATGTTAAATATCGTGTTCTGACCAATGGCTTGCAAGAAGAATTCATTTCTAATTGTCGCAGGTGATAAATCAACACAATGTTGGTGGAGTTCACAGTTTTCTTAGGCCCTGTCTACACTATGCTGGATAAATTTGAATCCGAATTTTTATTTATTCGGTTAGGCCAAATTGACATTATCATTGATCATAATCATCATCATTATCATCATCATCACTACCATCATTGATTATCATAAACAAAAGTTAAATCCTCATTGTCGGCACAAGTCATTATCATCATCCTCAACCAACAACAATGACAACAACACTATCATTATCATTACAAACAAAGTTGTCACAGCCGTTATTATTATTATATGGAAATCAATGCTTGTTTGATATGCAATATGTTTCTTACCTTTGGTGGGTAAAACATGTTCTGTTCATGGTACAGCTTAAAGTTTATGAATCCCACCATTGTCTTGTAAAAATCTACAAATGTCAACATGACTCTGAAGTCTACATCTGTTGGAGTCTGAAGAGTAACGAGCTCCAGGTTAAAATAGATAACTTCTTTCCATTCGGTGGACAGGAAGTTACCCAAATCAATATCCTTTAGACCATCCATCCTACTGTTCCCCATACCCTCAGTTGCTGGAGAAGTGTTAACCCAAATAGACCATTTTTCGAGTTCCAAATTACTAGTGTGTTTCTTGATTACAGTCTCATTTACACAGTCTTGATTTTGTGCAGCAAATTTATGTGTTCCACTCAAGGCCCATCAAGTCTCAATAAGTGTTTGTCTTGTTGAAGTTGTGCATTCTTTACTTTAAAGTTGGTTTTTGTGAATAATTAAACACTAATACAAGGCTACTACCTATGTGTAAATGAGTCTGTGGTCAAAAAATATATCAGTATTTCAGAACTTGAATTTGTTCTGTTGATGCACCTCAGACCAACCTTCCTACCCTGTCAACCCAATCCTTGTATTAGCAGGAGGGGTAACCCACCAAATGAATGCACCCCACATCACCCTTCCTACATATACCCTTAGTAGCATGATGGGTTATCACCCAAATGGATGTACAGCACCACCTTTCGCACACCAGACTCTCAGAGGTGGGACACTTAATCAAACATATTTTATATATGATGCAGGAGGAAATGCAATGTAAGTGTTGTTGTGCATTGTTCCATCATACAATACCTCTTGGCAAAAATTATACGGTGATATCCATGTTACTGGTTGTCCATGAATATCTGCCTGGAAATAAATGCCCTTTATGGAGAAGAACACCTGATATACAAAAGAATTGGAATTAATTACTTCATAACAGTCACCCAACAATTAATTAACAAATAAAGCAACTTTTTCCTTGCTCCGATCAGTATTAAAGCACAAAGGAAGTGACACAAGCAAAAAAGAAGTGTAAGGAGAATATTTTTAGCTTTACCTTTCTCAATGACTTTGATGCTATAATGTAATGCTGGAACTCAACTACAGTAAATGAGACAAGTTTCATCATCAATTAATGAATATTTGAGGACAAGCTCACTCCTAGATAATTTAGACTCATTTCCAGGGACCCCAAAGAGTGCAGGAACTGACCCTCCTCACCCATCATAGTCCCTTTTTGCAGCATCAAAATAATAATGTAAATATTAAATAAGAATCAAGTGGAAAGCTTACCAGCTAGACGTCGACATTCTCTTACAATTTCAGCCTAGAAGAAATTTCAAAATTTTCAAAAACAGACCTTCGTTATAGTAAAGTCTTTTCATTTTTATGCCAATAAAGAACCTAGCTATGGCAAGACATGCAATTCATACAAAACAACAACAAGCGAAACAAATTAAACAAAAGATGTGTAGAAGTATTTGACTGAAAGACTTACTTTTATTTTGTCAGTTTGCGGCATAATTGAAAACAAGAATAGCATTGATAAAGCATCATCTAAATCCCTGACTGCATCTATAAATGTTGGATACCTGGAAAAAAATTATAAAATAAGGTGAAAATTTCAAAAAGGAAGGAAATTCATTAGTTCATATTTTTTTATTATTGGTTCCAACCCCCTTAGTTACCATTGCTAGGTCCCACAAAATGAAATATAATGAAGTAATGATATCAGCAGCCACAGCCCACTGTAATAATCATATTGCATTCATGCACACTTACAGTATCATCTAGAAGATTTTAAGCCACCCACTCCCCCCAGCCCCAAAAGCTCTATCTATCTTCTGGTTTTGTTGCTATGAATCAGACTTCAATTACCTTTCTCTGACAATATGATCCAAAGTGTAGACTGGCTTATTCTCTTCAAGCCTTTCAGCAGTGCCAGGTTCTTCCTTGCCAATAGCTTTCTTTAGCTTCCTTAAGAAAACTTTAAACTCTCTAAACTTGTTCAAGATAGGTTCATGGGCAATCCACTGGATATCTTTGTAATAATAGTAGGTTTTGAATGCTGTACTGCCTTTGTTGACCTTCTTTTTGTTTTTGGGTTCTACTGGATATATTCCCTTCAGAATACATAGCCTCCTGGATGTTGTCAGATAATAAACAATCATTAGATGGGATGGAGCATGATATTTAATGATTATTCACTAGAGTCCAAGTGATTATCAGTGAATACTTAACGAGTCATGAGTCTTTGAGTCTTTGGCTACATTCTAACTTCATTTGGGGGAGAACATCTTTGTAGTAGAGATGGTTTAAAAACATTCAAATAAAATCTTTTTTGTTCCACAATTTATCATAATCACTGTCCACAATGCTTTCCCCTTAAAATGCATGTACCTAAATTGTTTGTGAGATAAATGATATTTCACCTAGGAGCACAAGGAAGACTATTTGCCCCTGAAGTTAAAGTTGAGAGGAGACCAAGAAGTTATGTGAAAGAGATTATGGGCGACCAAACACTACATGAGGCAGGCAGGTGAAAAAAGTACTTGAAATTGCAATTGCAATTGCTAGGGTGCCAAATGGAAGAACTTTCAAAATCAAGATTCTTTTTGGCTTATGGCACACAGGAAATCCAAGATTAGTGCAAGGGAGCATGTTAAAATTTTGATTGTGTTGATTTATCTTCGATTTTTATAGCATACATAATCTAAGATATGACAGGCGTTCCTTGTATTGCTTTGTTTGCGCGCTACACTAGTTGGGCTAGCGAATTTACGACGAATATCTTGCAAGGAGCAGAGCGACGTCATTCCCTAAGTTCCTTATGCAACCATAAGCCATTCGGATGGGCTGAAACCAAAGCACTATGAGGAACGCCTGTCACATGATGGATTGCGCGCTAGATAGATCAACAAAGAACAATAGCTTTATTTACATAAACAGGATTTTTATGTGCTCCCTTGATTAGCGTCACTGCTTGCCTGATGGCTCGCAGCAATAATTGTTTTAGTCTTATTTTAGATTTGAATGTCAGAGAAAAGACTAACTTCTGGATTTTAAAACTTGATTTTTTTATATTATTATTTTCACTTTGGCAACATTTGGAAAACTTTATAATCATCTCTCAAGCAGTGAATATTATCTAATAATCACTGGTTGTTTGACTGATCAGAGTGTGCGAAACTCTATAATGCAATTCTAATAAAATTATACTAATATAAATCATTATCATGACAGGAACAACAGATTTTTATCAGTGTAACCTCACATTCGATAGTCCACTTCAGAGATATGCTTTGCTTATCACAACCAACATTTTTAGTACAAGGCTACGTGCCAAATTAAATATATTCTTTTATTCCTTTCACAAATCATTGAGCATTATGCATGAAACCTCGCACTGAAACCTTTGTGCATGACAAGCATATTTTGGAAGTGGGCTATTAGTTCAGGGTTAGATTATTTTGGGTTAATTAAAGGTTGCTATTCTGAATAGAATAAGAATCAGATTTACATATGAGAAGGTTTATAGATAATACAAAAAAACAAAGGTACCCCAAAAAATCACTAATGAGAGAACTGCTTCTCCAGTTGAACGAGTGTAACTAAAAAAGCTATCAACACAAATAAATGTCAGAATATCCAATAAATTCAATTCTTAAAAACGTTTAAATGCTTTAAGAACCCCTTTAAGCCTTTATAGCAAATATTGCGACATATTTTTAATACAACCGGGATTTTTAAATCAAAATAAACGCAGTTACAGCTCTACATTAGAATATATTAGAACACATGCAGTTTCTTAACTGAAATAAATTTAATAGATAAATTTAATAGAATTAAGATAATACAGCACACGTAATATTAATTTTCACAATATTTTACTCTCTTTACCTGAAGTCAGGCAAGCTCAGCTGTAATTTCTTCAACGCTTGATTTCTTGATACAAAATGCGTTGCCGCCCCGCTTTCCCCCTAAATTAAGAGCACAATACATTAATGTCTATTAGTCATGCCTCCAGTTATGTCTTTAATTTGTTTTGTAGTTACAAACCTTCTTTTTTTCTTTCCCCATCGCCAAAACACTTCAACAAGAAAAACACGTGAAGAAATAAAAACACGAGGCTTTGATTCTGAAACAGCAATATTTATGTACAGCAGCTAACACAGGGTACCCAATCAGTGTTTTTAAAACCTTACACTTTGATGCTAGTTGGATTAGCAGCTGTTTTGTTTTAGGTTTTACTTACAACTGTAAAAAAAACTACTAATTCATGGATATTTAATCTAGTGTCAGGATCAGTTTCTATTCGCTCTAATAAGCAAAGTATTTACGCGCGGGAAAAAGAAAATTCCAGCTTGTTGCGCATCGATAACAAAAGGTGTCCAGGACTGTAACGGTCTGTATTTTGAGTTTTTCACAGTTGCAGAGAATCGCAGACTTGGGAGAGTATATTTGTAAGGGGAATTTTGTTCAGTCGGCTAGTAGTCGTACCCTACGATAGTATAAATTAAGCTATAATAAATATTTATGTGTTTATACAACTCTAAATATGAGTAGCTCAATCACCTGGACTGCGAGTATGCCAGCTAGTCATCTCTGAACGTGCAGGCTAGATGGCATACTCGCAGTCCAGGTGATTGAGAGAGACTAGGGAGATCATAATACAGGGAAATTTTATTCAGTCGGCTACTAGTCGTACCCTCCGATAGTATAAATTAACCTGTAATGCATTTTTATATGTTTAAATATGCCTAACTCAATCACCTGCACTGCGAATATGCCAGTTAGCCATCATTGAACATGCAGGCTAGATGGCATACTCGCAATCCAGGTGATCGAGAGAGACTTGGAAGAGTATATTTGTAAGGGAAATTTTATTCAGTCGGCTAGTAGTCGTACCTACGATAGTATAAATTAACCTGTAATAAATATTTATGTGTTTATGCAACTTTAAATATGAGTACCTCAATCACCTGTACTGCGAGTATGCCAGCTAGTCATCTCTGAACGTGCAGGCTAGATGGCATACTCGCAATCCAGGTGATCGAGAGAGACTTGGAAGAGTATATTTGTAAGGGGAATTTTATTCAGTCGGCTAGTAGTCGTACCCTACGATAGTATAAATTAAGCTATAATAAATATTTGTGTTTATGCAACTTTAAATATGAGTATCTCAATCACCTGGACTGCGAGTATGCCAGCTAGTCATCTCTGAACTTGCAGGCTAGATGGCATACTCGCAATCCAGGTGATCGAGAGAGACTTGGAAGAGTATATTTGTAAGGGAAATTTTATTCAGTCGGATAGTAGTCGTACCTACGATAGTATAAATTAAGCTGTAATAAATATTTATGTGTTTATACAACTCTAAATATGAGTAGCTCAATCACCTGGACTGCGAGTATGCCAGCTAGTCATCTCTGAACGTGCAGGCTAGATGGCATACTCGCAGTCCAGGTGATCGTGAAAAACTAGGGAGATCAAAACTGTCAGGGGAATTTTATTCAGTCGGCTTGTAGTCGTACCTACGATAGTATGAATTAAACTGTAATAAATATTTATGTGTTTATACAACTTTAAATATGAGTTCCTCAATCACCTGGACTGCGAGTATGCCAGGTAGTCATCTCTAAACGTGCAGGCTAGATGGCATATTCGCAGTCCAGGTGATCGAGAGAGACTTGGACGAGTATACTATCGTACCCTACGATAGTATAGATTAAGCTGTAATAACTTTTTTAAAGGATATTCTTAAATATGGTCAAGGATACCCATAAATACGGTCATTTGAAAAAAGAATACTCGTAAATATGATCAAGGATACCCATAAATACGGTCATTTGAAAAAAAGGATACGCTTAAATGTGGTCAAGGATACCCATAAATTCCGGTCATTTAAAAAAAAAGGATACTGTTAAGTATGTTCAAGGATTCCCTTAAATATGGTCATTTGACTGAGAAGGCGTTCAATCAATAATGCACCAAACAAACTCAATTCATTCTTTCTGTGGTTACAACCGATTTTTCAAAATGCGGATATATGTTTGAACTTTTATCATGGATTTAACTTCAGACATGCGAACGTCTATCATCGAGGGAAAAACTCTGTCTTAAACTTATTGTTCGTCGCTTCGTAATGATGAGTTTGGTGGTTAGAAACCCATCCTCATTACCCTCTATTTAGTGTACGATTGCTTTGTGATACAACAAACTGGAAGGATAAATAGTGACAGGGCTTATCTTGTGATTAAATGGCGTGTTTTAAAAAAAAGCTAAAACGCGGGCGTAGAGTGCATTTCACGAGCCCCTCACAGCCCAGTTTACATACATTTACTGTATTTTACCTCTATCTCTCTCCGCCCGTGATGTAGTTCTCATAAGTATCCTGAATCTTTCACTATGAAAAGCTACTTAAAGGCACTTTTCAAATTCCTAAAACTCAAAGAATATAAAAAGATCATAAAGAGTAAATTCTGTGTGACTGAAAAACTCAAGGTATAGACTTATCCAGTTCTAATGGTAATAGTTAAAAACTTATAACTTGTAACTCTCATATTCACCACCAAATATTTCATTACATCAACAGAAGGCGAACCTCTGAAGCGTGTGAAGGAGTGCGGAGTAGCTAGTTTTACAAAGATCATAACACGCAAAAGGACACCAAAGTAAGCCCATTAGAAATTGCCTTATTACATTATATTTCAACAGTATTTCACTGATAGGAGAGGGCATATCTTTGTAGTGAAGTTCGAAGAGTGTGAAGGTGTATGAGATAGCTAAGCTTGCTAAAATAACCTGAATGCTCAAATGGACACTTATGATTTTCGAAGGAAAATTGAATGTCTATGGTCAATATAAAATGTTTCCTACTTCGTCTTACACTTGTTACTCGTCGCTTCGTCCATGATGAGTTTGGCGCAGGCTAGAAATCCATACTTATTTATTTAAGCTTAGTTTGCGATTGCTGCGTGATAAAACCATCCATAAGCTAATCATAATATTCTACATTTCTGTAATTGATTATATCAAGAAGCAATCATCGCACATGAAACCGAAGCTGATAATGAAGGACTTTCAAACTAACCACTACAGTCATCATGGACGAAACGAAAACGAAAAGTTTGAGAAAAACTTTAAAGCTTCCTTTCATATCCTTTTGAGTGTTGAGATCGTTGTAAAACTCCGGCTACTCCGCATTCCTTCACACGCTTCAGAAGGACGCCTTCTGTTGACGTAATATCTAAGAGAATAAGCTTACTTTGAAGTCCTTTTGAGTGTTGTGATCTTTGTAAAACTCCGACCATTCCGTATTTCTTTACACGCTTCAGAAGGACGCCCTGTGTCGATGTAATATCTAAGAGATAAAAGGTTACTTTGATATTCCTTTGAGTGTTGTGATCTTCGTAATATTCCGGGCATTCCGTATTCCTTCACACGCTTCAGAAGGACGCCTTCTGTTGACGTAATATCTAAGAGAATAAGCTTACTTTGATGTCCTTTTGAGTGTTGTGATCTTCGTAATATTCCGGCCATTCCGTATTCCTTCACACGCTTCAGAAGGACGCCCTGTGTCGATGTTATATCTAGGAGATAAAAGGTTACTTTGATATTCCTTTGAGTGTTGTGATCTTTGTAAAACTCAGGCAAGTCCGTATTCCTTCACACGCTTCAGAAGGACGCTTTCTGTGGACGTAATATCTAAGAGAATAAGCTTACTTTGAAGTCCTTTTGAGTGTTGTGATCTTTGTAAATCTCAGGCCATTCCGTATTTTTTCTTACGCTTCAGAAGGACGCCTTCTGTGGACGTAATACCTAAGAGAATAAGCTTACTTTGAAGTCCTTTTAAGTTTTGTGATCTTCGTAATATTCCGGGCATTCCGTATTCCTTCACACGCTTCAGAAGGATTCCTTCTGTAGATGTAATACCTAAGAGAATAAGCTTACTTTGATGTCCTTTTGAGTGTTGTGATCTTTGTAAAACTCAGGCAAGTCCGTATTCCTTCACACGCTTCAGAATCACGCCTTCTGTTGACGTAATATCTAAGAGAATAAGCTTACTTTGATGTCCTTTTGAGTGTTGTGAACTTCGTAATATTCCGGGCATTCCGTATTCCTTCACACGCTTCACAAGGATTCCTTTCTGTAGATGTAATACCTAAGAGAATAAGCTTACTTTGATGTCCTTTTGAGTGTTGTGATCTTTGTAAAACTCAGGCAAGTCCGTATTTCTTCACACGCTTCAGAAGGACGCCTTCTGTTGACGTAATATCTAAGAGAATAAGCTTACTTTGATGTCCTTTTGAGTGTTGTGATCTTCGTAATATTCCGGGCATTCCGTATTCCTTCACACGCTTCAGAAGGATTCCTTCTGTAGATGTAATATCTAAGAGATAAAGGGTTACTTTGATATCCTTTTAAGATTTGTGATCTTCGTAATATTCCGGGTATTCCGTATTCCTTCACACGCTTCAGAAGGACGTCTTCTGTGGACGTAATATGTAAGAGAATAAGCTTACTTTGATGTCCTTTTGAGTGTTGTGATCTTCGTAATATTCCGGGCATTCCGCATTCCTTCACACCTTTCAGAAGGACGTCTTCTGTGGACGTAATATGTAAGAGAATAAGCTTACTTTGATGTCCTTTTGAGTGTTGTGATCTTTGTAAAACTCAGGCAAGTCCGTATTCCTTCACACGCTTCAGAAGGACGCCTTCTGTTGACGTAATATCTAAGAGAATAAGCTTTCTTTGAAGTCCTTTTGAGTGTTGTGATCTTTGTAAATCTCAGGCCATTCCGAATATTTTCACACGCTTCAGAAGGACGCCTTCTGTGGACGTAATACCTAAGAGAATAAGCTTACTTTGAAGTCCTTTTAAGTTTTGTGATCTTTGTAAAACTCCGGGCATTCCGTATTCCTTCACACGCTTCAGAAGGACGCCTTCTGTTGACGTAATATCTAAGAGAATAAGCTTACTTTGATGTTCTTTTGAGTGTTGTGAACTTTGTAAAACTCAGGCCATTCCGTATTCCTTCACACGCTGCAGAAGGACGCCTTCTGTGGACGTAATATCTAAGAGAATAAGCTTACTTTGATGTCCTTTTGAGTGTTGTGATCTTTGTAAAACTCCGACCATTCCGTAATCCTTTACACGCTTCAGAAGCACGCCCTGTGTCGATGTAATATCTAAGAGATAAAAGGTTACTTTGATATCTCTTTGAGTGTTGTGATCTTCGTAGTATTCCGGGCATTCCGTATTCCTTCACACGCTTCAGAAGGACGCCTTCTGTGGACGTAATATCTAAGAGAATAAGCTTACTTTGATGTCCTTTTGAGTGTTGTGATCTTCGTAATATTCCGACCATTCCGTATTCCTTCACACGCTTCAGAAGGACGCCTTCTGTTGACGTAATATCTAAGAGAATAAGCTTACTTTGATATCCCTTTGAGTGTTGTGATCTTCGTAATATTCCGGGCATTCCGTTCCTTCACACGCTTCAGAAGGACGCCTTCTGTTGACGTAATATCTAAGAGATAAAAGGTTACTTTGATATTCCTTTGAGTGTTGTGATCTTTGTAAAACTCAGGCAAGTCCGTATTCCTTCACACGCTTCAGAAGGACGCTTTCTGTGGACGTAATATCTAAGAGAATAAGCTTACTTTGAAGTCCTTTTGAGTGTTGTGATCTTTGTAAATCTCAGGCCATTCCGAATTTTTTCACACGCTTCAGAAGGACGCCTTCTGTGGACGTAATACCTAAGAGAATAAGCTTACTTTGAAGTCCTTTTAAGTTTTGTGATCTTTGTAAAACTCCGGGCATTCCGTATTTCTTCACACGCTTCACAAGGATTCCTTATGTAGATGTAATACCTAAGAGAATAAGCTTACTTTGATGTCCTTTTGAGTGTTGTGATCTTTGTAAAACTCAGGCAAGTCCGTATTCCTTCACACGCTTCAGAAGGACGCCTTCTGTTGACGTAATATCTAAGAGAATAAGCTTACTTTGATGTCCTTTTGAGTGTTGTGATCTTCGTAATATTCCGGGCATTCCGTATTCCTTCACACGCTTCAGAAGGATTCCTTCTGTAGATGTAAGCAGAATATATAGCTCGTTGTAATTTCTCTTATCCTTCTATTACATTCTGAGGAAATAATTTGTTTCATAAAGTTGTAAAAGAGGAGAAAATATTTTTTCTGGCAGAGAATCGTTGTATTCAGTAGATAGACTAGACGTGGATACCAAAAAAGCAAACACTAAACGCATACTATAGAAATATATTTTTGAACAAACATAAATATCCCTTCTCACGTTTTCTCTTTTCACTTCAATAGCAGAGATAGTGTACAGAATATTCCTGCCTTTGGAATTTAGACTCTTTTTACCATTTGCGATATCTATGACAACTATAGGCCGCTCTATTTTTTTAAGCATGTCATCTGGCATGATGACCCCAAGTGAGGAATTTTAGAACGTCTTTCTTGATTATTGTTTGATAAAGAGGTAAAGAAAGGATAAAATAAGAGGAATAAATTCAAAGATTGTTACCGAGTATCCCTTGAAAAAAATAGTTTCGAAATGGCTTGAAATAAAAGCATTCAGTAAGGTATGGGCAAAGACTACATCCCGGGCGATGAGGGACCACATAAAATACAGTAAATGTATGTTATTTAGGCTGTTAGGTGGCTGTGAGATGCACTCTGCGCCCGGGATGTAGTCGTTTCCTTCAAACTTACCATTCAATCCGTAAAGGACACCGTTAGTTCAAGTAATGAATACCTCTAAAGCAGGTTAAGGGACACTCCAGACAACGTATGGTCCTAATTCAGGTTAGGGGATACATTCTTTTACCGCAATTGAAGCCATTTTTGTATTATGCATGGACAAGAGAATACTTAATATTCTCTTTGTATGGGTAATACAAACCGCATTTTCCTCTACATTTGGTCCTTTATTATCATTCTTTTGTCTTTTGAATTCTTTTTATTTGCATGAGATAAGTTTTTTTAAGGGATAGAATGGCTAGGAAGAACAAGGAAGGAAAAATGAATATGATTATCGTCACTAATATCGTGCTTGGGCTTCCTGTGTTAGAAAGCGCGGGAGCGCGAGATACAAAATCAAAATGGCGGCTAAAAATGTTGGGAAGTTCCTATCTCCAGCTCATTTTGAAGTTATTCCCTGTAAAACAGGTTCTACTTCAAAAACAGGAACTGGAGACAAGAAATTATTAACCCCTGGAGCATACGAGAAGGTAAATGTTCCCGGGAAAGTTTTGAAAGAGTTAAATGATGCTAAAAAGAAGTTGGGAGTTTCCGAAGCTGATCTGCAAAATGAAAGAACAGAGGTGGACTGTCTTCGAGATGAAGTGAAGACTTTGAAGGAGATGTTGGATAAGAATGCTGTTGAGCAGAGAGAGAAGAATCGTAGGAGTAAGGATCTTCTGCGAAGAGCTGAGGTTGTTGGCGAAAGGTATGATGTAAGAAGGCTTGAAAAGCTTGAAGAGGAGAACACAGCTCTGCAGTCAGAAACCAGGAAGCAACGAGCTATAATAAGTAAACAAAGAAACGATATAAAAGAGATAAAACTAAATTATGAAAGAGAGCTTGAAAAATTAGACGAAGAGGTAACAAAGTACATCCCCTTGGTCAGACAACTGAAACAAGAAATTAAAGAAAAGGATGCAAAATATGAGAGTGATTTAGAAAATCTTCGAGAACAATTAAAAAGCCAAACTTCTGAAATAAAAGATTTATCATCAGAGCTACAAAAGGCACATGAACAGATAAATATTAATAGAGAAGGATTTGAAAATGTTCTTAGTCAACATGAAGCTCAGAAATACCAGGATATAAAGAGTCTTCGCGAGTCTCTGACTAACTGTAAACTCAAATACTCAAGGGATGTGAAGGAGTTGAGTGAGTGTATTAATGAAAAAGATAAGATTATTGGTTTACTGCAGAATGATTTGACAAACAAAGACAAGGAAATGGCTGCAGTAAAAGATGGGGCTCAAAAGAAGGAAAAAGAGTTTTTGGAAAGTATAAGCTGGCATAAAGCTGAAATTCAGACTAGCCAGGAACATTTTGAAGCAACTGGTCAAGAACTGAGACATGCACTTCAGGAAACTATGAAATCTCACGAAAAGGCATTAGAGGAATTCAGAGGTATGTTGTCATACACAAAGATAATATATTGAGGGTAATAGTGAACAATCTGAACCATACGGTAAGAGGTCAGTAAGTGGTTGGTCAATAAGTAAGGAAATGGTAAGTATTTGGTAAGGTAACGGTAAAATGCCTAAGATAACAGTTAGTGGTTGGCAATGAGAGTTACTGGCCACTTACCATATGGTGTGGATTGTTTACTATTAACCAAAAATTTACACATTTAGGGTCTATACAATAACAAGACTCACAGTTTTCAGTTTACCATAAAGTGATATTGTATCACTCCACAGATATGGTTTTTATTCACAGGCTAAATGCTAAATGTGTGATAAATTTAGGTATTATCTTGAATATGATGCAAATAAAAATGTATCCTTACGTTAAAAAAACATCCAAAAATACAGGTTGGTTTTAGTTTTAATGTTTTTGCAACTAATCCTTACTGATTGCTTTTGATTTAGAAAAATTGCACAAAAAAGACCAGCAGATAAAACAGGAACAGAATACTATAGAACAGCTAAGAGTATACATTGGAGAAAACCTTCCCAATACCCAGCTTGAAAGAATGAGAAATGAAAATGAAGAAATGAAAGAGAAAATGGAAACATTGATGAAAGAAAACAAAACTGTTAATTCTACTGTTGAATTTCTAAAAATCAGGCTCAGCTCATTGAATGAAATCATTTCCATTCATGAAGAAGAACTGAATAAGAGAATGGGAAGTGGAGAAAATAAAGTAAATAGTTTGTTGTCAAGATGGAGGCAGAAGGTCTTTGCTTTACTGGTTCAGTTGAAGTCACAGGAAATCATCATTGAGAATGATACGAATATGAACAAACACTTGGTAAGCTTGTTAGCATGTATAGATAACCTGAACTAAATCCCTACTAGTCAAAACGAGAAAAAATATCACTACAGTAACTGTTTTATTGCAATGTGTTAATCACAACAAAAATGCAGATGAGTTAATCGCCCATAGACTACCATCAATTAAATAAGGGCTTTCAGAATGTTTTGTTGGAGTGTAGGTGGTCATAAGTCAGAAGTAGCTGGCTGTGATCCCATACAAGGAAGATATTTTATAGAAAAGGACAAAATGTTTTCGCCATAAGATTAATATGCAATGGGACCGGAGAATCTAGGACAGGCCGTGACAGATTGCTCGATTTGCTAGTGTCCAGGCTCTAAGATTTACTGTCATATAATAAATGGGTATATAAATGTATGGCAATTGCTTGATGATTGCTTGATGATTGCTCAATAATATAAAAGAATGAGTTATATTTTTGGATATGCAATGTAGCTAGATGTTAGATGTCAAATTATCTCTCAATAAATTTTTGCATAATTGTATTACTTCTCTTTATTCCTAAGGTTTCTAGACTTCAAAGTGAGCTAGAGGCATCAAGAAAAGACATGGACATCATTTCACACACACTGGCGGATAGAAATGCAGAACTTCAGATAGAATTAAACACAACAAAATCTCTGCAACAGGAGCTTGCCAAGAAGACAGCTGATGAAAAGAGTTTAATGTCATCTTTAAAGAGTCAGCAAGAGGTGATGCTTAATCTGTATGAATGCTCCTCAAATATGGCTCCTTTTATGGATAATCTGGGTGATAACATAAGTGAAGCTTTTGCAAGGCTAGGCTCACTTTCTCAAAGAGTATCCTTTGCTAGCGGGAGAGTTCAATTTCTTCAAGGTACTTATTTTACAAGTTGCAGAAATATTTTAAGTTACGGCCTTTCTCAATCACACATGCCCTCTAACGATTGTTTCTGTGGGAACAAAAGAAGTTTTTGTCAATTGAGGCAATTCCATGACGTTGTTGGAAAATACTTATAAAATAAAGAAGTTTTCAAGATCATGTGCCTATGGAAGGTCATTAAAACACCTTGATTGCAGCCACCTAAACCTTAATTTGTTGATACAGAAATGATCTCTAGAGGGTGAAAGTGATTGAGAAAGGCCATAATTATTTGCAGTTAGAAATGTTTTACTGTACAATGCACCACTTACAGTACCGAACTGTATCTCTAGGGCTCCAGGCATAGCAGCTGAAGCTGGCTATTTTGTAAGACAAGATCCTATATTTATTCAATATTTATTTGAATTCAAGTCTTTGTTTCTTCAGGTCTGTTTGCACATAAAGAAGCCAAGTGGAAAAATGAGTATAAAAATGTTTTAGGTGAACGAGAAAGAACTATGGATGCTGAAGAAACATGTATGTATAGGGAATTTGGTTTATATTGCAACATTATTTACATATATTATATATTATTAACAGCTTATAGATTTATTTTTCATTTAGCCAATGAAAATATAGAGGAGACAGGTTTATCTTCAGAGCAGCTGTTGAAGGAGATAAAAATGCTAACACAAGAAAGAGACATGCTGGCTACACAGGCAGTCAAAGATGCTGAACTACTGGAGTGCCGAGTTACAAATATCAGAACAGAATATGAGAGCAGTTTAGAAGAGTCTGCAATGAAAATAGATCAGGTTTGACATCAAATAATAAAGATAAAGAAAAAATAAAGAAGTTTAGGTCTGAATACTACAGATGTCAGCAAACTGCCACACTGAGAAAATAAACAACAAGCCAGGATTCATTACATGTCATAATGTCTACTGTCACGCCCAAAAACATTAATGGAATTAGTATATCTTGCCAGTAAGCATGCTTAAGCAGTTTTCTTGTGAAAACTGCTCAAGGAATGTAGAGATAAACATCAATGTTTTTGGGTGTGAGAGTAGATGTTATGACACATAATGGTTTTTTTTTTTATGTCTTAGTTCTGCAGTTTGCTGATATCCGTAGTAAATGAGAAGTAGAGGATAGTGGTTAGAGGGAAAGGCTAGACCCTTCTTCTTCCATTCCCTATCCTTCCAAACCCTCGCAGATACTTAGTCTATAATCTCTGTTTATATATTAATCTTGATACAGTTGCAGTGTGATCTGAAGGACGAAAAAGAGCGCTGCAGATCACTTGCAGAAAAACTCGATGCTCTGGAAAATGATCTTCAAGAATCAAATGAGACAGTTGACAGTCTTAAAATGGATCTAGTGAAACACCACTCAGAAACTGAAAGAAGTAAATAATGTTTACAGTATTGATGTAAAACTCATGTGTGGGCTCTTTGGTTTATATTGCCACAGCATCTGAGGAGGTGGCCATGGGAGGGCGTGAGTGGATGGGTAGTTGTGTGGGAGAGAGAGTGGAAAGAAAGGTGTTCTTTTCCCTGCTTTCCTTTTGTCCTTTTCATGGGTATCCAGTCTCTCCTAGATGACCTATTTCTTTAACAAGGTTTTCAATAGATGCCAGCATCCAGCCAATCTCACAGATTATTTTACATGATTTTGATTAAAGTTCCCCAGATTTTTAGGAAAATATCAGGAAGATTCACTTCCTTCTCCCCCCTATTCATTACATTTTGCCACTTGCTCAAGCTGGTGTTGAAAACCCTGCTTTAAGCTCCCTCTTCACACCATTATGTGCTTTAACATATATGATTGACTTCAGATGTGTTTTTCAAATAGCACTTGACAAGGCCCTAGCAGATGAACTAGCTAAATTCACTGAAGAGTTTGCCCAACTTGAAAAGCAACTGAATGACGTTCGAAGAGAACACACCAAGACAATAGTGGCTCTCCGTCAAGCAGAGCATCAAGTCATGAGAGAGAAAGAAAAATCAGAAAAACAATTAATGCTTCAAAAGAAAGAATATGACATGAAACTTCAGCAGCTTGAAAAGCAGAACACAACTCTTGAGAAAGAAAAAAACATGCTGGTAACAACTGTGAGACAGGAAGGTCTTATTCTTCCTCGGATGGCACCCAAGGGATATATATCTTCTACTGGTAATATCTTGTTGATTGGGTGTTGGTATGGTGTCAGATGGGTGTTGGTAGGATGTCAGTAGGGTGTTGGTATGGTGTCAGATGGGTGTTGGTAGGATGTCAGTAGGGTGTCAGATGGGTGTTAGTAGGTTACAATGAAAAACAGGGTTACTCTAAAACTAATTTAATTTTTTTCTGCTTTGCAGATGACTCAGATACCAACCACAATGAAAAAGAAAATGAGAATTTATCTGCAGGAACAAGTGAAGTAAAGCAGCAAACCAGACAAAAAAGCAAAAAGGGTGACAGAACAGCCAGAACTAAAAAGCTTTTAGGACCTAAAAATACTAATGAGAGAGAGTCAGATTCAAAGGCAATGGCTTCTGCACTGTATGACCTGAAGTCATTATCTGAAGCAATCCTCAAGATGAACGATAATGATGATGACCATGAAATTGTATAGGGGTGTCTGTATGTATGGCTTTGGCTCTTTATGGAACTTACAAATGTATAAAGAAAGATGATGATGATGATGATGGATAATGATGATGACAATGATATTGTATAGGCATGTCTGTATGCATGGCTTCTTTTACTGTAGTTACAAATATATAAAGCTAGATATATAGATAATGGATGATGATAATGATTATTGATGATGTTGATCTGCTTCTGCTTCTGAAGCAACAGTTGGACGATGTTGATAATGTTATTAAGATGAATTCTTTGGTGCTTTAATAAGACTTTTAAGTTATTCTCTGAAATACTTTAAAGTAGTGTAAATACAATGTAGGATGATGATAATCATGACTATGGTGTTTTGAGGCATTAAATTTTAATGATGTGAAAAACAATTTTTGCGTAATAAAGGTCCTAAAATATCAAGTAACCTGTATTCCAAAATGCCTCTACACACTGTCTTTGTCTTAGAAGAATTATGTCCAAGATAACAATATGAGCCCTGTTGTTACCTATAATAATAATTACATTTGTAAAACATAGGTTTCATCAAAAAACATTGTGTAAAAATGTGATACTATAAATGAATATCTTAAAATAGTTTTTGTGTAAAGAGTATTTATTTCCTTATACCAATAGGTATGAAATACACAGTGCTATCTTATAAAAGATATTTCCAAACAAGACATACTTTTCAAGTTTACAGCGAATGCTTCATTTTTGTATAATACATAAAGCTGTAAAGCTTTGCTTGGCTTGGCTACTTTTTAAGCATTTCCACAATTTCTTTACACATGGGTGTGGCAGACGCTGGGTTCTGGCCAGTCACAATGCGTCCAGATTTCACCACATTGGGCTGAAAGTTATCAGCTGCTAAAAATTCTGCACCATGTTCCTTAAGCCTTGTCTCCAGTAAGAATGGCATAGGATCAACCAGTTTGACAAACTCTTCCTCTTTGTTTGTGAAACAGGTAACCTTTTGGTTCTTCACCAGATAATCTCCATTTGAAAGCTTAGTATTTACAATACCTGGGGGGAAATAATGTAAGAAATATAAAAGAGTTTTCTGATTTAGACACTCAGATATAAACGTGGAATGCTGAGAGAAGTCCCGGGGGTACTCTTGCTCGTTTAGGGTAGGGATGTGCCGCTGAGGCCTATGAACCCTGACCCTGTTCCAGAGTAAAATCACTGAAATTCATACCCTGTTCTAGAGCAAGATCGCTGATAACCATACCCAACTTCTGTATTGTGAAAATAGATAACCTGTTCCAGAGAGGAGAGAGCGTGATTTCGTATACCCTGTCCCAGAGCAAGTGCGATTTATATATACCCTGTTCCAGAGTAAAATCGCTGAAAACCATACCCTGTTTGGTGGCACGTACCCGTATAGAGAATATAGGGGAGTACCCACCCCCCTCTCAGGAGAGAAGTGTAGGAAACTGCAACACATGTCTCTTTTATAATAACAAATTAATGAAAAATAATGGGGTTTTTTTTCAACAAAAAATCCAATTCAGAGAGTGTGAAGGAAAAATGATGTGAGAGTTTCATTTAGATACCCTTGTCTAAAATTGACCAATAAGAGCATGTGAAAGAACTTGC
Source organism: Actinia equina (assembly GCA_011057435.1). Classification (NCBI taxonomy): domain Eukaryota; kingdom Metazoa; phylum Cnidaria; class Anthozoa; order Actiniaria; family Actiniidae; genus Actinia; species Actinia equina. The sequence goes on from WHPX01000021.1 coordinate 371,287, forward strand.
TTATTTAAAACAATAGATTCAATATATTTCTACAAAAGCAGATAGATGTGTGGACATCACAGGAACATCACACAGCCCAGCAGAACCAGAATTTTTTATGAAAACAAGAAAGGCAATTTCTATTATTCTACATGAGCTGAAACATTGAAGGTGCTCTTTCCATTTATGGGATTCTTTTTCATGTGATTGCTTCTTGTACTTAAATTCCATAGCCCAAATAGCGTATCCGGTACACTAACTAACCTGCCGGCCCATGACATACTGCAGCAACAATCCCTCCCTTTTCATACACACTTGCGACAGCATTATTTAGGGCTTCGCTGTTTGGGAAGTCAAACATGGGACCATGTCCTCCAGCACAGAATATCACATCAATGCTAGATAATTCTATTTTGTCAATTGCAATGGAATCCTTGAAGCTGCTGTCCTTGTCATTGATATTGAACTCCGTCCTAAAGGGTTTGCATTCTTCATCTTGTTCAAAAGCCTCGAAACTTGAAGGGTCCTTTTGGAGGTAAAAAATATTAACTAGATTGTTTAGTTTGATTGAATGGCACATTTTTCATGTTAGAGTAATTAGTCTTAGAGACTCTTCAAATTTTTATTGAAGGGGGTATTGTTGAGAAAATTTCTTTCAAGTAATTTTAGTGATCCTGCGAAGTGGGGTCTTGAAAACATGAACCATTCAATATTTACAGAAGGAGGTATGGGTGACAAAATGGGAGGCCTCTCAAGAATTATTGGTGGCCTGCAAAGTGGGGTCTTGAATATGCGAAATGATCGATGAGTTGCAAGGCCATCGAAATGTTGGGTCCAAAAAAGATTAGGCATACGAATGAGGGGCTGGACAAATAAAATGTTAAAATATTCAAAACTCTCTACTTCGAGAACATACCTATGTAACCAAACAAACAAACCACTTTTCTCAAACTTACCATCGGAGCATTGCCCCCCTTTGGACTTGCCATAATGATCTCATATCCGGCATTCTTGAATACCAAATACGGGTGAGCTACTTCTGGTAGATACCAGCCAGTCTTCTTGTCCAAGTTACCCATCTTACCATGGTTGGTTAAAACAAGTAGAACCTTGACCATTTTGAGCGTCTGTTGTCATAAAAGAGAGTGATGAAGAGAGCATTCTTATGTAGTTTGCTACAAGGTACTGATCACACGTCAATTGTTTTTACATTAATTTCCTACGATTCAAAACTGTGCATGACAACAGGACTTCTGTTCATAGACTGTTTTCTATTCCTTAACGATAAACAAGCGATACTTTTAGGGTACATTCGATGTTTTTTGTTTGTATAGTTAATAAATTTCGCTCAACATTGTTTAAATTTGGAATATTCGTATCATCCAACAGCTTTAAAACTTTGAACCATAGCCAATTAAATATGTCACCTCATTCTCTGCATCCACCGTACTGTAAACTACTTACCTGATCTGGTTTGAAAAGCAAGTTTAGTAATTTTTCGCAGTAAACTGACTCTACAGGACTCACTCTACGTATACAAAGTTGTTTCGGAGGTTGGGTAGAACTTGAAAGAATGTTATGTAACGCCTAGACAATTGGGCTCCCTGAAACAAATTAAACTAGACGCCCTAAAGGCGTATACTCGGGCTACCTGTGTATAATAGAATGTAGAAATTTAAAGGGAAAACTGAGAGAGCACTAGTTAAAATAGCGCATTTCAAAAAGTTAGTGGGTTGATAAACTTACTGTGATTGATTCTGTGATTGAGACTTTTGTAAACATGGGATAAAGCAGCATATTTTTGTGAACCTGGATTTGTCAAGAGTGGCAAGTAATAAATAAGCTTATGACTTGCATTTATTGCTCTTTTGTGTAAGTAAAAAAGGGATTTTATAGAACATAATTTCCTCCGTCTGGGTAAAGCACTACCATGGCCAGTGTTTCTCTTAAACTTTCGATGACAACTTTTGACATATGATTTAATTTCTTCGGGATTGAAATTACATTTATTAAGAAAACAATGAATTCTAGATAACATGGGTACATTATTGATCACATACTTACGAACCATTTTCTGTATTTTTCTGCTTTTGTGCAAAAGTTGGGTTAGTCGTTTAACTGGGACTCTATCTACTTAGTTCTCGATCACGCGAAACAACACGAGGCTTGTGCTCAACATACTGATGAATATGAAATTTAGCATAACGAGACCTGCATTCCTCTAATAAATGTGACTCTTTATTGGGATAAACAAATACAGATAATTGTACAGCTTTTTCAAACACATCGCAGTCATTTAGTAAAGAATCTACGAAAGTCTTGGTCGAGGTATTTATTAAATGTACAACAAGAACCATGCACAGGGCAGCGATCAACACGCTCGCTACTGATAGTTCAAAGAACGATAGAGTATTGAAAAATATATTCAAAATCGTAAACGAAAACAATACAATAAATAAAAGACTTATCCTCACTGTCAATGATATATGTCCAAGGCTTCTTGATTCTGGAAACGCATTAATGTTATCTTGGAAGATTTAAACTGACGCTCGACATCTTTTAGAGTGGGTCTACCGCGAACGGCGTGTGCTTTTGTATGTATTTTGAGCGCCTCAGCAGAACAGCAAGTCGCCATTACTTTCCAATAAGTTTTCAAGATAAAGCACGAGAAGCAGCTAGCAAGATAAGCAAAAGGAAATAGACCTACAGAACCTTCGAAAAGCAAAGCAAGTCACATGACTTGTGGTAACCCGCCTCGTTTTCATACTTGCAGGGGAACACCGCAGACCGCCGAGCATCGCAGGCTTACACACTTTCGACAATGTCGATAGATAGATAGATAGATAGAAAACCGAAACCTAGACTCGGTCTACCTTGCAGGTAGCCCGAGTAAAAATTAAAATTCCGCAGGCCCTGGGAATGATGCGTTTGGATACCTGTGTCGGATCGACTTCCGGGAATTTCGTCTTGGGAGAAATATGGAGTCGTTTGTATCTGAACTAGCACAGGAAGTTCGTTGTTCCTTGTGTAAGGACAGATTCATAGAGCCAAAGCTTTTAAGATGCTTTCATGCGTTTTGTAAAGCATGTATAAAAAGACATGCTCAATTACAGCTGGATGGAGAAGGAAATATCTTCAATTGTTCCGAATGTTCATCAGAAACTTCGCTCCCTGAACTCAACGACGTGGATGACCTAAAGCAAAGCCCTCTGCATACGAGAATCTTGATGGTTCTGGAATTTGTAGAGAGTGACAAGGTTTGCTCTATTTCTAAGAGTCATTCGACAGCTTCCTGGTACTGTTTTGAGTGCAGTCGCTCGTTGTGCGATGAATGCCAGATGAACCACTCGCTGTTTACAAAAGATAATCATAAAGTTGTTTCCTTTTCCAACCTAAAAAAAGAAGATCTCGAATTCATGCTGGCCAAAGAAGATCATTGTTATCGTCATGGTGATTGCAAACTGGATTTTTTCTGCCAAAGCTGTGATATTCTGATATGCCTTGAATGTTTAAAACTTGATCATGCTGACCACAAAACAATCCTAAACGAGAAGCATGCAACAGAAGTCAAAGACTCTCTAGACGATCAACTGAAAAAGTTAAGCATTCAGGAACAACAGATGTCATCTGGTGTTAAAGTATTAGAAATTTTTGCTGTAAACACCAAAGAAAAAGGAGAAATGGCGATAAAAGAAATTCAGGCCAAAGCAAAGGAAATCATCGAGAAAGTGCAAGAAAGTGAAAGAGAATTAATTAAACAAATCCAAGAACAGATTGATAACAGTGAGAAAGAAAAGAGGAAGGGTTGGAATGTGCTTAATAAAACAGGAAGAGCCAAACGTTTCCTAAATCAGGCGATTGAAAAACGTCTACCAACAAGTCATATGAAAAATGTCAAAGATTTAGTGTGTCCCATGACTGATGATGTCGTACCAAGTGTTCAGGAAAATTCCGAAGTCATATTTGTCCCAAGTGAAGAATGTATTGGGTTACTACAAGTGGGACTGGGAAAACTGACTCGTGAGGAGAGCTACAGGTATGCCAACAAAGATGATAATGGGGGAGTTGAAGACGATTTTACACTCATAGATGGAATTATCTGTGAAAAGAAAGAAAGATACAGCAAGATCAGGCAAAATAGAAAAACAAAAAGAAAAGAAGAAAGAGAAAGAGAAAGCAAAAGAGAAAGGAAAAGAGAAAGGAAAAAAGAAAGGAGAAGAGAAAATCAGAAAACTGAAAATGAGGAGAAAACAAAACAAGTTGAAAGGTCTCCTGCTGAATTTCTCGTCCAGCCACCGTTTGCTTGTAAACAGGAGATTGACTGGTGGTAACCAGAGGACTCCGGGTGGCAGCCTTGCCAATGGTACTATATTACAGAAGGTTAAAAAATATGTTTGCCTTAAAAGGACGTTTTGCAGGAATGGAGAACCATAGAATAACTGAGGAAAACTAATCGAATTGTGCTGGATACCAACAAGAGAATATGAACATAATTTGGAACCGGTTAAGAGTGACGTCTTTGTTACATATTCTCTTGATACCAATCAATGAGGGACTGGTTATTTATCGTTCAGTGGGGGTAGGAGGATTTAGTAATATATCACCATGCAAAAGAGTGGCTATGCCAATCCCCTTTGTTCATGAAAAATAATGAAATAAATAAAGGAGTGTATAAAGGAGGCTATGTGATTGTAGTTTATTCTATTATAACTAAAACTCTAAAACTTAAAACCTACAAGGAAAAGAGCGAAAGCCAGGCATGAGAAAACACCCCCCTCCCCCTCCCTCCTTCTAGTCTCGCCAAAGCGAAAGCTTTAGCAGGGGAACAGGGGAGCAAAAGTAAAAGGGGTTGCAAAATATGTACACTAGATACTCAGTATATGTAATCAAATGCACCGGTACCAAATGAACCCACCAAAAACAGGATTTTATAAAAAGCGTTTTTCATTGTTCCCAGGGAATTTATGCGTTTGGGATACCTGTGACGGATCGAATTCCGGGAATTTCGTCTTGGGAAGAAAATGGAGTCGTTTGTATCTGAACTCGCACAGGAAGTTCGTTGTTCCTTGTGTAAGGACAGATTTCTAGAGCCAAAGCTTTTAAAATGCTTCCATGCGTATTGTAAAGCATGTATCAAGAGGAATGCTCAATTACAGCCGGATGAAGAAGGAAATATCTTCAAGTGTCCCGAATGTTCATCAGAAACTTCGCTCCCTGAACTCAACGACGTAGATGACCTAAAGCCAAGTCCACTGCATACAAGAATCTTGAAGGTTCTGGAATTCGTAGAGAGGGACAAGGTTTGTTCAGTGTCTAAAAGTCATTCACCAGCTTCTTGGTATTGTTTTGCTTGTAACTGCTCGATGTGCAGCGACTGCCAAACATACCATTCGTTGTTTACGAAAACTGACTATAATCACGAAATCGTTTCTCTGTCGAATTTGCGAAAAGAAGACGTCGAGTTTATGCTGGCTAGAGAAGAAAACTGTGAAGATCATGTCGGTTACAAACTGGACTTTTTTTGTCAAGACTGTGAAGCGGCCGTCTGCCTTGTGTGTGTGACACGCGATCACTGTGATCACAAAACGATTCCAAATGAAAAGCATTCGACAACAGCTCAAGCCTATTTGGAGGACCGACTTGAAACGTTAGACATACAGGAGCAAACTCTGTCTTCTCACCTTCAAGCTTTAGAGAACATTGCTGTTAAGACAAGAAAAGAAGGGGATAAAACAATAGAAGAAGTCGAGAAGAAGGCAAAGGAAATCATTGAGAAAGTGCAACAACAAGAGAGAGAATTGATAAAGGAAATCCAACAAAAAATTGAAAAGAGTGAAGAAATTAAAAAGGAATTTCAGTGCATGCTTGATCAGAGGAAGAACGAGAGAAGATACATTGGTCAGATGATTGGGAAAAAAATAGCGCCGAGAAAGACAGAAAAAATGAAAGAGATGGGCATTTATGCTAAGGATATTATAATCTTGGATGATATAGGGGATATATATGACTCCCAAATGACATTTGTTATGAGCGAAGAGTACTCGAGAATATTAAATGCACAATTCGGGACACTTGCGACACTGGACGGAAAACCGGAGTCCGAATACGATAAAAAATCTGGTGCAAAGGCAAAGGAATTCTTGGGTAGTAAAACATTTTATTCCGGTTTAAGCAAAGAAAAGAGATCAGACCTGTGTTATGAGAAAGAAATAATTGATAAGGACGAAAGAGTTGTGCGCTGTCAGAAAGTCAAATGGAAGGAGAACATTATCTCACTATCTGCTCGTCAGGAATGTCAGAAAGCTCAAGTAGATGATTGGAAAGAAAGTGGTAAAGGCTATGAGGACTGTAAGGATGAAAAGGTCGAATGCAAGGAGTACGATATTCTCTCATCTGATCATCAAGAATGCAAGAAAGCCCAAAGAGATGATTGGAAAGAAAGAGGTAAAGGCTATGAGGACTGTAAGGATGAAAAGGTCGAATGCAAGGAGTACGATATTCTCTTATCTGATCATCAGGAATGCAAGAAAGCCCAAGAAGATGATTGGAAATATTTAAAAGCTAAAAAGAAAAAAGAAAAAAGAAAAAAAAGCCTATAAAACCAAAGAAGAAAACACTTAATTCGCTCTGGGATTGAGCTCTACCCTGACTTTGATCAGCCCAGAGGTTGTTTCAGGGTTCAATGTGTGAATTAGCATGTCCTGACTTAAATCAGCCCAGAGGTTGTTTCAGGGTTCAATGTGTGAGTTATCTTATAACGCAATCGTGACAAGATGCTATTGTCTTCTATCAATTAATGAACAAAAGATAAAAGAATCATTATAGGATTACAATAAAAGGCTAATTACGACTCTTGTTATGTAAATCAAAGAGTCGTGATTGTGTTAGTGATGTGTTTCGATATTCATCGAAGCTGTGAAAAAAAACTTAGTTGAAGGCTATACTACTAGTTGACCACGAGAACTGGACAGCTTGTTGCTAAGATATGTGTAGTTCAGTTTTGGAATTAACTTTCATTGAGTAAGGGACATCATGGTACTGGAAAAGCAATTTGAAGTTTGTATTTTAGTGAAAAAGTTTGATTTTGAGACGAACTCGAAGCTCTCAAAGCTCGCTGCAAAGCCACACGTTATAACTCATTGCGATGATCAACCAAACCGCATTCAGTTTCCTCGCTCTTCGCCGAAAATTAAAAACGAAACCAAAAAAAAACATGAAAAATCGGACGAGATGGTTAGTTACCAAGGGTATAAGCTCCCAAGTTTGTTGCGAAATTATACCCCAAAGGAGAAGAAGAAGAAACAAGAGGTGACTCCCCAAGTTAGCATTCAAGGTCAGAAGTGCTTTGACGAAGACGATGACAACATAACAGGACTGACTACGAAGTGTGTCTTCCAAATTCTTGGATCAAAAAAGGTGTAGGTCTTGCTTGGTTTCTTCTATTGATAATGTAAGCTTGAGGAACACTGGAGATAATGATGAAAAGACAAACACGTTTGTAGATAATAATTCTGGTATGATGAACGATAGAGAGGCATTCATGGTAGACCTTTACGATTCAACGAAAAACAACATTCCCGGTCTTGAAGGACGAAAGGTGAACTTAGAAATGAAGCTAAGAGAAGAAAGGACCCTTAAAAGGATAGAACGTTTGAAAACGCTAAGAATTGAGGAACGCAGATTAATGAAGGAATTTTATTTCCCAAATGCTCAAGAAGTAAACTATAAAAGCTTGGTCTTCAAAGAAAGGACTGGTAGTAAAGACGAAGTCACTAAAGTTCAAAAAATTCTGAATTCAGAAAAGAAATGTGGCGCGGAAAGTTCTCAATTTTTTTACAATTTTTCTACCCAAAAAAGACACAAGAGTCGCATAAGAAATACAGAAAGAAAGTTTATTGAATTGCCCAAAGTTGAAAGCTATGATATTCTAACTCCTCGAAAGATTATTACTAGTGATGTCTGTCACGTGTTTAAAGAGAACACAGTTACCAAGGTAACGGTCTCCGATCCAAATAGAGGAGTCGCACTTCAAGATGACCAAGATAAGCAGTGTAAAAAAGCGATTTTGAACGAGATTTTTGCGCAGACTAACGTTGTGGAGATGAGGAATCCTTCTCCGGTTCATGGTCTAAAACTCAATCCTAAAAAGGAGCTAGACGCTATTGACGAAGCATTGAAACTCGTCGAGGAAAGTAACTTGGCAGAAGAAAAGATGCTTGAATTTGAAGCGGAGAAAAAGATGGCAATGCGCGTGCCAGTCCAGAAATTTGTTATTCATTTGCCATCAATATGCTGAGGTAAACTTTATAGTTCGATAAGAAGAAAAAGCCAAATAAATAAGTACAGATATAGTTATAGTTAAATAGGCATGCTTGTAATTATAGTTATCTATGTTGCAATTAATCCGCGTCTCCGCCCGACGTCCGGCGGACAATAGGACTCTAAAGAGGAAGTCTTGCGTTTTCGCGCAAAAATATTCAAATCAACGAAAGCTACGATACAAAATGTGACGCAAGAAGTGAGTGACACTGGATAATAGAATGTTATTAGTAAGAATGGAAAATCCATATGTTGTTACCGTTGCCAATTCTTTTATACTATGATTTTACGAAGGTTTATACCATTTTTTACCAATATAATCGATTCTGCGTAGCTTAGTTATCACCTACTTGTACTCTAATGCTATATACCTATGGTCTTGTTCGTAGATCGCGACGCCATAGCCAAACGAAAGATATATGCAGAGAACGATTCCTCTCGGGACTCAGCAAGGGGTCTACTCATAATACTGTTTACCACAGGTTTTTATTTCTTTTTCTCAACTATTCTAAGCCTTAATATCCTAATAATCTCAGTACGTTTTCTTCAAAGGACCCGTATACGTTTCCAACGGGTGTGTAACGAGCCACAATAAAAGTAAAAGTCTGGCCATTCTTTGTCACCACCGCGATACCAACACCTAGTTTTGTTGTGGACTTCCAGACGACCTGAGAAAAAAGGAAAATAGAAAAGGAGTCATATAATGATACACCTCTACCGAATTCGCTGGAGTGAGCACGAAACAATGGCCCATTCAAGCGAGTTCGGAAAAGGTCTATAGCTGTACAGATCATACACATTTATTTGCAAGCATCGAAAAATTAAATTGCTGAAACCCGGACATGAGCGCCATGTTGAATGACAGAGGAGAAAACTATAAATCTTTGCTGCAGTGAGTAATTCGAGATGGCGAATCCCTCTGCACAAAAATTCAGGCCCCGTCCACACGTATCCGGAAATGTTTTGTATCGGGAATTTTTTTTACGGATAGGGGTTGCGTCCACACGTGTCCGCAAAACGTTCTGACCGTATCCGCAAATTCTACGAAAACGGATACGTGTGGACGGTGAAAACGATTCGAATACGCTGCGTGTGGACGCAAACGTTTTAAAAATAATTTGCGGATACAAAAATTTCCGGATACGTGTGGACGGGGCCTCAATGTACCACATTCACACCAGTTTACAGACAACGGGGTAGCGGGAGTCCCGGAGTTGGGAGCCGATCGCGCGCAGGTTTTGGCGGGAAGATTCCTTCCAAAGATTTTTGCCGCTAGAGTTTTCTACTATCATTACATGAAATATAATAATTTTTTGGGGAATGAAATTGAATTTTATTGAGTAGCTAGATGCATTATTGCGAAGCCAGTATAGTCTAGTAGGCAAGGCATGTAGTTATATTGGGATACCTGTGTAAAGTGGCCTGTAGCGGAACTGAAGCCAGGGAAGTTGAAGTTGTAGAGTTTTATTTCGTCGTACCTGAAAAAAACGCAATAATATTAAGTTAGCAGTTGATCACGACACTTCACTAGTTTTTCTTCCATAGCGTTATGTTTATTGGCAAAAGAAACTAACAAAAACAAAACAGAAAAAACCGAACGAACAAAACAAAACAAAAGCAACAACTATTTCTTCGACGAAAAAATAAATTAGAAAACAATTATCGTTATACAGTATGCATACCAAGCCTGGACAGCGTCCGAACACGACGCTATCGTACCAATAGGGAACGACCCCTTGTAGTAAAGATTTTCCCCATAAGCACCATTGGGGGTACTGTGTCACAATCCAACATAAGGCCTTTTTGCGAGATAGAGAGCCCAGTCCGCGGATGCAGAAGCCAAGGATGCATCCCATTGAAGATATGGAACACCATGTAGTGACCGCTTTCTATTATGGGCGGCAAGACATTCTGCAATATTAACTATAATCGAAAAGAGAGCAATAACGATAAGACATTAACTGACTTCGTTCGAGTCACTACGAAACGATGGCTCCAAATGATCGATATCCTTAGATTTAAGATACAGTAAATGTATGAAGGCATCAAGTGCAACCTCGATCGACTCGAAATCTTTGTTTGGTGATCAATCAAGCGAATGTTATGATAAGATATGTTATGCTGTGAATATGCTGACGTCAGACCCGCCGAACAATCAGCGCGCAAGTATTTTTTTTAGCCCAGCTGAGCAATCTGATGGGATCACAGTATCGAGATGGACTCCCCTAGTAATTTTTATATTCAATATTGGCTTTTTATAGGCTATCAAGGAAGGTTATGCCGGGATCAATATTAATTCTGTAAGTCCTTAAATTCTGTAAGGTTATTATGTCAAAATGCACAAGAAAACGTTTTTGCAGGCCCAGAGCTTTTAAGATGCGACTCAAAAATTTAGGAAGAAATGCAAATAGAATACGTTACTTACAGGTTATGATACGAGCACTTGGGCCATCTGCATTAAAAAAGAAGAAAGTTTAGTTTAACGTACCTGGCTCTTTAACTTGGGGTGTAATGCTTTCCCATTTCAGGCCACGTGTCATTCCCTAGAGTATCATTTCTTTGTTTGACGGTTGTGCATGAGAACTCAAGACATGGACATATGGACACAACTCACAAACGAGGAATATGTGCTTTGAATAAAATGGGCTAGCATAATAGCCAAGCTAAGAAGGTCTATTTTTATTTGGCTATATTTGATAATCAAAGGCTTTGATATTAATCAACCTGTGCCTGGGATGGGCCACATGTCTCAGAATCCCTTGCATGAGATATACATGACAATGAAACAGCCGCCATGTTGGTTGATCTTACAAGCTAATGATCATGGGGAACGCTTGGTTCTCGTCAACTAGCATGGCGGTTATGACGTAACATGCACCCCAAGAATAGCACCCGAGGTCTAATGATTATCCAATGAAAAGCTGAGCCCTGCATGGACTAGACTAGATGTTGGAAAATCATATATACAAATAGATGTGAACATTTTCCTTAGTAGAAACTTGAATATATGTATGTTTTACTTACACGCGGTTATTTCTTGAACACTAGGGGTCTTTGAAACTTGAGCTTTCAAAAAAAAACAACAGAGAAACGATAAGTTACTGTACACACCCGTATAAAACAGGACACCAGGAACCATGTAGCTTTATAGCCCGTCATTGATCCGTGTTTGGCCAAGACGATGAAAGCTTTCATATAAGATTTGACGCGGGACTAACACTAATCTGGCTCTAAACAGCTCAGTCGTAGCTGAGCGGTAAATATATAGGCTAGTATTGTAATGCTAGTAGTGCACTCTCCTCTCATCTCTGGGGTTTCAGGTAAAATTCCTGAATTTGACATTACTAATGTGCCGAATAGAATTTGAAACATCTCTCTATTAATTTAAGAGATTTCCTCCAAGTTCTGAGGTTTTCCTCCCTCTTCAAAAACTAATTTGCTAAATCCCGATTCGATCTGTGAGGTACTAGCTGTACCCTGACATAGATCAGCCTAAAGTTGTTTCATGGTTTGATCTGTGAGGTACTATAGCTGTGCCCTGACTTAGATCAGCCCAGAGGTGGTTTCATGGTTTGATCTGTGAGGCACTTGCTGTACCCTGACTTAGATCAGCCTAAAGTTGTTTCATGGTTTGATCTGTGAGGTACTATAGCTGTGCCCTGACTTAGATCAGCCCAGAGGTGGTTTCATGGTTTGATCTGTGAGGCACTTGCTGTACCCTGACTTAGATCAGCCCAAAGGTCGTTTGGCAAGGTTTGATAAAATTGAAGTTGTATGATAGCCAATAAAGCACTGCTTTAGGAATGTGCGCAGTTTAAATTGCATAAAATCAAAATGGCGGCAGACGTACGGTAGATCATGCCGGTTGGATAGGGGAGCAAAGCTTGATTGCTTGACCGGAAAAACTGGGCGCAGGAAAAAGCCAAGAAAGTCGGATAGAACAATAAGAAATATCTTATACTTACATGGAATTTTGTAAGCAGGCGGTCTTGCAGCTACAGAGGAATTAGAGAGTCAGTTCAGAGTTAAATCCTATAACAATGAATATTGATTGATGGATTTAGATAATCCATTATTAATCCGCATAAGGACTTGATAAATTTATATAAAACGATATTGGTGTTCTGTTACCTCACAAAGTGGAATGCAAAAACTTTACAAATAAGAAAAACTTGTTATCGCTAATCATCACCGCAAAGTACAGCAGTTACGCAGCTCAACTGAAAGCATAAGAGGGCGCCTATGGCAACCGCTATAAAGCCTATGTATAGCTCGATTTGTCTTAACAAGGAACAACAGGGTCAACAGGAGGGTCAACAGCAACTGCCCCCCCCCCCTTCCCCCTCCACCCTTCTCCGTCAAAATATAACGCATGCGCAAATTGGAGGGAGATGTATGTTGTTGCTCAAAGTTAAGTCATTACGTGTACAATCTCCACAATTTATTCTGCAGTGTTTGATCATCCACTTATAGTATGGACTATTCCAGTGACAGTGTTGTATCCAGTCTTTACAAGACTTGTGCTCTTTGTACCATCTTGGGCAGTCTAATGAGAAAATATAAATTGTGAAAACCTTTACTATCGTTGCTAGCTAGAAATTAGATTCCTCTAACAAGTGTTAACTCGAGGATTCCCATTTTTATAAAAAGACATATCTTGATCCGGTTTGGGCGGAGCGCAATAGATCTCTTCAGCTCGTATTTTCCCATTTCAGACCACGTGTCATTCTCTTGAGAATAAGATTCTTTGTTTGAGTTGTATTCATATTCATGTGTCTTTTCATAGTGCAATCAGTTAAATAAAGGAATGATACTCTAGGGAATGACTCATGGTCTACAATGAGAAATAATTACGCCCAAGCCAAAGAGATCTTCTATACGTAGGATTATTCTTGCGTTCCCGAGCGCGCCGTCCCAATCCTCACACTAGTATATAATGCAATATGATCAAATCTAAAACAAAATAGGCGATCATATTTGAAAATGTATCTTCTCGAGCATAAATTATTAAGAAAAAAATACTGATTTATTTCAGTGTTTGAATGGTTTCTCTTCCACCCCCCATGCTTCAATCTCTTCCGACTCTTCACAACTACAGAACTTCAACAGAAATATCACTCTTTAACTAGGAAATGATCATTTGTTTAACCGTCCATCCATTCATTTCCCATCTATATCTTTAGTTTCAAACTAACCTGTTGGAGTCTTGGTCGCTAATTTCCTTCCATAATATCGGTTATAATAACCCCACGAACTTTTCGACAACTCTACTCTTACTAACAAACCAACAAGAAACAGAAATACGACAGATGTGTTCATCGCGACGAAACTCACAGCACTAAAAAAATGTACCTTTGGTCTAAATATCGAAACTACTATAGCTTGGTAATCCAGGGATATTTATATCCAAGTATTTACCAGGGAACCCAATATCTTTCTAATGCCAGGTAAGCCTCGCGTTGCCAGATAATTAATAATTTTTGAAAGTCCTCACAATGTGATATTTCATTTCCTGGCTTATCTCCGCACGTAACTCCTATATGTAGATAGTTTGTTCAATAATAGTTGAAAAACCCATAAATTAATATTTGGAACTGAGCTGAGTAATCTAAAGACTTGTAATTAGTAGTGCAATAAGAAATGGCAATTTCAACTAAATTCCACTATTATTCGTAATTAGCATATACCAACTTGCGTACTTCCTAAGAACACGTGCGCTCATCGGATAGTTGGAGGTGAATATTGTACGATACTCACCTCTGAATCTCGGAACATTGAGTCGGCAACAAAATGGCATCCTCAGGCTCAGTAAATATGGAGAATATTTACCTCGCCCCTCGAAGACTCGCGTCTCGGTAAATATTCCCCGATATTCACTTCGCCTTCGACGAATAATTGCTAAATATTCCTAAATCATATTTCAATTCTTTCCGCTTTTTTATTTTTATATTTAGAGTTTATGAGTGAAAAAAAATTTTTTTGTGCTTCTTGGAGTTTTCCCCAAAATTACCTTAGGGCTTAAAGTTAAGCTTATCTTAATGCATGACTCCTCATTAAGTAAAAAAAATTGAAAATTAATGGTTCAAATCTAGGGCGTAATGTTTTCTCATTTCAGACCACGTGTCATTGTCATTAGAACAAAATACTTTGTTTGAGTTTTTATATGCGTGCTCACGTACGTATCTTCTCATGCACAACTACTAAACAAAGAAATGATACTCTAGGAAATGGCACGTGGCCTGAAATGGGAAAACATTACGTCCAAGATAGAAAGGATTTGGTCAATTTTCAGTCACATAATAAAGTCCTACCAAATTTATGTACTTTCAACATTGTAATTGGATCCTGCTGCCACAGTTGTTATGGGTACGCTACATTTCCTAGATATCTATTCCTTACTTTAATTAATTACTTTTTCCCAGTTTTTATTTTATTTTCTATTATTTTTCATTTTTTTCATTTTCTCTCTCAGGCCTAGGGCAAACGTCGAAACTTTCCATGCACCGAACTTAATTACATCAAAGAATGCCGCCTCATTATCACCTGATATCCATTGTTTTTAATGAGTTCGGTGCATGGAAAGTTCGGCGTTTGCCCTAGGCCTCAGTTATTTAAGCATCCGTCACGTTTGATTAACCATTCGACATCTTTTTCTTTAGTTTTGACCATTTTATTGCTGCAAGTATTTTGAACATCTGTTCTTCATGCTCCCATAATTCGTGCTACAACATGCATTAATCTATAGATTCTATACCTTTCCCGTCTTTTCTACTGTTCCCATGGTAACCCCTCTAAGTCAGTCTACTTGCTCCATTAATTATATACTGACATCTATCTCCATCATCATGAAGCCCATAAATAACACAAGCCCTTTATAACTTGTTTTCCAAAGTCACGTACGACTTCTAGAAAATTCTAGTCTTCGTGAAAATATATAAATGACATGCACCTATTCGAAAAATGGCGACCATAACCGTTGTTCTGCACTGACTAGCGACTGACTAGCCTCTTGTTTACGTAGAAACACAAAAGCGTTCAAGTTTCACATGTATAAGAGGCTAGTCAGTCGCTGGTCAGTGCAGAACAATAGTTATTCAAATTTGGTCGCCATTTTTCGATTACGTGTATGGACAGTCGATCGCCCTGTCTTCTAGGCCTGCGTTCCTCATGGTCAGCGCGGCCCTTAGCCATCGATGCAGTGTTATTGGTTCTTTGATAAATATATTGTTAAATAAGTAAGAGATTGAAGCCTGGAGTTTTAGTGAGATCAAAATATTTATAAAATTACAGGTAATTTTAAAATGAGAACATTTTACGCGTTACCTTAAAGGTTCATTGCGCACTTCTGTTGCTGACCCTAATTAAATCAAGGTGAAGTATTCATCTCTTGTGGCGCAGTGGTGTAGGTTACTAAAACTTGTAAATGTGTATTACTAACCCTAACTTAGAGTGTTTTTCCTGTTTCTACGACCTAGAAAACTTTGAGACATCTGAGTTTTTGGCTTCCGCAAATCAAAAGGGAAAAAACAGTAAAAACGTACGATACTCTGTAATAATTTGATGTACGGACGCCAAAATACGAGAAAATATTAGTGACGTCTGGAGTTGTTTGTTTCGAAGGAACATGAAAAGTTGTCTATCAAGACTACTATTACTTATAAAGGCAATGATAAAAGGGTTAATTATACGCCGTGAAAAGATGAAAAAACTTACTGACGTTTCGAACGCTAGTCCTTTGTCGGAGTAAAAGAGAAAGAGGTGGTAGAAATGAGTGTGTACGTAAATACTGAGAACGAGACAAAAGAAACTAATGAGAACCGGCAAGGTGGGCAAGGAAACGAAACAAAGGACCCAAAAACAAAAGAGTGGATTAGTTAAAGGCAAATCGTTCATTTACTTATAAAGAGCAAGATGTTTATTTATGTCTTCACTGATTTACGTCTGGCTTGCTTTACTTTGAGGGAGGGAGTACGTTTGCAGCAAAATATCCCGGCATGTTCATATTTCCAGCCGGCGAGTAACGAGCCACCACGAAGGTGTACGTGAAACCATTCCTCGTGACTGCAGCGATACCAACACCTACTTTGGTAGTTGACTTCCACACGACCTGTAAACCAAGCACATGCAATATAAACACTATCCAAATTATTTCTTCTTTAAAAACATGCAACTTACGTTAAGAGTTTAAAAAAGTTAAGAGTATTCTCCGATTTCCACGTGGCTAGCTGCCCCGAGCAGCGAGTAGCAATGAGAACAGCGGTACTTCATTTTTTAGCAGCCGAGCCAGTAAAACAAGTATATTTGAGTCCGGAAAATAATAAGTTTTAGAAACAGGATTCAATTCATTAGTTCTTTGCTGGTACTAACTTTTGTTTGTTGAAAGATGGAAGGAGATGAGATATACCTGTGTAAAATGTCCTGTGCCGGAGGAGAAACCAGGATTATTGAAGTCGTAGTCCTTGATTTCTGAATACCTGAAAAGTAATAATATAATAAGTAATAATAATAAATATAATAATAATAACAGTTTATTAGCATTCCACCAGGTGGCTCTCCTATGCTAAATAAGTAAAAATAATAATTAAGATATTTACATAATATACTTGGGCTTGGGCATAATAAGTTTTCCTATTTCAGACATTTTCTTGAGAATAGGAACCTTTGACTGAGTTGTATTCATCTATTCATTTGATTGTCTTCTGGTTTGAGCCGTTAAACAAAGTAATGATACTCTAGGGAATGACACGTGATCTGTAATCATAGGGAAACATTTAGATCGAGGAAAAGAGGTCCATTCATTTTTGAATACATATTACCCACCATGCCTCAACAGCACGTTTACACGATGCCACCGTACCAATAGCAGAGGTCGCCGAGTAGTAAATGTTTTCACCATACTGACCATCAGCATCACTGTGTTCTAGTTGAACGGTGGATTTTTTTGCAAGGTATAAGGCCCAGTCGGCCGATCCAGAAGCCAAGTCAGCGTCCCATTGCAAATCTGGGGCACCGTGTTTGGAGCGGTTCAAATTGTTGGCAGAAAGACATTCCGAAACGTCAACTTCAAAGAGGATAAACTACAATCAGTTTTGTCTGATCTGGTAGAGAATATCGGCCATTCTGAGGTCAAGAAAAAAACTAGTCCGAGTTGAGATTGCAGCGCTTTGTGGGAATGTTTGAGAAGACATATTTCAAAGATGGCATCTATTTCGTCCCTCAAAATAGTCGACCCAGTTTTTTCCTCAACCTTGCTCCGCTAGAAATGGCTAATATCGATTGACATCTACGTTTCACCAAGCTTTTCTAGCCCACTCTCAGTCGAATCTAACTCGAATTCTCAACAAGAATCTCCACCCACAACTCATGCATGCCAATCTATTCCTATCCACACAAATCAAGAATATCTCCAAATACAACCCATGTCAAGACTGATTTTTTTACTTACACGTGATCTTTTCTGGAGTCAAGTATGGAGGTGGAACAGCTGAAATGAAAAGGTAGTGATTAAGAGGGGACTTATGTATTCGGTTAGAGGATGAGGAAGGATGAAGCGAGTTATTGAACAGGGGGAAATTGATAAAGCGAGGGAAGAAGTGAATAAATGAATGAATGTGAGAGGATGAGGGTGAATTATAGTGTATAAATGCGTGTGTGGGGTAGGTTGGTGGGTCTATAATGAGTGAGTGATTGAGTGAGTTAGTGAGTGAATGCATGCAATACAATAGATATCTCTTCATTCTCTTGAAAATAAGATTACATTTTAGTTATATCCATATGTGTCTTCTCATGCACAACCGATAAACAAAGTAGTGATACTCCAGCGAATGGCACTTGATTGGAAATAGGGAAACAGTCCGCCCAAGGTAAAGAGTTATAATAAAGATCCAATTTTATTAGCTGATACATCATGTCATCAAACCTTTGCATACTCCACAGGTAACTTTGCAGTTTTCCCGCATCCAATTTTCATACACGGAGTTTTGACAGTCGCTCACCCAGTCCGCACATTCTCCGGGTTCAACATAAGAACTTTCGCAATCTGAGATCAAAGATACCATCAATCATTTTATGGCGGTAAAACCCAAACTAAAAACTACAAATAAATTACAACATTGCATTATGAGTAAAGTGTGATTTTTTTTCTTTTAAAAAGACAATTTTGTTTAATATAGATCTCTCCCTTGATTCAGCGAGGTCCTTCTCCAGACGAATCTCTAGTTTTTCCTCCCTCCACAAAACCCAACAAGCAAAATTCCTATTCCATTGTAAGAGTGACACTTGAGCCGTGCCCTGACTTAGATCAACTCCGTCATGTGCTCTTTCAGGGTTCGATCTGTTAGTTAGCCGTGCCCTGACTTAAATCAGCCCAGAGATTGTTTCAGGGCTCGGTCTGAGAGTTAGCCGTGCCCTGACTTAGATCAGCCCAGAGATTGTTTCAGGGCTCGGTCTGAGAGTTAGCCGTGCCCTGACTTAGATCAGCCCAGAGATTGTTTCAGGGCTCGGTCTGAGAGTTAGCCATGCCCTGACTTAGATCAGCCCAGAGATTGTTTCAGGGCTCGATCTGTGATACAGCCTTTCTCTGACTGTTTGTTTTAATTTGAGGGAATATTAGAAGATTTGAATGTATTTTAGATCAGTATGCTCGAGCAATACTGTGGTACTGTTCGACTATCCCAATCCCGTAAACTAAATGACTCTCATCCAGAAGATCAGTGTACCCGTTATGGAAGAAACCCTTATGAAAAAAAACCCTTTTAAAACCAAGTAGAGAAATAAGAGAAAAATATCATATGCCCTTGGCAGGATTTGAACCCACGTCTTCGGTATTCTAGTCCGATGTGTTAACCACTACACTACAAGGACCAACCACGCTGGTAACGCAGCCAGAATATGAAATGTAGGGTATTCGTGAGGATCCCAGAGCGATATTAATATCGCTCTGGGATCCTCACGAATACCCTACATTTCATATTCTGGCTGCGTTACCAGCGTGGTTGGTCCTTGTAGTGTAGTGGTTAACACATCGGACTAGAATACCGAAGACGTGGGTTCAAATCCTGCCAAGGGCATATGATATTTTTCTCTTATTTCTCTACTTCATTATATACACACCGAACGCATAATTTCTACTTTACTATGCCTTTTAAAACCATAGAACTGACACGTTTACCTGGGATAGTTCTCTTGATTTGTTGGTGGTCCGATAGCAAAGCCTTGAGGCTCTTTGGAGTTGCTTGCGACAGTGAAATGAAAACGCACAAAAACACAACAGTTTTCAGCATCATTTTGGAATCAAATTCTGAGGAGTTTCAAAATTAATCCTATTCGGTAGGAAAGGAAAAGACTGAACTGAAATACTACGCAGGGCTTCGTATTAATACTGAAAAGTCCTGAGAAAAAACGGGTGTCGCAGGCTTTGCTAATTGTTATTAAGCGTTTTAAAGAAACTATAGGACTTTATACCTTGGTTGGAAGTAAATTAGAAAGTTTATTCTTTCTAAATCCCTAACAATTATATAAAAAAAGATCACAATGTAATGCAGAATAATAGTATTATCTCTCTTTCTTTCATTATTTCTTTCATCAGTCCGCTTTTGTTTTCTTTGGATGTTTTTAACGTTCGAACACGGAATTTTCAGATCGAGAACTGGAAAATTTGAATTAAAAAAAAGCACTCGTAAAAGGAAAGACAGTTGTAATAACCCTATTTCATCAAATCCTGTAATTTTGACGAAAGCCAATTACTTGTAATTTTCTGCTGTTTAATTCTAAAAACCTAGGGCTAAAGTGATTCTAGTCAGACCCCGTGTAGCCAAAACAGTTTTTAGTGTGTAATAGTCAAATAGACAGAAAAGAAAACAATGGAAATAGAATTTATTAGCCTTTATTAGTCTACTAGCTAAACCAAGGTCTGCGGAAAATCACTTTAAAAGCCGAACCGCTGAGAACAGGGTTTAAAAAAACAAAAACAGAAAAAGTCTGATTGAAATATTAAACACACACCAGGATTTATGAATACAAAAAAACAAACCCTGTTTGAGAAAAATGTACGATTGATAGTTTATGAGCTGTCTTTGCAGATAAAATCTTGTTTGAGGTATATTTAAAAATATATTTAGTTTTACATGCATGTTACGTCCCTTCGAATTCATGCGGCATTCTTTTACCACACTCGTACAACTCCTAGCAACGGACTTTCGGGGTTCGGTGAGAAAGTGACACGTGCTATTGAACGGCGGAAAACAGAGATCTCACGCAAGATATTTCAGAAATGGCTCAGAAAAATTAGAATTAAGTTTTTTAAAACTAGTTCCCGATGAATTAGAGCAGGAAATCACTATTTCCTAAGAGGAATTTTTAAAAATCTGAAGTGAGACAAATTTTAGTGGCTTCAGGGTCGCTCACAGAAATAATGTATTAATTGCAACACAAGTTTTGAAAACGGGTTTTTTTCATCTCCAAATAGTTCAAAAATGGTTCAGAAAATTAGAATTTAGTTTTCTAAAACCAGTTGCCTATGAACTGGAGCAGTAAATAATAATTTTCTAAGAGAAAAAAATGTATTTATCTGGAGTGAACTGTTGAAAAGTGAATATGGATACAACTTAAACTCTTCATGTATTCTCAAGAGAATGATACGTGGTATGTGATGCAAAATGCAACGAATAAAGTCAATATATTCCAGCTCCCATTTCATCCCTTCAAGACCTTGCGGCAAGGAGCCAGTATTAGATCAATCTTGGCACATTTCTTGCGAAAGCGCGTAAAATATTTCCTGGTGGTGCGTAGCGCGCCACGATGAAGGTGTAGGTGTACCCTTGTCTCGATACTACAGCGATTCCAACACCTACTTTAGTGGAGGACTTCCAGATAAGCTGGGGAGGAAGATTGAGGTGAGGTTAGATATCTTGAAGAAAAAAGCACTATAGCTAGGGCCTGTTTTCGTATACAGCTAATTAAAAAAATGATGGTAAAGCTTTGCATGTTGAAAGCTTGAATATAGTTGATCATATGTAAATTAATATTGTAATACTAATGCCTTTATTCACAAAACATTATTACAATATTACAAACAAAAACGAAAACAAACAACAAATATAGAAACGGCATAAAAAAACTTGCAGGCAAAAATTCGGGAAATTTTATATTGTTATGACCCTTAGCTGGATGGATTCACATAGCCAATAACCTTCTGAATCACCAAACTTTTTTGAAAGAGCAGTATAAATGTAAACCCAGCTACTCAACACGCACCTGTGTAAAATGCTGTGCTCTGGAGCTGAATCGAGGCCTGTTGTAGTTGTAGTACTTAATTTGGCTGTACCTAAAGATAAGGATTATGGCAAAGAATTATTCCTATTTAAACGAGAAAGTGTTAAACAAGTTAAACGACCAAAAAGGACCGAACTTGAAGTCAGCGGCGATGGTACCGATCGAAGACGGTTATGAAATAAGTTAAATAGAAGTCCTTTAAATTTCATATAAGGCACGCGGTTAACCATCACAAATAAAGCCCTGACAGAACGTCTGGACTAATCAAAGTCAGGGCAGCTAACTTACAGAGCTAATTTACAGATCAAACCCCGACACCGTGACAACCTGAGCTGGTCAAAGTCAGGGCAGGACTAACTCACAAATTGGAATTCAGCTTGCCGGGTTTTGCGGAGGGAGTAAAACCAAAGAACTATAGGAGGAATCCCCTCGAATCAAGGAATGGAACTAAACCCCAAACATATAAGTTGTACACTTACCACCACTGTACAGCATCCGCACACGATGCGACCGTACCAGGAGGGGACGCATACTTATAAAAACTATTTTCACGATATCCACTTCTTCCGTTCCCTGGACTTGCTCGCATCTGAACTCTCGGTTTCTTTGCGAGTGTTAACGCCCAACTTGCTGCTGCTGAAGCCAAGGACGCATCCCATTTGAGGTTTGGAACGCCGTGGAGGGCGCGCTTGGCGTTGTGAGCATTCACGCAATCACGGACGTTAACTAAATATCAATAATTAGACGATAAGAATAAGAATAAGAACGTAGGTCTTTATCAGTAGTGCTAGATCTAAATGAAGTTTATTTGGTAACATGGGATAGCTGTGTTTTGGTGATGACGTATACTTACAAGTTGTCACCTGTGGGGTTGAGTACGGTACTGCATCAGCTAAACAAGAAAAAGAGGGGAAAAAATGTTTGAAATCCAAAAACAAAATGTCTCAAAAAATATTCCCAATTTGCCCGGCATCAAATATGGTGCATGATGACCGTGTGATCTTTTAGTAAGCGCGCAAATATAATTTCTACCTCTTAGATCTCCAAGTAGTAGATGAAAATAAGAATATGTGTCTTTGTCGAGAAGGTTTGCAAAAGGGTAAGTGAATTGTAGGGAAAAGATAAAAACGTGGTCAAGTATGCCGTTTTCGGGAAGGAAAAGCTGGAAGATTAATTTGTCTATTATCACTTTGAAAGCTCATTCCCAAGTCACCCTCGCAGCTGTTCTCAATAACGGGGCGTTGCGTGACGGACAATAAGACGAACGGCTGCGGGGAAGACGACTTTGCATTCCCTTCACAGTACAAAATTCTTTGCTTGATGCATTAATTCTAGGCAAGTGATCTTACTTGAGCAATCTCTGCATGGACCTTTGCTGAGAAGGTTTGGTACATTAGCAGCGAAGGTGGCATAGATGTTCCCAGCCGGTGAGTAGCGAGCCACGATAAACGTGTAGGTATATGTCTTCCTTGTAACCACAGCGATACCAACGCCTACTCTCGTAGATGACTTCCAAAGGAGCTGTATAACAAGGTAGCTGATAGTGTATGGCTTGCTAGCAATATATGTCATTTCCGGTCCGTGAGGAACATTTTATCGAACTAATTAAGACTCATGAGAGTCCTATCCAATAGACCCCTTGCAGTACCTAGGAATGTAACTCAATTTGGAGGAAATTTTCAATTCTCAGTTGAAATTATTTTGTTTTGTCGCCCAAATTGAACACTTTTGACGTCACGCTCAAGAGATCTATTCCCCCAGCCTAAATAGTAGCAAATCCCAGTCAGCGATAAGGTAGGCAGAAGTAACGTGCATGCCGTACAACTGACTTAGGGCGGTTTATTTCAAGAATTACCTGTGTGAAATGTGACGCCCTGCGATTGAAACCCGGGTTTTTGAAGTCGTAATACTTGATCTCACCATACCTGAGAACGAGAATTTAAAGAATTGTGATTTTTCAATTTCCAGTGAGGCTTTAAAGCTCTATCGATAACCTGAAACAGCCTCTTGGCTGATTAACGTTAGGGCATGGCAACCTCTCTGATCGAATTGCAATTTGCCAGGTTTTACCGCGGAGAGGGGAAAACTGGAGAGCCCGGAGAAAAAAACCCTCGAAGCAAAGAGACCTAACAAACTCTACTCTAATGTGATACCAAGTCCAAGGATTGAGACCCGAGAGTGCATAGTATGAGAAGGGAGTGAACTACCGTTATGATGCCACACTTGATGAAACGAATTAAACAAACCAGGTATCAAGAGGTCTGATGGGAAAACATCATATGACCTCGAAAAATAAAAAGCAGGGGCGGATCCGGGAATTTTAAAATAAGGAGGACGCCGACTATCATATCAAGTTTTTACCAGGAATTCAAAAAAAAAAAAAAAAAAAAAAAGGGGGGGGGGGTGACTAACGATATACTGAGATATGTGAGCTAAAGGGAGGTGACTAGTCACCTATTTTACCACCCCTGGCTCCGTCCCTGAAACGAACTATAACATTGGTTTAAACTGTTGGTTGCCTGTGTTATCTTCATACTTACCACGACTGGACAGCATAAGCACATGACGTCACAGTCCCAGGAGGAGCGGCATATCTGTAATAAATATTTTCCCGGTAATTCCCACCGTTTCCTGGACTGGGTCGAACCCGAAGCGAGGCATCCGTCGCAAGGGTGAGGGCCCAGGCTGCTGCTCCTGAAGCCAAGGACGCGTCCCAACGGAGGTCCGGAACACCATGTAGGGCGCGTTTGGCATTGTGGGCGTTAAGGCAACCACGTGTGCTGACTAAGACAAGAAACAAGTTATAGAACATGCAGTTTTATATGAAGGTTTTACGTGTAAAAGAAGAAGTATAGAGAAGGTATCTATACAATTTATTCTTCAGTTACTTCAGTATATTTAGATTTACCGCTGTAACTGTCATAATGCATGATTAAGAGTTTATTTATTTTTCTCTCAATAGTCGAGTTTTATAAGTTATGCATGCATCATAAAGAGCGGAGAATGTTTTAGATATACAGTGACTAATAAACAAATAAGTTAACCCTGAAACAAGTTTTCAAAAGCGAGATTCATGGAGAGAAGAAAAACGTAAATCATGGAAGAGACCCAAAACTTCATATCACATGTAAGGCTGACTAGTCCAAGACTGAATCGAAAACTGAGCAAGCAAAAACTATGACTAAACGTAGATGCATTGTGAGGAAAAGAAGGATTAATACTGTCTTATATGATTGGTATTACTTACATGTGTAGATTTGAGGCTTTAAGTACGGTATTGGAGCCGCTAAAGGACGAAAAACACCACAAATTTACATCACAATATTTATCACAAGAAACCTGTTGCTGTTCAGCCGTAGTAGGTAATAAATCCACAGGAAGCCCACCTACATTTGCAATTTAAGTCAGGTACGTTTGTAGCGAAAGTTCCCCGAACATTTCCGGCTGGTGAGTAGTGAGCTACGACGAAGGTGTAGGTGTGGGGACCCCTGGTATGTGCTGCCATGGCAACGCCGACCTTAGTAGATGTCTTCCAGATTAACTGTAATATAAATAGTTTTAGTCAGTTTTTTGAGATTTTCATTAGTATTTAAGTGAGTTCGGTCCGTTCGAGACTTACCTGGGTGAAATGTGATGATGGAAGACTGTATCCAGGGCGTTTGTAGTTGTAGAATCGTATTTCGTCATACCTGATGCGATATAGAAGAACATTAGTGAAATATCGCTGTCATCCTTGATTACAGGCTCGTTAACACAGGGTTAGCCTCGTATCAGTGTCAAAAATAATCACAAATACCAACGGCGTGGTAAAGTAAGGAATGCACAACTTTAACGATACACACTTTGAAAGTCCACGGACCTTCACTGGAACACATTAACACCATACACAGACTGAATCGTAGCTTATTTTGAGCAACAGATATTATAGACAATTATATATAAAAGTATTCGGAACCAAAAGTCATTCTCTCTATTATTATTTCTTTGTTTGTTGGTAACACATGAGTATACACATTAAAGGGATTCAGTATGTTGTTTGCTCACTCAGTTAAAATAAGTAAAAACTTAAAACTTGGGTCCATGTACTCGTCTTCATATCACAATTAATTCCTTCTCCTCTTTCCCCTCCTTAGTTCTCGTATTTGTACTCACCACCACTGGACAGCATCTGCGCAGGTGCCCAGCGTCCCACCAGTGAACTTGTAGTAAATATTTTCACGGAATGTCCCGCCGTTTCCTCTACTGTGTTCCATACCAACTTGAGGTTTTCTGGCATGGTAAAGCGCCCAGGCTTGCGCTCCGGGTACTAGGGAATCGTCCCATTGAAGGTCTGGTACGCAGTGTAAGGCGCGCTTTGCATTGTGGGCAACCAGGCAACCAGTTTTGTTGACTGGAGTCATAAAAGTATAAATCGTTATTCAACAAAAGATCCTATGTATTTCGGAAGAATGTCTTTCTTTTTCAGAGGACGTATCAATGTTCCTTGAAAATGAGATTTCTTTGTTTGAGTATCGTTGTTTATTGGTAAAGAAAGACATATTACTCAAGGGATTGACGCATTATCTGTGATGTGAAAAAAAACCTGTTTGGGAAAAAAAATCATTTCACTTACTCGGGATGAGCTGAGGTGTTGAGTAAGATATTAGTGCAACTGCAACCAACAGGAATAAATGTGTTAGTAGCCTCGTTTCCGTATTGAACGGGTTGTTGAGGAGCGTGAGCAGGAGCAGAGTGAGGGGGAGAGGCTTAGGGAGAGGAAGGCTGACCAAGGGATAGGTCTTGTGTTTAGCAATTGACCGTTTAAGTACATAGTTTATTGATAGGCTGAAAAGTACATGATGAAAGAGAAGCCTTTATGACGTCACGACGTACCGTGTACGTGATTTTAGTCAGAATTTTTTCTCTCACGAAGGTTTCAAGGTTCAATGACAAATATCTTTAGCTAAATATCATTTAAACTTTTTATTATTAGGAACTATTACTTTCACCACATTTAGGGGCTTATGTGTCAGCTTATATTAATATTCTCTTGTTATGACCCATCTACGTGACGTACTTTTGATATAAGGATCATAGTTCTGTGACTACGTGCACAATTTACCCTACCCCTCCCCCTGTCTATACAACGACCATTTCAACAGTGCTCTTTATACATAAGTATCAATAAAAAAAAGTACGCAAAAAACGAATTCGGAGAAGCAGAAGCTCAGAGAATGAGAACATGTAGACAAACTAGCATTATCGGCATACGTTTCGTCGTTTACTAACTAAAGATAGCAATGTAATTAAAGAACTACGTATACGGGTTTAAAACTAAACCAAGTACAATCCACACAAACCATCGAGCGTCTTTATAGGTTAAGCGGTGAAGACAAGAAATAACTTACCGGATAGATCACCAATAGCCACACAAGTAACGACAAAAAGCCATACTGATATTAGAATCATCTTAGACTCTGCTCGTGTTCATGAGAAGTGACCGCGTTTGTTGAACTCTAGAGGAACTGGCGATTTAGCTAGCCAACTGATAGATATAAAGAATGGATAGCTCTAAAGATGTCCGGGGTGGATTTAGGGGAGGGCCGAGGGGGCGGCGCCTCTCCCCCCCCCCCCCCCTCCCCCCCCTCCCTTTTGCTGAATAAAAAAGGGACAAAAAGCGGAGAGCAAAAAGAAAGTATAGAAAATCATCCTAGTCAAAATCCCTCAAAATGCTGGAAAACGCATTTCTCAGGATCTCAATTTCAAAATTTTACGGGGGAATATGTCCCCGGACCCCCCTAGTTGCTCCCCCTTCCAGCGGTCGATAGATACTGGACTGAAGCCCCCCCCCCCCCCTTGCTGAAATACCTGGATCCATCCCCGGCGTTGTTCAATGGGAAGGAGTCGTAATCTGTATTTCCGTTAATAATAATAATAATATATAAAAATTTGTAATGTTCCTGTTTTATGTCTATCCATCTACCTAGGGGGTGGGGTGAGAAGATATTATCATCCTGTAAAATATTCAGCTCCCTTAGGCCAGTGGCAGGGAGCGGGGATGTTTGCTTATTTTTGGTCTGGAAAAGGTTTTTGTTGTCATTAAATAATAATGGAGATTGTGAGCTCAATGTTGCTGTTATAAAGCCTTTAAAAACTGACGTCACTCATTTGGAAAAAAATGTCTTCTGGGCTATGAAGAAGTTTATAAAGATTCATCATGTTACTTTTTCTTCAAAAGGCCTTTGTTTTTTCATAGGATTTGATACTAAACATTTAAAACAATTCTATGTGCTGTTACGTGTTGGAAAAAAGGTTAAAGTCACGATTCTTTTCCGGGGTTAACCTCGTCTGTCTATCATCTGTCTATCATCTGTCTATCGTCCGTCTATCATCTGTCTATCAGCCAGGAAACGGATGTATACGTGCGTCATTTATAATTCCTTTCGAGTCCTCTGTTCCTCAGGGTTAGTCTGGCTCAACTTTACTTTGAGTATATATCACTTCGGAATATACCACGTCAGTGGCAGCTTAAAAACGTGCGATATTAAAACAAAAAACAATAAGTTTGGAAATACAGGGAATTTTGACTAATCCCTTCTAATAACTAGTTTGATAATAGGAACGAAGGCAACAAAATAAAAATCATTTATAACCCAATACCAATTTTTATTTTTGAAGTTTCCCGCTTAACTAGTCATTTAGCTATCTAGGCTACTCTTGGAACATTTGCGGCAAAATATCCCGGCATGTTCATATTTCCAGTCGGCGAGTAACGAGCTACCACGAAGGTGTAGGTTAAACCATTCCTGGTGACTGCAGCGATACCAACACCGACTTTAGTAGTTGACTTCCACACGACCTAAAGGAAATAAATGTAATGTAAGGTAGCTTCTTGGAATTTTTGTGACCACACAGAATGAATTTAACTTTGGCAAAATTAGCAAACCCTCTTGGGTTGATCACATAAGTTTAACCCAGATGTTTGTTGACTAGGTTAAATGTGCTTCTAGATCGTAAAAAAAACGAATCACACTAACACGATCATGAAATCTCACGGTACGCAAACACACGCCATTTTCTGTAAGACCAAAACCCTTGATGGTTTGTAAACGCAAAAATAACTTGGAATAAACTGATAATCAGTATTGTACAGATAAAAGTAGGCATAGTATAAATTTTTAATTAAGAAACCTTTCAAATTTGGGACAGTTTTTTGACTGGTTAACCCCCAAAGACGCAAGGCATTATGGGGATGCGAAGTCAAGTTTCAAAGTTGTGACAAAATCGTGTGTTTGTTTCGCAATGATTCCTTTCATGGCAAATTTAGACACTTGAGACCATTTCCCCCAAATAATTACCTGTGTGAAATGTGCTGTATTTGAACTGAACCCTGGTCTGTTGTAGTTATAGTTTTTTATTTCAGCATACCTGTCAAAATATACCTCAGTTAGATTTACTTCTTGTACGAACGTCTGACTGGAAATCGGACCTTTATGAAATTTTTTATTTCTTGAAGCATGCATTCGTATTTTAGCCCTGGGGCAAACCATAGTCATTAGTCGCGTCATTGTAACCATAGTTTACTTACTATAAGCAAACTTTGCATTTTGACAAAGCATGACAACCCTCAAAATGACGTAAAACTTGGCAAATGACGTGATACTGCTTTCTTCAACCAATCTTCCTTAGAGCTAAATTTGTTAGGCGTCATATTGGATCGATCTTGCACCCAGATCTTCCGGCTTCTCTTTCGATGGGGAGGAACAAAAACGAGTAGAATTGGGTACGACGGAGATAATATGGGATACAAAACGATCTCACTTACCAGGAACCAACAGCTGCCTCGCAGCTTGATACCTTTCCAGCAGGCCATTCACCTTTATAATAAATGTTCTCACCATACGAGCCAGTACTGTGCTCCAATACTACTTTAGTTTTTTTTGCAAGATAGAGGGCCCAGTCTCCTGCTCCAGAAGCCAAGGAAGAGTCCCACTGGAGGTTTGGGACACCATGTAGAGCACGCTTGGCATTGTGGGCACCCAGACATTTGGCTATGTCAACTGATATAATTTGTGAAAGGAAAAAAAGTTGGCATTATTTCTTTTGATTAAGCGAACGAACAAACGAGTAAATGAGTGAATGATTGAATAGGTAAACGCCTTAATGACCGAGTAAAGTTGCTAAGAATGTGTAGGTGAAAAAGATCGCCAATTAGAACCGCGATTTTTATGCTTTCTTGACTCTTCTTAATTAACATTACAACTAACATTCTTCTGTACAGTTTCTGCACTTACCTGACAAGATTTGAGGCGTCAAATAGGGAGTTGGTGCAGCTATATGTGGATTAGAATAAGATAAAAATACATGTGAATATCAATTGCAAGTTGCTCAATAGTCTATATCCTTTGAAAACTAAATGCTGTACGCATAAACTCTTAACTCCAGAAAAGCAGTTAAACTCATGAACTCCAATTTTCCGTACATTGGTTGACTGACGGTCGAACACAAAGCGCTCAAGCGAGGCGCCAAGGTACTTTTCAATGGATTGATTCAAATCTAAACCTTGTAACCTCGACTGAATGCTTCGTATTTGACCAGCGGAGCCGATGTACGGAAAATGGTGAATGAATGCTTTGTGTTTGACCAGTGAACCGATGTTTGGAAAATGGTGAATGGGAGACGGACACAGTTTATCAAAACCACAATGCCTGTGGCATAGCCGAAGTGCACTGGTGTCTCGTGTTACACGTGTAGAGTTGGTTCATTGTCTACCTTGATTCGAGAGTATTTTTTCGCGGTTTTCATTCCTAACCAAACGTTAACAATCTAAATTCCCATTCGATTTGTGAGATCGCTATGTGCTGAATTATAGATCAGGTTTTTTGGGATTTCAATACGATCGAAGAACATACCTTTACAGACATTGCAAGTCTCTTTGCAGTTGCGTGTCATCCATTTGCGCATATTACTATGCCTGGATTGACAGTTTTTAGCCCAAAATTTGCACTGACTGTATTCCCTGTAACCAACCAGACAATCTACGAAAGGGAATAAGATAAGCTGTTTTTTTTTAACTGAGTAACTGTCATACATCTATCATAGTTGGTAGCCTTTACTTTCCTTCACTAATTTCTCTAATGAGGGCGTTTTGCAAAATATGTAAGAAATTAAATTTGACAGTGACGTGTTAAGAATGAAGTACGGAAGTAAGGAAGTACGGAAGTAAGGAAGTACGGAAGGAAGTAAGAGAGGAAAGAAGGAAGGAAGGAAGGAAGGAAGGAAGGAAGAAAGAGTATGAATGAAAGAAAGAAAGAAAGAAAAAAAATGAAAGACAGAAAGAAAAGAAAGAAAGGAAGAAAGATAGAACGAAAGGAAGAAAGAAGAAAGAAAAAAGAGGATGGTGGAAGAACAGAAGTTATACACAAGCAAAAACGCACTCTCGTAGACATGTGGCAGTGAAACGTTGACTGAGTTGACCAGAAAGGAAAGCCATCGAAAGAAAAGTAAGAGAGAGAGAGAGAAGGAAAGAAGAAGGAAGGGAAAGAACGAAAGAGTGAATGGTGGAAGGAAGGAAGAAAAGAAATGCATCTGCTAAATGAGGCTAAATGAAACAACATTTGACCACTGCTTACTCGGTATCCTCTTCTCCACGGGATTTGCTGCAGTCATGGTAACGAAGAGACACACCAGCAGTACAGCAGATTCTTTCATCATCGTATATTTTCTTCACAAAATTCAAGTGTACTTCAGTCTTATTTGGTGGCAGAAGCGAGTGAGGCGAGACAAATGCATGAGTCGTTTTATAGAAAAAAACGCATGAGAAAACCCCAAGTGCTACAGTAAAAAGACGTACTGATGAAGGTACCGTAGTTTCTAAAAAGATTAATCGGCATAATAAAACTGAATTGGGTTAAATGACGGGGTATTAGGAGAGTCAAAAAGACGCAAATTGGAGAAAATTCGGCCGAGCATGCAATTCTAGTGAAGGTGAGACGGCAGACGTGAATCGGCAGAAAACCAGCAGTAGGACTTTTTCAATGTCCCTCACCAGTACAACGACTCATAAGCTTTAAGGTTCGTGTAGCGTTATGAATAAACGTCGAGCTGGTAAGCTTTTTATGCGGGCATGAAAACAAAATGGTATGACAATGACTATGATTTAGTCTCTACTACCTGAGATAAGATGAAGTTATTATTCATGTGGATGGTCAGCAATATTATAATCGTTCGTGCACAAGTTTTGAGATTTCCTCTTAACTATAAAAATTGTGAAACTTTCGGTTAGTGCCTTGCATGTGTACGCCCTTAAGAGGTCGTTAGCTGATGAAGTGATAATCAAGGGCATTAAGTATACAGTGTAAATGACTAAGTTAGGTTCATTAGGTTTTGTTTTATGGTGTGGTAACATCATCGATCGATAATCAAAATCGTATTTGCACGGCGCGATAAGATGGGCCTGAAATCAGTTTTGGGATCGCTTCATTTTTGAATCAAGCATAGATTGCGTTTAATATGAAGACACTTTCGACTATGAAGCCATGCTTAGGACTATCACTTTTTTGTGTACTGAGTTTGGTGCCGAACCCCGGGTGTGTGTGTGTGTGTGTGTGAGGGGGGGGGGGGGGGGGGTCTTACTCCCCTATATTCCCCTATAAAATCGCGCTCGATCTGGAACAGGGTTTATGAAATCACGCTTTCTCTTATCTGGAACAGGGGTTTCAGCAATCTTGCTCTGGAACAGGGTATGAATTTCAGCGAGTTTTACTCTAGAACATTGTCAGGGTTCAGAGGGCTCAGCGGCACATCCCTACCCTAAACGGGCTAGAGTATCCCCCCCCACCCCCCCGGGGTGCCGAAGCAGCTGTTAATTTCTTTGATCATTATATTATTGTTGTCGTTTTTGCAGATCCTATATCAACTCATTTATTATTGAATATAAAAGAATAAATTAGCTGAATGTCAACATATAGCTGAATGTAGTTTGGGACGGCTAGAACATCGTACATGTTCAGTGAACGAATTTAGTTATTCAGTTCAGTTCAGTTCAGCTCAGTAAATATAACAATATGAACTTTTTAAAACTGATTCCATAAGATCAAAACAAAAAGATGTCAATTAAAGGGCCAAATTAAACTTGAAACAATGAATAAATTAAAATGTATGTACAGAACTAACAAAGATCTCTGATTATGAGTGCAGATTGATTGGACGTAATTAGGTTGGATCAGTTGGGAAATTCAAATCTGGTGTCGTATTTATCACCCAGTTTCCTGAATTTCCAATAAGAGAACACTATCTTCGCGTTGCGAGAAACAGCTGTAGACTGGCTCGTAATGTTCGTAAAAATATCTGACTCAGCGGCTTAGTACTAATTAGCACTATTTCATACAGAATCCTTTGTTTCTATGCTTAGTTATCACTATTTAGTGCTAAAAATTAGTATTAGTTTCACGGGTTTAGTGCGAGCACTCTATTAGCTTTAGAACTGGCACTGAGGGAAAGATCAACAGGACACTGAAGAGTTCCATATAAAGTTCCTCCATAAAAGTTAAAATTATGTAATTGGCTTGGATCTTGCATCAGGAGGTTTAAATCTGTCGTCAGTATTTACCACTTTACAGTTTCCAAGACAAAACAAATTGGCTAATATAATATTAATAGATATCTAATACTAATACATATCGAATGGAAGGGTATCGAAGTGGAACATGCGCTGGCCAAAAGAACGTGAGCTCTGGCATGCACATTCAAAGCAAATATTGGCAGGTCACGTGATCCGGTCTTACTAGCCATCTCATTCGTTGGGCTGCCTGTGTCAGTCCCCTCGAACGTGTTTTATACGTTCAGCGATGAACAACAGCTCCAAGAAGAATGATTTTATCCTTTTAAACTATGTAAAATGTCTCTATTTTATTGAGCAATGAAGGACTACTGGACTCCTATTGCTACGCTTACCATGTTTTTTGATGGTATGCTCAAATATCAGGCTGTCCAATGCTTCTGCACTCGAGTTTTCCTCAGGTATATAAAACAAACACGTGTAGCACTAAATACTGTCATTTAGCAATCAGTTTTCTCTACATGGATATCCATCGACTTAAAATGAAATGTTTGGTTTCATTTTGTGACTTTCGAGGAACTTGTTTTAATTTCAGTGACAAAGATCTCGTGAATTATAAACCAAACGAAAATGGTACAGGTGACAGCTTGGAATATGATGGAAAAGAAGGAAAGACAGAACAAGAACAAAATCAGGTTGGTATTGGTATTGGTATATTATATAGAATGGAGATGGAGAGCTCTCTTTACCAACTTTTTTTCAATGTCAACTACAGTATACAACCCCCCCCCCTTCCCCTACCTTAAATACACAAGATTTAAAGTAGCTCTTCATCCCTCTAATCAGAGATCTTTCTTTGTTAGTTTAGATTTTTTCTTGACTAGTAAATTGGGGGTTAATTAGTTTAATAAATTTACCTGCTTTCTGATTGGCTGTTATTTAAACACTGTGAAGACTGCCTAAATGGTATCAGGGGCTGTGGAAGCTGAACATCTTTGGGGGAGGCACTGCAAAAAAATTGGAGGGGGGGGGGGGCACTGCAAAAAAAAAAACACCAATAACTCAATGACAGTAATAAAAATTGAATTTATGCATTTATATTTCATGTGAACCAATATTTTGTGGGGGGTGCCAGGCCCCACCAAAAAATTCAGCAGTGGGGGAGCATGTGTCCCCCCAGCCCCCCTGGTTCTTCGGCCCCTGGTTATAAGTTCTAATTAAATCTAATTGAATTTTCTCTTCATCATTTAAGGAAGGAACCACAAACTTGCATCAAGGGGTCATAAACTCAGACATCAGCTCAGAAGAAGATGATAATGATAATGTGATGATGACATCTCTGGATCATCGGAAAGCAAAGGCTCTTGCTAAAGCTCCTTATATCCATCATATGGAAGAACCAGATAAGCTGGCAGTAGAAGAGCTGAAGATGATGTATAAAATGGGGTTACCAACTTGCTTTCTTAACTCACCGAGAGCCTTAGACTCTGATGAAGATGAGGTTGGTTGTATATGAAAATCTATGTTGACGAATAACTAAGATTGATTAATTAAAGTTTTACATTTTAACTCTTATAACCCTTTCACTACTAGAGCAGGCACAAGCATCAACCAGAAAATGCTACTAATTTTCCTAGAGCAGCCAAAAGCGGCCAGCTGAAAGACATTTTTGCTTTCCATTTACCAGTCCCCTAGAACATTTCTGTGTTGAAACATGTGGGCTATTGTTTTTTGGATCATTAACCAATCAAATTCTATAAACTGCTTTGATATGTGTTATAAGTTCTCAATATCTACTGAGCATATGTTTTTCAATTTGATATTGAGAAATAAAAAAGACCCTCATTGTGTACCACTGAGGAAGAGCCTGTGATGGACCCTTTTAGCCTCTAGTAGTGAAAGAATTAATTAACTATTTTACTTTGACAGTAGAATTTGCTTTTTTCTTCTAGGATATTCCTTGTTCAAGTTCAATCCAGAGAAAAGGGAATTGCAAGAAGAGAAGAGGCAAAAGATGTGGCCAAAGGAGTCAACAGAAGATCTCTTCACATCCTTTCTATGAAAAGGGAGAATTATCCAATGGAAAGGTGCACGAGGCTCCTATGCCAGGAACCTGGCAGAGTTTAGGTGGTGAAGACAATGACAAAGCTAAGTCTGAAGAAAACGATTCATTCAGTGTGGTTTCAAAGAATGGCATTACTTTTTCTCAAAATAAAGATACATCAAAGCCTGAAAACATTTCGAAATCATTTGCAACTGTAGAGAAAGAGATTTCTTCAAACACTGTGGCTAAAGTGAAAGAATGTGACTCTTGTGCCATGGATGAAAAAACTTTCAATACAGTTACAAAGACTGCTGAAAATCTATGTACTTTGGACAAAAATGAAGCTATACAATCTGAAGAAATACTATCTTCTGCTACAGATGAAGATAATATGCACCATGCAGAAACTGAAGTCGGACAAAGATTTAGTAGCTCATTCAGAATCCACTGTAGAAATATTACCAGTTTTGGGACATCAGGACATCAAATTGGAAACTCTGGAAGCAGATAATCATGGTCATAATTCAGATGGTGATGTCCAGGATCTTCATGTTTCTGACTTAGACCTCTCAGAGACAACAGAAATGGAAGGCATGCAAAATAACCCAGAAGAATTTGTGGATGAACAAGAAGTAGAATCTGTAGAAGGATGGGAAGAATATTGGAGATATTATGGGTACTCATTGGTCTGGGAAAGTTGGGTTGCGAATCAGGACGAATGTCATCAAGCAGCGTTGTGTGTTGCAACCATAGAGGTAGAAGATTCTTCCACAAATGGGAATAAAAAGAAAGATGTTAATAAAAACGAAAATTTGAAAGATGATGCAGAAATGGGATTTGGAGAGATTCCTGAAAATGCCCAGTGTGGTAGTGTTTGTTTAACAGATTCTGATAAAGGAGAATCAATGACTAAAGAAATGAACTGCGATGAGTCAAAATTACATATCAATACAAATTGGAATACAAATGATGATAACATTAAAGCTTCTGACAGAAAATCAGACAATTTACAATCGAAGTGGGCGCAGCATTACAGTGATGTTTACTCATATTATCACGAACAATACAAGCATTGGAAAAGTCAGGGTTATGTATTTGATGTTCCTAATGATGATTCAAAGAAAACAGCAAAGGACAGCGACAGCGTATTAATGAAAGATGAATGTTTTGAAGAGCAGAATGATGCAGTAAGCTGTGGTTCTGGAAATAAAAGATCCAAGAAGCAAAGGGGTAACCAAACTGACAGTGGTACTGCCTGTACTAGTGCAGCAACTTGTACAACAGTAAATAGACCCCATACAGAAAGTAAAGTTCAGAGTGTGAATGGATCAGATGATGATGATTCTGATCAACCAGAAGAAAGACCCAAGAGTTTAAAGAGGGGCCATGAGTTGGACATTGAAGAACAGCATGCCGAACGCCTCAAAAAAGCATACAGATTAATGGGATTCAAAGTCTCTAATCCCAGAGCCGCGAATTTCAAAGCTCTACCGAAGTTCAGGTATGGGAAAGTTAAGTACCAGACAAAGAAACTGCAAGCTAAGAGCAAGAAACTTTATATAAATCAAAAACCAAAGGCAGGGATTCAAGAAGAAAAGGCTCTTGCAGCAAGTCAGAGATTTTCTTAATAGAAAAGAGACGAGCACTTCAAGTTCTTCTAGTGAGTTGCCGTCCAGTGCTAGTGATTCTGAAGATGATGGTAGTGATGTTAAAGCTACTGAAAATCTTGACAAGAACTTATGTGGGAAGGATACAACTTCAGCTGAAACAATGGGTGAGGAGAATCGGGACCACAAAACAAAACTGAAAGACAAGTCTTCAGAGAAAGATGTTCTTGAAAACAAATCAAATGAAATATCTGGATCCAGTGCTTTCTCACTGGCAGATTTAGATATGGAATCACAAAGACAAGACCCTGCAGTTGCAAAATACTGGTTCCAGCGCTATCGTCTGTTCTCTCAGTTCGACAAAGGCATAAAAATGGATAAAGAAGGCTGGTATTCAGTAACACCAGAGCGCATAGCTGAACACATTGCAGAGCGCTGCAGGTGTGACCTGATTGTTGATGCGTTCTGTGGTGTTGGGGGAAATGCTATCCAGTTTGCTTTTACCTGTGAAAGAGTAATTGCAATAGACATAGATCCTGTGAAGATTGCATGTGCTCAGCATAATGCAAAGATATATGGAGTGCAGGACAGAATCGAGTTTATCGTTGGAGACTTCATGCAACTTGCAGATAGTTTACAAGCAGATGTCGTCTTTCTCAGCCCACCATGGGGAGGCCCAGGTTATACGAAATCTGAGGTTTTTGACATACAAACCATGATTTCATTGGATGGTTTTAAACTGTTTGAAAAGGCTAAGGAAATCACTGAAAATGTCTCTTATTTTTTACCCAAAAATACTGATGCTGAGCAGATGGCATCCTTAGCTGGTCCTGGGGGAAAGGTAGAAATTGAACAAAATGTCGTGAATAAGAAGTGCAAAACTGTAACAGCCTACTATGGGCATTTGATTTCCGAGTCCTCTTAATGCATAGAACCTATGAAAACCCTCCGTAAGGACAATTTTACCAACTTAACATTTGTATGAAATTTTATTGTTTTTTTCCATTCTTAACTTTCATTTTTAGGTTAATTTTACAAGAACAATAAAAATTCTTTCACTGAAAAAAGGCCTTTTGTTATTTATCAGACATTCCCATTTTTGAATGGAATATAATTATATACCTTTCCACTTTGGGTGTATTGTTTTCCCATTTCAGATCACACCATTCCCTAGAGCATCCTTTCTTTGTTTATCAGTTGGGCACAAGAAGATGATGAATATGGATACAATTCAAACGAAAATCTTATTCTCAAGGGAATGACACATGGTCTGAAATAGGAAAACATTACACCCAAAATAGAGAGGATTATGGACCCCACCATGGAATGGCAGGTGTTAGAGATACACACTATGGCCTTCAAATAATATTGTTTTGAGTCAAGGCATTTGGGTCAAATTATACAAATGAAATGTATAAAAACTGACCTTAATGCAATAATTACTTGAAGGCAATTGAGTGTACACTAATATCTGCTATTGCAGCACCCCCCCCTCCCCCCTCTTCCCCCAACCCCCTTCCTGTGTGAAGGGTATGGATACTCTCATTGACATATACATACCAAGGAGATTTTGTGATTTTGGACCACTGCCAATCTCACGAGAAAAGTAAAATACCTTCTGTGGCCATACATGATATTCAAAGTTCCAATATGTTCACAAGATCAGGGATAAAGGAATGGCTGGGCAATGGACAATGTCTGGCCAAAATTGTGATTCACTTCTTTTGCTTGACTCCTAGACCTGTCACATCTCCACCCGTTTATGTTAAACGTATAACTATATGTTCAACAGACAAAAAATTGTGTTGAAGCATCCAAATACTTTGAATATTATGTGTATGTGCAGTAATGAGTACTAATTTAAATAACAAGGTAAAAATGTAAAATCTAGGTGAATAAACAAATAACTGTAAATCTAAATCTATGGAGTCTTTGTTCAAATCAGAAAGCTTGTTAGAGTGTGAATGGTGCCAGGAAAAAAGGCAACTGCAATAGAAAACCACCTAAAAATTGCAACTGTTAACTAATCTTGCACATAACATCCATCTTGTTACAGCCAGGGTATAGCTTTAGATTAGGATGGTTCAAATCCCCCTCATCTCCTTCTCTAGTGTCAATGGATACTCCAGATGTTCGCACACAGACACACTTTGGATCCTTAGAACCAGGCTTGAAGTATTGTCTCGGCACACCTACCCAATTTCTACTAATGCCACCGCTGAAAAAACAAAAATAAAGTATTATTACTTAAAAGGACATGCAAATCTGAAGAGGGTAAGGAGATTGAGTGATATTTTTAAAAGTTTCCCTCATAGTTGATAAACTGTTGCTATGGGAATAAGAATCTATGCAACCTCACACAAGATTGTAACACATTTATCAGTCATTTATAATTTGGGGGCATCTATGTAACCAAAAAAAATGAATGATAAAGAATAACGATTTAATAAAAAGGAGGGCTTCAATAACTATGGGTATCTAATAATATAAAATAACCTCATGTATTTATTTATTTATTTTAAGTTTCTTCGTAAAACAATTTACTTGCCTTTCTTTGGAGCACCAGACTTCAGCACCTTCAGTTTGACTCCATTTTGAGTTACAAGGAGGGAACTTCTTATCTTCTCCTTTCTGTATCTCCTTCAGTCGTTTGCCTTCTTTAATCAAAGCTTTAGCCTGCTTCAGAGCGTCCGTTGGTTTGCCATTTTCATCGTAATATCTACCAATTACTTTACCAATGTAGGTATAATCTTTCCTGTAGAAGTCCATCCATTCTTTTATACCCAACATCTCTTCTGGACTCAAACCTGACACATCATCTGTTGCCTTCTCCCTGCTAAACATCCCAGTAACAAACGATGGTGTTGAATCCCTCCCAGCAAACACGTTATAGCCACTACCTTTACCATAATGACGCCGACCCTTTTCTACATCGTACACTCTGCCAAGAATAGCAATATAGACGGGTATGCTGGAATCAGAGCCATCATGTTTAGCAAGTTCTGTGGCACTCATAACGACACCCTTCTTGCTTAAAGATGGTGTCTTGACTTCGTGTATAGCTTTCTGATTGGAAAAGAACAGCACAGCAATGCTAATAATGATAATAACGATGGGTAATGCGATGTAGTTCATGTACAAAGTACCAGTGGTGTTCTTTAACGACCCAGAAGTCCCAGAGGGAGGCTTCTGGTCTCTTGGAACAGGTTTGCTAGACATCAACTTCCCTTTACTTTCTTTTGATCTTTTACTGGTTTCTCCGCTGTCTGATGGTTCGAGTTCTGTTATTTTAGCCATTTACACTGTATCTTTGGCTGTTTGGACGTGATAAAACTTCTCAAGCTGCTACAAATTAATATTGATCAAGACCAAATGATTGAAATACATCAAGAGACAAGTTGTTGATGCTCTTGTTCAAACAGGGAACCCAAACAGCGAACCAAGCCGCTAGATCGTACACAAAGTCGCATTACTCTTTCTTCACTAAACTTATTTCTTATATGTCTAATGTTTTAATAAAGAAGGAAGAACCATGCCAAAAAGTCCAAAAAATTTATTGGAATATTTTTTTAAAGTGATGAGATTATATGGTATGGGTTTCCTGTGTTAATAAGTTGATAGTCGAACTTCGGCTGGAATCGATCTTCTGCACTGAATCCTCCACGGAGTTACCTCCACGATACACATGCTCTGGTAATACATTATTGGTAGGTAAACCGGATTTATTGACCGGCAGACCGAGTTTACAGTATTTTTTAAGCAAATAATTATTCAATACAAAATGGTTTCAAGTTAGGCTCGAACCTAATCATTTGTATTTTATTATCTTATTACGACATCATGTATAATAATATGGTTATTCTAGCTATGTATAATTATAACTATTACACTTTCCATTACCAATATTATACTCCAGTGATACAGTAGTATTCACTATTTTGTAAATAGTGCAATTAGACAATACACCTTTGGTTTTGTTTCACAGATATATGAGATAAGCTTGCACCTTAATGAGACTAGCACTAAGAAGAATAAGAAACATTCAACTCTTCGTTTGCATATGATATAGCCACCATCTTGGATGAATTTAACAAAAGACTTGTAAATGAATTCTTTTGTTATAACCATCCAACATGGGCACCATATCTTTTGTTATTTCACTCTCTTGGGACTGATTTGAAAACCAGTAATAAGTTGAGTATGATCTTGCTTTTGTAGAAACCATATGTCTTCCACATATGATGTCTGTGTGGTTGGTGCTGGTATTATGGGAAGTGCAACAGCAAGGCATCTTGCAAAGTTAGGACACAAAACATTGCTGTTAGAGCAGGTAATTTCCTACACCCCACCCCCATAATGATTGTGACATTTATGGCTCAAGCCTGTAAAGTAAATTTCAGATGGGGCATGTGTTATATCCATCAATACAGCCACTTAGGACTACAGGCCTGTGGCACTTGTATAAACTCCTTGCAGCAGTTCCCAAACCAATGTTGTGAAGGGTCTATAAAATAGACATTAATTTTTTAATTAATTATTAATTTATATATCATTCAATTGTGTATTAAGTTATCCATTCAGTCAGTAGTCAGGTATACCA
This sequence comes from Actinia equina, assembly GCA_011057435.1. Classification (NCBI taxonomy): domain Eukaryota; kingdom Metazoa; phylum Cnidaria; class Anthozoa; order Actiniaria; family Actiniidae; genus Actinia; species Actinia equina. The sequence goes on from WHPX01000021.1 coordinate 412,647, forward strand.
GCCAGGGCAGCAGGTCAGTCAGGTCAGCAGACAGGTCAGACAGGTTAGACAGGTCAGACAGATCAGACAGGTCAGACAGGTCAGACAGGTCAGTCAGGTCAGACAGGTCAGTCAGGTTAGTCAGACAGGTTATGCTAGTTATTCAAGGTATATTAAGTTGGGTAAGCCAGACAGGCTGATCTCATTGGTCAGACAAATCCAAATTAGTTAGACCTAGAGAGATCAGTCAGGTTGCTGCCTGCCTGCCTGTACAAAGTCTGTTACAAGACAAGCAAATGCCTTTTTTTCTGTTTAAGTTTCCTTTGCCTCACTGGAGAGGTAGCTCTCATGGACAAACCAGAATAAATCGCTCCACCTACCTGGAACCATATTACATGAAGATGGCTGAAGACTCAAAAAAAATGTGGATAGAGATAGAGAAAGAAGCTGGGGAGATGTTACTTCACCAGTGAGTTTATTCATCCCTTTTTATTCCTTTCACTCCCTTACTTATCCCTTTCATTTACTTTCCTTTTTCCTTTTCTAAGAAATGTGGGCATGCTAATGGTAGAAGAACTGCCATCCACGCATGTCAAAGAGGAGGCCAAGCTATTGCAAAGTAACAACATTCGAATATGAAGTCCTTCTACCTCAACAACTCAGAGAAAAGTTCCCAGATCTTGAATTATGCTGGATATTCTGGAGTGGTGGAGAAAACGGCAGGAATATTAATGGCTGACAAGTGTTTGAAACATTTGCAAGTAAATGAACAACTTTCCTTTCATTAGTCATTTATTTTGTTGATAAATACCATTTGCCAATGCTGTTGCCACCTAAAATTAGTCATGACTTTTAAACTCTAAATGTGTGCATGATTGTTTTTGGGAGGGGGGGGGAAGGGCAGGGTTAAGGTGTGGGGTGGGGTGGGGTGGGGTGGGGTTAATAAAAAATATTTCTTCATAAGGAGGTCTAAGGTCTTGATCTTCATTGCCACAAGCCTGCATATTGCTGGGTTTCCATCACAGCTAATAAAAATATTTGAATCTCATTATCTGCTTCAAATGCTGGTCAAACACTGACCACCATTTGCTGTCAACCAGAAAGAATCATAGTGAAAACTTATGATTTAGCTGGTGAACATTCTGTTTGATACAGGCAATGATTTCATTTGAAACTCAGCAATAGTGGTAGCCATGTTCTGGGGCAAAACTGGTGCAATATATCAGTATTGGGAGACTTACTATCTGTTGCACCTTTGAAAGTAATAGAGGCTTTGCACCTAACGTGATGGCAGTCATGACAGGAGGCAATATAATAGAGTCTTTTCTCCCTGGGAAAAACTGAGTACTTTATCATGTAAATCACCTAAAACCAAATTCAATTGTTCCTGCCTGCATATTAAATACTGCGTTTGTAGATGCAGTTTATCAATTATGGAGGAACATTACGAGATGGTCAACTGGTATTGGGATATTATTCCTGCTAAGGATGGTATTACGATCAGGACTAGTAAATCTATATTCAGAGCCAGAAAGTCATTATTACCGCAGGTAGTCATAATAGACTATTTTCGAGTTCCAAATTACCGCTGTGTTCCTTGATGACGGACTCATTTACACAGGGTTAGCCTCGATTTTGTAAAGAACATTCACGTGAATTTGAAACTCGAAACTGGACCATTTGTTTCACTCTTCACTCTTATAAAACCAATCGATCTCAATATGGGTTAACTTTTCTTTTAAAGGTCCTTGGACAAATAAATTGCTGGAACCACTAGGACTGAAACTACCTTTGCAGGCAGGTATCGAGGGCGGTGTAGCGGCAGTACACTCGCCTCACCTTCGGGGTTGTGGGTCGTCGTGCGTGCGATTCCTGGACTCAGATTATTATTTCATGTAGAGGACACAGTCTACGTAATTCAATAGCCAATACGAAAGACAAACAACAAAACGAAGCCAAAAGAATTCAATACGTTTTTATTCTATTACGTATACATTGTGGCTCTATTTTGTCCTCTACATGAAGAGACTCTGGACTCGGCATCGCATATGAGTAAAGTTTGTCAGGTCGCTCTCTTTTTACTCTCTCCGCAAAACCTAAAAAGATAAATTCCAATTCATTCTGTGATTATCCTTGCTGGGACATAATCACGGCATCGTTATACGATGCTTCTTTTTTTTTAAGCGACAAGCATACAAAAATGATCTGCTCAGTTGTTCTTTTATTGTGAATGATTCTTCTGTATACGTAGGTATGCAAAGCTCCTGTGTTATACTGGAAGATTACTAAGCCAGATGTCTACAGTTTGAAGCATGGGTTTCCGTGTTTTTATGATGCTTCAGATTCTGGTAATCACATCTACTTTTTACCGAGTCTTGAATATCCTGGCTTGTTAAAGGTGAGTTGTTAGATCAAAAGAGGTGATCCTATTGATGACATTTCTCACTTGTTTTTATACTAATAACATAATACTTTATTTCTTAAATAAACGCACTTTCAAAAACTCAATGTTTTTTACAGATTTAATATATATATTGGTATATAACTAAGATAAAATATCGAGAAAAATTATAAAAATAGAAAATGAGAAAACAATCAAGAAAAAAAATAAAATAAAGGCCTTAAATAATGATTGTAATCTAATCTCTAGTCATTAAAAACATGTCTTTAATTTCGATTTAAAAATATCAACAGTAGTTTGTGAGTTTTTCAGTTCTTCAGGTAATGATTTCCAAATTTTCGGTCCTGCTATAGAGAAAGCTCTATCACCAAAAGTAACTTTTATGGGAAGCCATTTAAATGTTACAGCATGTCGCACCGTGTACGTGCTGTAAGTGCATTACCGTATGTTTTCCACTCATACGATAACCCTTCTTCTTGGAAGATATTTCAATGTTACGGCATTTCGTACCGTGTACATGCTGTAAGTTCAGTATCGTACGTTCCCCACTTATACAATAATCGCTCTAGCGTTTACTTTATTTCATTTTTCTGTTCAGCTTGGACCAACAGGGGAAACACAAGAGTCTTTGTCTTTCGGACTGAATGACCCGGAAGATCGGGACACGGATCATACTGACATAGATCGGTTTATAACCCTTATTTCTCGTTACCTAAAAGACCATTTGCCTTACGTGGACCACAGGACACCCGCCATCAAAGAAATGTGTCTTTATACGGTAAGACAATTCGAAAAAAGGGATTCATGAAAGCAATATAGCTCTATACACTTATTTCAAAAAAACCCGACGGAATGAACGAACGAATACGTCCTCCAACATACACCTCTCTTTCCTTCCTTTCCTTTTCTTCCTTTCTTTTCCTCTCATGAATATGGCGGATATGACGTCTCATGCATGCCAACGTTTTTTCACAAACGTAAACGTTTATTTCTTCTCAGATGACACCAGAACGTCGATTCTTCATTGATACACATCCCCGATACAACAATATTATCATTGCTGCTGGTTTCTCGGGTAAGTAGCCTGTTATACTGCCGAGCACTGCTCCTTGGATACTGGGGGGTGGGGTCAGTACTATGCTGATATTTTTCACCAAACTTAGTGCTTTCATCAAATGACTGAGTTCCTTTTATGCAATCAAAGGGCTTAGAAAGATAAGTTTCATGGAGGTAGTTCGTCAAAAAAACTTGTCTTGTCATGTGACATAATTTCAGTCGTAAGAGTAGTAAGTATTTCAGCTTGACGTGGCTAAACTACCGAGGAACGTTTGACAAAAGTTCTCAAGCTGAGCTTTTGTAACACGGTGCAATATGTCGTAAAACCTGTCTCATAACGCTACGCCGTTGCACATACGATTCAGATAGAATTTTGCTTGGCTTGGGCGCAATATTTCCCCATCTCGGACAACACGGTATTCCCCTAGAGTATCATTTCTTCGTTAACGGTTGCACACGAGAAGACACATAAATAAGGTTTGAATCTTACTTCAAGAGAATTTCAGGTGGTCTGAAATGGGGGAAACACTACGCCCACGCTAACTAAGTACATTAATGTGATCTTTCCTCACCCTGATTTTTCCACTTGTCTATCTGAAAACGGGAGGGGGATAGCTACGTCGTTATCAGTCGCATTCTTTATATTGAGAATATGTTTTTGCTTTTATAGCTCATGGATTCAAGCACGCGCCGGTAGTGGGGAAGATCCTGAGTGAACTAGCTCTGAATCAAACACCTTCTTACGACATTTCACATTTTAAGTTTTCGAAACATATCATGGGAAAAACCAAATCATCTCTATAAAGCTGTTAAGATCAGTTTTATATTTTTAAAACAAATAATTAAATAAGAATAAGAATAAGAATTTGCAACATTTCACATTTTAACTAGGTTTCAAAATTCATGCCCGGAAAGAAACAAATCATTTATATAAAACTGCTAAAGTGCAAATGAACCCTTAGACAATACTTTCAGTACTGGTTCTGCATAAAATAAATAGTTGAATGGTAAAATATTTCTTGATTTGAGTGATGCGTCTTAAAGTTATATGAAAGAGCAACACTTTCCTATCAGTTAAAAGCAAGACTAACTTAAATTTACAATTACTGTTGACCAGACCAGCAGACTTCAAATTAATCATGACAAATGGAGAGAAGAAAGCTGGATAAACGTTGCAGAAACGTTGGTCATGAAACAAAGACAAAACCCAGTAAATAAGCTGATTCTACACCTTTATTTCAATCAATTATTCCCAAGGTCTTGCCCTCATCAATCTATACTAGCATTTTCATGAAAGCTTATTCATGGAGAAAAGAAGATTTAGAGCTGTTTTATGAATGGGAAACGTAGAGTACCGAATTGCAGCACCGACCTACACGGTATGCGGTAACTGAACATTGAAATGGCTTCCCATTTCCTTCTCGTATTTCATACATTTACAATTTACACCTAGCTACAAATTACAGTAAGATACGGTACGACTACGTTTCCCACTCGTATACGAAAGCGGACGCTCTATTTTAAATGAATCAATCTCGATCAATACAAATCTTTTAATCAATATGCAATAGATAAGTGCTTTCAAGAGAATATGAACTATATGTTCATTTTCTCTTGGTGCTTTAGTTTCTCGTCTTTGGCACTCCTAGATGCATTACATCACATCTCGAATGTTGTCCAGTACCAGTGACATGTTGAAAGATCTTCCCTTGATTTCTTGTGGCTCTGTCAACCATCTGCTCTTCTTGGTGTCGTAATACCGGTCAAGCACGTTTAGGGACCAAGGAACCTTAATCTTGCGCAGCTCCTTGGCGAAAAATCTTCCAAAGTTTATCACCTCGTCCTCTCTTAGACTTCCCTTTTTGTTGTCTGTCGGCATCCACGCGCCAAGGTAGGTCAAGAGCTTGCTTTTCTTAGTGAAAGTGGTGGCTTGCTTGAATGCCTTCTTGACATTTTTGCGACCCTTTTTCTTTCCATCTCCTTTCCAGTATTTTTGTCCTCCTCTTTTCTTGTTGGGTCCCGAAGCATAAATATGCCACTCAGCCATCATGAATCGATCGTTCTTATAGATATTTTTATCAATCAAGTGGAGTTCTCTCGCAGTCTTTGCCGGTGACCCTAGGATCAGGATACGCTTTGCGTTGTTTCCTCCAGCTTCACGGATCGCTCTAACCACGTCAGCAGTCCAGCGATTGTACTTGTCTGGATTCATGCGAAGGACTTTCATTGCAAGTGGACTTCTTTCCTCCGCATCCATCGAGCCCTAGCTCAGTGAACAGGTTGAAGCCAAGCCTATAGTTCTTGTCTTTGAGGTGCTTAGCCACGGCTGTCCACCAAGTCACGTAGTTCACACGATCTTGTTCAGTTGCGTAGGCTTCGGCGTGATGGTGTATCCACGAAATAATCGGCGCAACTCCAACCTGAAGGCACTTATCAACCACCACCGTGAGGTTCCCAAGAAACCATTCGAATTTGCTGTTGTTGTATGGTGCCGTGTACAAGTCTGCTCTGGACCGAAGCCTTACGTTTCTGAACCCCTTGGCATAAATATCTTCGATATTTTTGTCATTGTACTTCTTTAACGGGTTTTCTGTTTTAAACCAGTTTGTCGCGAAGCCTTGGGCGATGACCTTCTGGTAGTCAGCAGGGCTGATTGGTTCTGATACCCTTATGGCTGATGAAACGCCGAAGAAACACGCTAAATAAAATGCGAACACCATTGTGAGCTTTATCGAGCCTACGCTCTGTGCAGGATCGGTGAATCTCACAATGATGAATGTTATGTGAGGAGATTGAAAGCTGATAAGGTTTTACTAGTCTAAGTAAGCTGGAACAGTCAACGTTGTTCAGCGATAGCCAATCATGGTCATGATATGATGTCATAGTGATACTTTTCTGTTTGCTTTACTGCGTTTTTTGTCATTCATTTAAGACAGCCATATAAGATATCTTTTACCCTTTGTTAAAACTACCCAATCCGGTTTTAAGCTAAAAAAACACGTCACATGAAATCGAAACCTATTTACCTGTTGTTTCGTAGACTTTAGTCGGTCTAGCCAGCGTCGGTTTTGGAATCATTTTTGTCGAGCTACCTGTGGTTGGATTCCACAGGAAGAGACCGTGGTTGGGATCCCTGTGGTGTGAACACTGCCGCCATGTTGTTTGTGTACAAGGATTTTTACATGACTGAGTTTAGATGAGCGTTGTGTTCGTCCGTCGCTGGATTATCGCTTTTATTGTAGCTCTTGGGGTCATTTTTATTATATCTTTATCACTGAGGAAGGTTAGTTTGTACCTTAAACGTTTAGAATTTACAAAAAATCACACAAAAAGTCTACGCTTCCAACTTTAAGCTACTCGATTTCCAAAATTAGTTCACACTTTTTAGTCGATTTGATGAATGATTTGTGAGGTTTTGCCTTCGTATTTTAGTCAGATGACAGTCAAGATCTAGGAGACATACCAAGTGAATCATTTGAATGGATTGATATCGAAAATCTGACGGAATACCGACAATGTAGGAACTCGGTGCAGGGTGCATTTTTGATTGTAGACGAGAGAGGTAAGGAAATACGTCTGATAACGAATGCTAGCCCTAGCTCGAGCTATCTTGGAATGATATGAATAATCTTCACTAAAATCGTACGGGAGTGAAAAATGTTGATAAATATTCGCTGAACAGATTCCCGTACAAATAACAATCGCGAATAATTCGTACGGGAGCGAGCAAATAAGTTTGAATCAAAATAACATCACTGACATGAATCGCCTAACTGGTCTAAAAAAATATCGTTATTAGGTTGGAAAAGAGTACAAAGTTCCCTAGAAAATCAATGAAATTTTTGACTCCTGTACGAATAGCAATTCGCCGAATTGGGTGACGTACGAATAGCCACTCCAATCAAATAAACGTTACTTCATGTACCTATTTTCATAATCCCTTCCCATCCACTTCCCATTTTTCATTCTTATTCATTAAATTGGTTCTTCTATCATAATACATACAGATATTCATTCACTGGATAAGGGGTTGTTTCAATTTTTCTCGTAGGATTTGTATGCAAACGAAGTGATCTTTCCGCTAGTGGTTGTTGCCATAGTGATGGTGACAGTACAAAGCAGTTTTACTGTGGTAACTGTCAAATGAACAATTGTTGTAGTGTATATGAGCACTGTGTGTCTTGCTGCCTTGATCCTAAAAAGGTATGGTCTAACTTGTATTAGGATGCTTTCACAGTTAATTACAAATATCCTCTCCTCTCAAATCCCCAAGAGAGCCTGTTCACAAGCTAAGACATGTTAACAATGTTGGAGGTATTAACAAAGGAAGCCAATGAGGAGTATTTTGTCAAATACCACTAGCATGGCCATGGAAACATAACATGCAAACTAAGTATAAAACTAGTATGGATTGAACATCAGTAAAAAAACATATTCATAAATGATGTGAAAAACAGGAGAATACCAACAAGCAGATCTACTCACATATGATTGGCAGGTCAAAGGATCAAACTCATTATAATAGGGATGCAGCTGTGGCGTGTGCTGCTAATGTGCCCCCTCTCACCATTGCGGCCTGAGTTCGAGTCCTGTCAATCTTGATGTTGTATGTGAGTAGAGTTGGTTGTTGGTTCTCTCCGGTGCTTCAAGGGTTTTCTCCTGGTTCTCTGGTTTTCCTCCCTCCTCAAATATCAACTTCTAAATTCTAATTCGATCTTTGGGCTTTCACTTAGTTTGGAGACTAGCTCTGTTGTTCGATTGTCCCACGCTGTGATACAACAGAGAAAAGCTTTGTAGATTATAGCAGCCTTGTCAGAGGTGGTGCATTAGCAGCATATGCCACCCATACTTTTCTAATTTTATATCCTTTTTAATCAGACTAATATTTACTGTTATTAGAAATTACTATTAGAAGAAGTGATCAGTGTTTGGAGGGCAAGCCCTAATGTGATCTACAAGTCTGTCAAGGATCAGTTTGAATTCTGTCTGACCAAATGTAGGACATCGTCTAAGGTACCAATCAACGACTTAAATTCCCACTTACAATTAAAAATTTCAATTTAAAACAAAATATTTTTCTTGATTCATCTTTTCAGAGTGTATGGCATGAAAACTCCTACAAAGATAGAAGATATAAATATTGTTTTGGTCTAACACCACCAGAATTTGCACCATTTAACTAGAAAGAAAAAAAAGGATTAGAAAATAAGACCAAATATATATAAATAATATATAAATTTTTCATTCCTTTTGCTGCTTAGCATGATTGGTTCATACAATTTATTAGGGTCTTTTATTTGATTTTCACTTTATTTTTTTATACAATTTAATTAAGTTATTTTTATAAACAAAAATAGGTGTTGTGTATCTCAAAGTTTTTATATCCCAAAGTTTGAAGCACTGATTGAATTTTACAAGGATTTGCTTGATGACCAAGACATTGCCATTATTATTGAGTTGAACTTAACTCTCTGATTATAAAGTTCTAAGCTTCTCATCAAATGTCTCTAAAGTTAGTGCAAGTATACACATGTTTTTATATAGTCATCATGAGGTTATATTTACACATGCCGAAATATGAATGGAATACACTGAACTGGTGAAGATGACTGCGTCAATGAGAGGTCCATATCAAAGGTTATGGCTTGACTCTGGATATTATGAAACATTGCTTCCCAACTCACCTTGGCATAAGGTAAGTTATATCATATGATTTGGGAAAAAATCGGCAGTAAGTTTTTAGCTTGCATAAAATGTTTTCCCATTTCTGACTACATGTCTTAATTCTATTGGCTTGTAGGTTAGCGGTGTTGACAATGGGAATGGAAAACTCGGCTCATTTGAGTAGGCATTAGTGGGAGGAATTTTTAGGGCCACTCCTAAGGACACCTGCAAAAGGAGCCTAGTTTTTCCCTTGAGATTCTTTTTCAGATTCCTTGTTTGAGTTATATCCCTATCAATGTGTCTTCTCATGTTCGACAAACCTGCACACAGGATGTTTTCTTTTCCTATGCCAGTTCTGTAACGGGCTACCTATGGTTGGATTGCATGGGAAGAGACAGTGGTTGGGTTCCCTGTGGTATGAACAAGGGCGCCATGTTGTTTGTACACATGTATTTGCACATGATACTCTAGGTAATTGACACATGGTCTGAAATGGAAAAACCTTGCATCCAAGCTAAAGAGAGAGATTGTTTCTTACTTTTATGCCACATGTTGTAAGCTTTCATTAACCTATTCCTGTTTCCTCTTATATTTTACTTGCAGATTAAAGAATCTGTTAACTCACTGCTTGCTCAAGAAGTAAAACAGTTGAATCCATCATACAGAGCTTACATCTAGCATTCTAAAGCTTTTGGGGCAGCCATTTATTGATGAATATTTTCTAAATGAACCAAGTTATGCTGCTAACTCATTACCAAAACCAGCTGTAGATGAAAAAGATATGCAACAGGAAGCACTAGACTTGGTTAAAGGATAAGCTACAAAAGATTATTAAGGAATTGAGGCTGAAGAATCCTGATTATCCAGATGATCAGGATGAAGGGCTCTCACAAGATTGTTTGGAGTACATTGGATTTGGACAACAAATTGTGTATCAAGGGATGGAGAGAGATTTGTCTGCATTAGAAAAGAATCCTATGTGGTAAGAACATTTTAGTCTGCCAGACAAAAAGTTTCCCCCATTATTCCAACCACACATTCACACTCTTGAGTATTAGAATTAGTCAAAATTGCATCCATATTTATGTATCTTCTCTTGTACAACCTTTAAACAAAGAAATGATACTCTTGGAAAATGACATGTCTGAAATACGAAAGCATTATGCCTGAGCTAAACAGGCCTATTCCTTTTTTTCTTTAGGACAACCAGTGCTTTGCAGATAATTCATTGATATCAGGACATCAAAGTGAGGCTCTGGGGGCTTCAGTGTCCTGTCTTCTTAGAAAGCACCCTTCTTGCTTGAAAAGAGTGTTACTTCAACTGAAGGGTAGACAGTTACCTAATACCTTGCGTCAGCTCATATGGAGAATAAATATGTTTAAAGTTGATACATCAACGAATAATTATGACTCGCACATCAATGAGCTGAGAAATCAATTCACAACAGCAGTAAAATGGGGAGCAAAGGAACTAGAAATTGATCATCCTACCAGTTCTTCTATTGATGGTATCATAAGGCATGCCGTTACAGAGACCTACAGCTTGATACCCTGTATTCAGGATGGCAACATGAGAAGAATTTGCTTTACTCTGGCAACACAAGCATTAAACATTTTGTATGTTCATGGTAGAAGCTATGAACCTCATTATGCTCTGTTGTTATTGCCGTTAGTATGGACATACTCTCGTTATTCTTCCAATCAAGGTATGATCAATATAGTTTGTAAAATTGTCTGGGCACCAATATTTTGTAACGAAGCTCCAAACGCTAGGGAATCGAGGAGTGGTACTTTAAGTAGAGCTTTTATGAATTTGCTGAACAAGGTGCATTCTGGTCTAGATTGAGTACAAACAGCATCACATAAGTCGTGGTGGACAGAAGTTGAATAAATACCCAAGCTAGACCACAATGCACCATCTTCACTTTCTTGACAGGGATTCTTAATTATTCATGGTCCTAAATCTGGTTATGTAATATCATCAGAGAAGAATATGATGCAGCAAATGTCTTCACTATAAATAACATAGCTAGCTACAGAATGCAACCCAAACTTAGTGTCAGTAGGGTGTCGCCAACAGGATAAAATCCACCTACTGACACCCCATTGACACCCCGCTTAACAGCCACTGACATCCTATGCAGATCCTTAACAACATATTTTTGACTTTCCTTATCATACAATGTAACACTACAGATGCACAGTAGATGATGTTCTTTAACAAACAAATTAATGTTTCCCCCCAGATTTTACCAGCCAAAATCTTGCAGAATGTCTATACTTTTTGCTCAAAAATTGTTTTCCATCAAGAGTGGATATATTCACAATAGCTGACCATGTCATTGGCAGACTTCAACAAGGAGACCCCCAGCTGTTTGACCACTTGATCAACAGCATGCAGAGGAACTCTGCCTTTGACCCTAGAGAATTCTTGGTCAACTTCATGCACAAGGAGAGAAAAAGAGCTCTCGAAATGGAACAAGGTTTATCACAAGATCATATGTATTCACCAGAAGATGAGGAGAATTTGGCCTCATGCTAAGTCTTTGCTTTCACATCCAATTATATTTATTAGGAAATGGGTTGGAGAGGTGAGTACAAAGAAAACCTGCATTAAAAATACATGTAATAATAATAATTGTAAATATTTCTGTGTCTGGTGCTATGTGTCCTACCATTTCAATATTGAACTTTTTGACGCATTTGAGATTCATGATAAAAATGACTAACTGTCAAAACAGAGCAAAATTAGGTGATCAACAATAAGCCAGAATACATCCCAATATGCCGAGACCAACTGATAAACACAGGGCCATACATGTTTGTTGAAGTCTGGTTGAAATTTGGATACAACAACCAATGATACGAAATTTGGATATGACCAAACAACCAAAAATCAAATGATGAACATTGAATAATGTCAGTCTTTTTTTTATGGGGGGAGGGGGGGGGATATGCTTCGATCATGTCCCTTGACTGTCACTTGACAATGTTTGTCTTAATCAGCACATAGCAATAATAGGATATTAAAATTAGTGGTAATGCAATGGTCTTTCCTCTCTTCAGGGTTTTGTCGGTGTTCTCGACCTTCCAGCCATACTTTTTGTATGGGACCAATGTTTCCTTAGTAACTGGCAGCCAGCTATTCTAGAGAATGTTTGCCTGGTCCTTCTGCAGCTGTTGAAGCCCAAGTTGATGTTAGCAACAGATTACCATGGCATAAAGACAGTATTACTTAGTCATCCCCATAGCCTGTATACATGTGATATTCAAAGAGGGATTGTGTATCTTAGTAATGGTGGTACGCTGCAAGATGTTGGCAGTTTGAGACAGTAAGTAGAGGCCTGTTTTTGCTGTGTTGTCACTTTCATAAACATGCGAACTCAGTACATGTAGCTGCATGCTGCATGTTGAAAATTTTTTTTGGTGTTCTCTCATTCCCAGAAAATATACCCCTGAGCACAAAGCCTGTTAGAACTTGATCTGGAAGTTTGAAACAATCTCTTTCCTGATTGGTAAACCTGCCAGAGGCACCAATAAGCATGAAGTATAATGTAAACAAACATGTGATGCCATTATTTCGAATTCAGACTTCTGGAACAAAGCTATAACTGCCTTGGTGCCTATGGGTTTTTTTTTTTTGTGGAAGCAAGAAACAAGCAACAGAACTTTACCCCTGGGTTCCTGAGGATGCCCGAATTTTTAGTGCAATCATAACTTGTGCATTTGTGTGCATTAGACCTAGTCAAGCAGAGATAGAGATGAGCAGCCTGCAAAGCACACCCCACCATAACCAAACACCAAGAGTAAAGAGTACAAAAATCACAAGATCTAAATCTAGGAGTACCACTCTAAACACTGATGAACAACCTGATCTAGGAGAACTGTGGATAGAGAAGAGAGTGTCTGACACTCCTTCAGCTAGAATCAGTAATGCTGAATCCTTTGATCTGTACATTGATGAAGTTAGATTCATTCCTGACAATGCTACTCTTGTCAAGGTAAATTTTGAATTTATCAATCTGCTTGAAGACTGATCTCAACCACAATCTGCAAACATCTATTTGAACAAAATTCTTGAATGTTTCAGAGTAATTTAATTTAAGACCAGCTAACACCTGTCAATCAACAGTCTGCTGACTACCAATCCAATCAGCTGATTGTTGGCCAGTACATAAAATAACTCAAAAATTCATTCATGGAATTTAGTGGGTGTTGGTGATGTGTCTGCCAAGTGTTGGTCAATTGTCAGCCATGCAATGTCCGCCAATAGTTGGGTGCCCTGTTTGTCTACTTAAGCATGTCAGATGACCTTAAAGTACAGGATTACTGTAATGTTTATTGTAAATGAAATACTGTCATTACATTATATTTATTTTTTCTTCAGGTGTCTGGAAGAATCCTCAGTCCTTTCTGGAAAAAGCCAGGAACTCTTGATATCTCTGACATAGATGCATATGCTAAGCTAGATTCTCCAGCAAGGTGTCCTCAGTTTCATTACCATTATTCAGTATCTGCTCCCAAAAGTGGTATTCCTGGTGACAGCGTAGTCTTGCTTAGGGTCTATACTGTGGATGTTGATACTGCAGAGTTGGTAGTCATTGGGAATTGTGCTGTAAATCTTTATAAGCAAGAGGATGATAAGGTAGTTACAGTATACCATTACAACTAGGCATGCTTAACAACAGACACACTTTTACATTTAAGACCATGTTTCATTCTCTAATAACTGATGCATGTGAATACAGTGCATACATCAATATGAATGAGACTAACATGAAGTATTTTGGTCAGAAATTGGAAAATAGTCTTTATCTAGGACTTCTGGTATCAGCATTAGGACAGTGCAGGGAGAAAGAGTGTTGTGCATAAAATCCACACTCAGCCTTTATTCCCACAAGTGGGATTCTATTCATGTACGAGCCAGAAAACTTATTGAGTTCCCATGCAGCACAACTGCTCATTGATGTTTGCTTGGCTTCCTGATCATGTTTTGTTTACCTGTTTATAGCACTTTTTGAATGTTGGTGGCAAACAGTTGAGATTAAAGCATCAGTTACCTTCATCTGTATCAAGACTTGACGAGAGTCTTTTTATTGATCCAGTGTGCTTACCTGTCGTTACACTTCTCGTTAGAATACTACCACATTCTGAGGTCAGTATGTGTGCGTGTCCTATATTATTAGGCTATAGGTAGAATATCAATGAATTGGGTAGGGCAAATAATTGGTAATATAGAAACAGGTCTGCCATACTAGATAATCAGTTTTATACAACCTTAATACAAACCTATACTACTTAGTAACTGATCCACTGTAGGTCAAGGCAACTCACAACCTTGGGTTTCATAAAGGGATAAATGAAGAACCCTGAGAAAAACGATCACATCCAGGGAGAGGCTCAGATCAGTAATAAATTGAACTGTACCTGAGACACCAAAGACCTGGAGGGGCAAGTGCACTATTGCTGAAACACCCTTCTTATCTATATCTGTTAGTGCAGTTGTATTTACATTATTGTAATTACTGTTCTATATCAGGATTTTGTTGAAGCTCCTGGATATTCTAGTGGATATTATGACAGCTCAGCTTTCACACCTGATGGATCAGAGAACAGAATCTACAATCACTATAGAGTGTTTGATCCCTACCCGCCTACTGTTAGAGAAGCCATAAGAGATGTCAGAGAAGAAGAAGACCAAATAAACATTGGTAAGGCGTCAATTATTATTGGACACCGAATCTTGTAAAAATAACAGGCATTCTATTTGAACAACCTGTTCATGACCTTTTAATTCAGACATGCCCCAGCTATTTATCTGGCCACATACCCTACCCCATCCTGTCCTAAACTTCCCTATCATATCTTATGCTACCCTACCCTGTCCTGTCCTGTTCTACCCTTCCCTACACTGTCCTACCCTAGTCTACCCTACCCTAGTCTACCCCGTAATACTCTCACCTCCCCTCCCCTATACCCAGACCCTACTAATAATCCAATGTCCTAGTCTTTACTATTACCAACTGAAGACTTATTCTCATACACAACTTTCATAACTGGCTGCTTTTAATTTGCATAAACATTACAAATCAATGTTTTTGGAGGGAAAACCCTTTTAAATCATCGATCTTGTTGATTTAGATAATGCGTGTGAGTTTCTTTATGAATTAATAAATTCTTTACAAGATGTGAGCATTTGAAGTTTTGAATACATACAAAACTCTCTATTTTCGTTCTTTCATAACTTCTTTGGAATGCAGACAAATTTTTGTGAAGCATTTTCTCAGATAACATTAATAGTTTCTGGTAAAGAGGCTTCATTTTCTCTATCTGAAAAAACTGGGTTATGAAAGTCGTCTAAGCCAAGGAAGTTCTGGATATTGAAATTTAGTGATTGTTTTCGAGATTATTAATGATAACCTTCTCTTATCAACAACATTTTTCATTCAATTTACAGAAGGAGACATTTCAGACCAGGAAATGGAAAAATGGTATAAAAAAATAATGAGAAAAGAACAGCTGGACAGGAAGCCAGCCAGGTCATTGGAACTGATGCAACTTGTACAGTATGATCAGGATCAGGGTTTGTGTTTCTCAGTAGAACAGGCCTTTGGTCTTCCAACTGCTTCTTTTGTCAACATCTTGACATTTGTAAGCGAGGGACCTACTGCACGAATAAAAGGCAAAACTACAGAAGGTTTTGGTGGAGAGGAAAGCTCTCTGACAAACAAGAGAGACTTTGAAAGTCTTCAGAAATCACCCAAGTGGGTAGATGATCTCAAGGTATAATAACTTGCTGTTCTTTCTATTTCTATATGTCATGTACATGTAGTCCTGTAGTTGTATAACTAAGAATGCATGGTAAATGAAAAATCTATGGAATTAATCGAACCAATCACTACAAACACCTTTGTGCTAATTTGTTAGCCTCCTTTGCAGCCGTTCAGCTAAATCTCAATTCGATCTCTGAGGTAGCTGTGCCCTGACATTGATTCAGCACAGAGGGTTGTTTGGTATCTATAAAATATTTTCAAAATATATATATATTTAAAATATGTTCAGGGCTTTTTAAAGTGATCTTCTATCAGAATGCCCAAATGCCCAATAAAATAAAATATTAATTATTGCATTTGTCTAAATTCTTTTTAGACAATCCATCCTCATCTGGACCCTTTATCTAGCCTTGTCATACAGTTGTACTCTCTTGATGCATCATATGAACCAAGAGCTGATAGACAAGGACCTGGGTCTGTTCTTGAAAAGAAAGGAAAGACATTGTCCCTTGCGTCACAAGGATGGACAGTCTTACAGCTATTCAATAAGTAGGTTTTGGGGTGATTTCTTTATTTCTTGAACCTAAATGATAAAACAGCTATAAAAATATTTTAGTTTTTATTAAATTATTATATTAAATCCAGTCATTCCATGTGATTTGGAATCTAGACACACAAAGAATATTGTTTGACAGTAAAACTTTCCAAGTATTTTCTATTATCTCTTGTCAATTAAAACTATTTTCCGCCAACAATATGTTTGCTGATTGTCTAATTCATTTTGCTACAAAAAAAAACCTGGATTGCCAATCTTCCATGATGATTTACACATTTTTTTTGATATCCAGAAAATATGTGAATGGAGGACTGCATCATCTTCCTCTGTTTGAAGGCCAACCCTCATCAGTAAGTGTGATTACTCTCAGATTGTTTCCAGTAGTTAATTTTTGGAGCAGGTAACTTTACTGTTGCCATGATGGTTAACTTTAACGGTTAAAGCTATATACAGGCATGTTTTTTTAAAATCTCTTTATTCCTATAATGTCGTATGCACCTATAAATTAGCTATCTAGCCAGGATTTTCTTTAGAACTGAATACTGTTTTAAACACTTTTTAATAAAGAATCATTTTGTCATTACTTTCAGACTTTCATGGAATTCCTGTCTTCTCATCCTGGTGATGTCAGTTTGCATCAGGCTGTTCTACAAGGTGTTCATCAATTACAGGTTTGTAAATTATATAAAACCACATTAGGGACTGGGAAAGGAGGGTCATTGGGTGAGTGGAATGGCTTAAAAGGGGGTGAAATAGGAAACAAATGACAGCAGGAAGGGAGTTAGGTCAAGATATAACTAGCTAAAAACTAGTGTGAGATGTGTCAGTGTTTCTAATGAAACAGTAATGATGAAAAGGTAAATTGTACACCGTGAAAAAGATGAAAAAACTCATGTTTCGGATGCTAGTCCTTCGTCGGAGTAAAAGAGAAAGAGGTGGTAGAAAGGAGTGTGTATGTAAATACTGAGACCAAGACAAAAGAAACCAATGATAACCTGCAAGGTGGGCAAGGAAACAAAACAAACATCCCAAAAACAAAAGAGTGGATTAGTTAAAAGCCAAGCGAAGGGCTAGCGTCCGAAATGTCAGTTTTTTCATCTTTTTCACACACGTGTATAATTTTACCTTTTCATCGTTACTATAATATTATTATCGAACATGTTGTCTTTATTTCTACAATCCCACCCTTGTAATACCTATCTTGAACGCATAATTTCTACTTTAAAATTAAAGACATTTCTTTTAGACTTAATTCAAAAAACTTTAGACTTTAGTTGTTCTCGTTGGATTTTTTAAAATATTCTGGTAGAGAAGTAAAGGAGATATGATTTATATCCCAATCTTTGCTGAAGAGCAATAGTTAAATTTTATCTTCTGTCTGTAAAATGTTTACTTAAAAGATAGTATCATAAGATTTATTAAGAATCTCATGCACTTAAACATTATAGTCCCTTCCTGACCACTCTATTTTGATGTTTTGACCCCAACGTGATTTAGTGTAAGGTGATTAGTATTAAATAATTCGTTATCAAGTTTCATTGTATTTTTATATTACCAAGGGTACGTCAAGTATTATGGTTCGTATCTTGGATGGACATTATTTACAAGATAGCTGTATACCACTACCTGTATGTATATTATTATGTGTTATCATACTTATGCCGTCTGATTTTTGAACCCTAAAAACAATAAATGTATGTTCATTTGGACATCAGCGCACGTGAACAAAATTTCTACTTGTTCCTGTACTCTAAAAAACCGTTGCACACAGTTTCATTTTTATGTCACTGTACTTCACTGTACTTTACTGTACTTCACTGTACTTTACTGTACTTCACTGTACTTCACTGTACTTCACTGTACTTCACTGTACTTTACTGTACTTCACTGTACTTTACTGTACTTCACTGTACTTTACTGTACTTCACTGTACTTTAGGTCAAAGAAGAAATTCTTAGTATTGGGAAACAATCTAAGATAAAAACGACTTCGCAAGGGAAGTCTGGTAAACCTATAGCAGACCTAGTGTTACAGAGCCTCACAAAACAGGAACGTAAATGGGGAATGAATGGACAGCCTTTTGTCAGAGAAAAAGACCATTTCCAGGAAGCAATGAATATTGTTTTTGCTAACTTGATGGTGAGTTGAATTTAGTATTGAAGGATTTTGGGGGGGGGGGGGGGGGGGTGGGGTTGTTAGTCACTTTATTCATTTTTACTGCTATGGTGTGAAGTTCCTTAAAGCATGGTGACCGGCCATATTAAACTCATCAACATCATGTGATCAGTCAAGTAAACTAGCCAAAGAGTTGTTTGACTGGACAAGAAATTGGCCAGCAATAATTGTGTGTGGACTATTTATTATTGTTAAAATAAATGTTGTTTAAAAAATTTAATGTGCATAAGTTTAAGAACTTTGGCTTTTTTTTTTACAAAGTTGAGAACGTTTTTGATATTATTATTATTATTTCAGTAATTATTGTTCTCATCCTTATTCCTTTAGGAGAATATTTTACTAGGACTGGGTCTGGGACCAATGTAAATAGTGAATGACGTAGCAGTCATTTGACATGACTGTCATGGCATGCTGTCCCCTTGTTGGTGATGTGTTCCAAGCATTCTATCCATATACAGCTTTTAAAAAAAATTGGACAAGGATTATTTCGCACTTGCTGCAGGGAATTCGCTACATGTTGTATGTTGCTGACTAAGTTAAAATGTATTATATTAATAAGTAATCTAAATGATGTCAGCACAGAAGAAAATACAGTAAATCAGATAAACAATGTTTGATAAAATTTCATATAGTTGAGACCTTTTGCTGATTGGATTTATTTCAGTATTGGTATGGAATATGCTGAAACTTCTCCATCCTTGGTTGAAAATGCTGCATATCTTGAGCAGAATCTTAGTTCCAAGGAAAATAATATTTCATAGCTTTCCTTTACATGTCAACCGTAGTTAAGTCATGTGAACTGGTTGTTTTGTAAATAAGCTTGAAATGAAGCACCATCTCCAAGTGTTGCCATCTATAAAATAGGAAAGGAAAACATGAATTCTCAACTTTCACATCCCCATAATGCCTTGCATCTTTGGGGGGTATTTAATCAAAAAACTGTCCCAAATTGGAAGATTTTTTAATCGAATACTATACCTGCTTTTTTTGTCAGTTTTGCCAGTTTTATCAGTTTATTCCAAGTTATTTTTGCATGTACAGATCATGAAGAGTTTTGGTCTTACAGAAAATGTATTGACTTAGGAAAACATTTTAAAAAATTTCCGTAAATGTCTTCTATCTTTTCTGTTTTTTACTTCTTCATCTTATTTTTGGATACTAAACAAGGTATTTTCAACATTATCTGATCAGCCTTCAGCAAAATTAGAGGGTTTTTACCCTCTGGTTACCCCCCAAAGACGCAAAGGATTATGGGGATGTGAAAATCGAGAATATAATATAAGATAGTGGTGGGTAGTATTTTTGCAATAGTGAAATGAAATTTTCTAAATTGTTGATCATTTTATGTCTTTCTTGGCTCACAATTTCTTCAATGACTTCACCATCACCTTTTATGAGCCTGAAAAAATATTCAACTCTCAAAAATACAGTCGGTTCACCAGAATGCAAACAATTAATCCGTGAAACACTATTTACTAAAGAGTACAAAATAGTGCTGATTAAACAATAGAAAACAATGGAATTTGCATATTACTAAAGTTTCACTAAATTGTTTGCACTCTATGACAAAATTTATGGTTATAAATAGCAAATTGACATACATTGTAGCATATGTTGAAACATCATGCTGCTGCAGTCTTTCATAAGTAAAATGACAAATCATTGTCCAAATTCAAGAAAGATTTAAATCTTAATTACTTTTTAGTAATGAGTTTATGTTTTCCCCTACATTGCATCTATGAGGGGATGTTTTTTGGCCATTGCTTTGAATAGATTGGGCCAACTTTCCGTGGTATCAGGGGAATTTGTTTTGGGGTGTCCAATATGTAAGAATTGTATATAGAGATACTATGCATCACATTTAAAAAAAATGTAATTATAGCATTATGGGGAGAGAGGGGGTGTCCAGTGTACACAGGACATCTCCTGGATCCTCCCCTGAGTATCTTTCCCATCATTATTCACTAATACTTCGTGTCATTTCTTACCGGTGACGACCAGTTTCTGGGTCATAAACTCTTCGGATCTTACTCTGTTGTTTTTCATATTCTTCACGAGTCATAGGTGCCATTGATCTTTAAAAAAAAGTTTTTGAGGTCAGTTTTAGAGTCACTGTGAAACATGACCGGCTAAGGTTTTACCTCTTTGGAATAGGTTCTGCATTTTGAGGTGAAGGTCCAACGTCTGTAAAAAAGTTTCATTTCCATTCATTAGAAATCAGGTTTCTTTTAATGATGGTAAAAGATATGGCAGCTACGTTGATGGTTTTAACAAAGAAAGCTAGTACACAGAAATTGCTTGTTAAAAAAACATTAAATGCATTGTAAAATGGGTGTCATGATGACAAATTCAAAGAAAGAAGGCAGGTCCATAGTGCAGACTTTGGACGGATGGGGTGGGGGTGGAAGGCAAATGGGAGTAACTATTTCAAATATTTGGGGGGGGGGTGGAGTTAAGAATGATAATTTCAGATATTGTTAAACTATTGAACGAATTTTTGATTCCGGATCACTAAAACAATGATTTCCAAAAAAGCTATTTTTACCTTGTTCATCTTTCCTTTCTTGTTCTGTATCCCTGCCGATAACTTTTTCATCTTGGGCGATTTCCCTTGTTTTCTTTTTCTCTTTTTTAGTTTTCTTTTTCTTAGCCCTTTTTTCTTTCTTCTTTTTTCTTCTTTCTTTCTTATGTTTTCGTTTGGATTTCTTAGCCTGGATTTAGATTTAAGCTTACAATCAGAGGATTCGGAATCAGAATCTGAGCTTGTACTAGACTTACAGTCACTAATTTTTCTTCGCTTCTTTTTACGATGTTCGTCTTCACCCTTCATCGTTTTCTTTTGCTGTTTCCTATCAATATGAGAATGCCGTTCTCTTTTTTCAGAAGAACGTTTTCTTTTACGTTTATCCTCTTTTTCTTCGTCTCTCTGAGCTTTTAGAAGAACTAGAAGACCTACTTGCAGATAACGACTAGACAAAGATGATGATGATAATGAGCTCGAGCGACGTCTTTTCCGTTCAGTTTTACGTGAATGACTACCTGAAAACTCTCTCAAAGACATAACGATCAGGAAAACCTACTATATGCGGACAAACAGTTGGTTATTTCGATAAATTGAAAACAGAGCACTTCGTCCGCCATGTTGGACGGTGTAACAGTCAAAGGACTGGGGACGAGTGGTTATTAAAGCTCAAGCGCAGATTCATATCGCAATATTTTTCATTTATTCATTTATTTTGGTCCTTTTTATTGTCCCAGCATCGTTAAAATGACTAGAATCAATAAAAAATTGACCTTTTTTACGATTAAGCAACATGTTTGTTTTAACACTAAGAATCCTGGTCATGATAGGCAAATGAGAAACTACAAAACGTTGTGTACAGCAATGATAGACAGGAATTGTATATCGCAAGAATACCTATAATTTCTGTAGTTAGCTTACCAATTTTTGCGTGTGTGTTTTTGCTGTTGCTCTTTGTCTCTGACACGATTTGGAAGCCAATCCGAGTTTTAGCCCTTTTATACAAGTACCAACCCTTATAAGGCCTTATATACAATCCATAGTGAATATAAAGCAATTCATCAGATCATAATCTAGAGCTACCTTAATTACACAGATCTATTAGACCCGAGAACTATGTGCCATTTCTCACTTAATTTCTGCATCAGAAAAAATCCGGTTAACATTTGTTCAGCTACAATTTCAAGCTCACGCCCCCTCATGTGAACCAATACAAATTATGTCTCAAAAACACGGTTTTTGGATTCAGTTAATTCAACTATTCACGGACTGTATTATATGGTTTAGATTGAATTCTATTGAAAAGAAGACACCGTATTTTTTGAGTTGAATGTACGCCATTGGATATATTTATAAGAGAAAATGTATGACATAACCGGGGTCAAGTTAGAAAATCGTCTCTCCTTGATATAAAACAGAACCTGTCAAAAACACAGAAGTGGATTTGAAAACCCCGGGCTTTCCTGAACATTTTGGTATATGATTCATAGAAATTTGTTAAAATTTAGAACCGTATTTTTGCTGATATTATAAGCTCATACTATCTGTTGGCCTATACATTCGCCTCTTATGGTTTCTTGTGTTTCGCAGCCTCGAAAACACGCTAACTACAGTGGTTAGCGAACGGAAAGGAAGATTTAAGGATCATTTGAGTCATTTAGGGTGTTTTGTCATACAGTTTACCCGGGGCAGTTTACTTGTGTTGTATAACTTTACTTTTAAGAACAACCTTTTGCTTTGGAAAGAGATGAAAAAGACCGAAAAGAGCAAATGTTCCAAATGTATGGGCAATTTTTTCCAATGTTTCTTTTCGCCTTAATTTCCTTCTAATACATATTCCAATCCCTTACTTCATTTGCGAGTGATTGTTTGATTATCAATGCAATCAATGCAATGATTGAACTTGAAACGTTAAGTTTGCGTTAATTGAAAAAGAAAGACAAGACTATTATCTTGCCATCTCGGGTGTCGATA
The DNA here is from genome assembly GCA_011057435.1 of Actinia equina. Lineage (NCBI taxonomy): Eukaryota > Metazoa > Cnidaria > Anthozoa > Actiniaria > Actiniidae > Actinia > Actinia equina. The sequence goes on from WHPX01000021.1 coordinate 435,746, forward strand.
CGCTGCTACGGCTGCGCGCGCGGGCTGGATATGACGCGGAATATTTCTCTCTCTGTAGTTTAAAAATATATATAGTAATCTACTGTGAAAATGGATTGATTTTTTTCAATGAATTTTTGCAGGGAAACTGAGAGTTTTTAACTTGATTGAGTAAAGAAGCTTCATTCCTCAGGAAAAAATCGATGTGAATGAAATTCATAGCTGCTTTTCTTTAGCCATTTCCACCCTTTATTACGCGCCAGGAAATAGTCTATTGTAATGGAACCTGTGCCTAAAACGAAAGCGTTAATGTTTTCATGAAATAAAAGATTGATTTTGGCGAATTTACATTTCCTATTTCTTTTTTCTTTCTTTCTTTGTCGGTTGGAGTGAATCCTGAACTCTCGCTAGGGATTTGACAGAATTCAAATCCTATAGGTAGGATTTTATCAGTAATTTAAGGATAAGTCGTTAAGGGGATGGAAATCGTCAGTACGTGGTGGCAGCGTCGCTCAGAGTGGTCCTTTCACCGTCGCCTCCATCCCATTTGTCGATATAGAAATTCAACGTTAAAATTCACCTGAAATATGGCGGCAAACAAGTTATCAGCTACCAAGATCCGACTACCGCCCATCAACAGCAGCATACATGAATTAGTAACTGATTTGCCTGTCAAGAGTAGGAATTCAGAAAAACCCGCCAGAAACGTTTTTTGGATAGAAATAAAGGCATCCAAGACACCTCGTTTATCTTTCCTCCTATAGTTCAGCCGCCTTCTCTCCAGCAAAATGACAGTTACGAAAGGCGAAAACCTCATCGCAATGCGTCAGTTAAAATGACCCACATTGAAAAAATTCCAACTCGGTTTCCTGGAAAGACGTTTGCTGTTTTACCACCGATTGGAAGCAGTCAATATCAAGAACAAAAGAGTAAACGTAGTGATGAAAATCCATCGGTGCAACCATGTGGGACGATTCAAGAACCACTGGCAAAACGAAGAGCCACGAAGAAGACAGAATCTACTGATTCCATGGATTCTAATGAATTTAATCCTAATCCTACAGTCAACAAACCCAAACAAGTTCTTAAGAAGCAAATCTCGGTTTTGGGCATGGCAAATATTGACAGAAAACAAGGATACAAAGTCGTAAATAATGGTCCTTTTGACGAATCACAAACACTGCCGACATCGAAGAAAAAATCCTTCGACAAGTCCAGGTTAAATTCTCTAACCAACGCCGAAATTTTTCAGCCGCACTCTGATGATTTTATTGATGATGATGATGATGACGATTCAACCATGATGAAGCTTTCTGAAGTCCTGCAGTTTCTGGAATGGAGTAGCGAGTTGCGCGGATTTCTGAACGGAAACAATTCGTCTCGACGGAACGCTACGTGTTCTGGTATCGATCCTATGCTCACACATGCAGTTGATGTTATTCGGGACATGCTGTTGAGGCAGACTATGGAGGAACTGTGTATGATGTGGTAACTACAAAGCCGAAATACCGAGACGTTTTCAAAGGACCTTTCCAAATTTATTAATAACTTAATGACTTACAATCTTTTTACGCATCCAAAAATCGCGCACGCTCATTTGTCAATTTTTGCCGCTTGAAGAGCAAAATAATATTTGAAGAAACAAAATTTTTCTATCCGCTATTTATTAATATCACTTGTGTTAAAAATACTAAAACAATTATTCGCCTCAGGCTCAGTGAATATCAGGGAATATTTACCTTGCCGCTTGAAGACTCGCGTCTCGGTAAATATTCAAAGATATTCACTTAGCGTTCGGCGAATAATTGTTAATTATCCCAATTTTGTATTATTTTTTATCTGTTTTCATTGTTTCTTACAATCCCATTCTTATATTTTCTACGCCATTAGGGACCTTAAGATTTGCAAAATCTACATGACAGCGACGTCAACCGGAAGTGTAAATAATTTCTCTTTGGGGTTTTGTTTATTTGAAATTTCATTCAAAACATTGTCAGTAAAGTCAACTCATCCATTTGGAAGACAGACTTTGAAGGCGCGAAACCCCAAAGTTAATTACTTTCCGGTGGTCGTCGCCGTCGAAGATTTTGCGAATCTTAAAGTCCCTATTGTATACTTGATAGAGTACCCTGTCGTTGTCGTCGCCATTACCAAAAAGTACCTTTCAAATGCCTAGAACCATTAGAAAGACTAGAAAACGTCCCAGTTTATTGTATAATAATAATCTGATGACTACTTTGCGATATGTAAATGCCATAATGATTCATTTTTGTAAATATCAATAATCGTAATAATTGTGCGAAAATAAATTGAACTTGAACCAGGTTGAGCAATTATGTAGAGTTCGTTGTGCACAGTGTATGAACCAGTTACATAACACAAATTATATAACTTAAAAACATCTGCGCGCAACTACAATGCAGGTTTAAGAGAGCGTAAGTTGTGCATAGTGTACGAACTAGTTACATAACGGAATTACACAACTAAACGCAGCATGTGCGCGTGATTACAACTGATGTACAGCACAATGATTTATGACTTTCACGACTCAAACACTTTGAAAGGACAGCAGCTGCAAAGACCCCGATCACTGTCGCGCGCAAGATTGTGTGGCCTCAGAAGTGTAATCATGCAAGTTGCTGGAAAAGTATGACATTCTTTATATTATCCATGTGCGGCAAATTTGCACGCGTTTGTAAAAATTCTAATGTAGTTAATTAGTAGAAGCCATGCATGTAGATGCTCAGAGACGTTGCGCACCGATCGAACTAGAGCTAGTTATCAGCGCGACTACATTAAACAACATCCACAACAGCTGATCAGTTTAAAATCTTCACACGATACTAAATGGAGCAATAGGTGTAGTATAGGACTCTGGTTAAGTCGATTAATTTACCCCTATTTATTGAGCATTCTGTTTACAGTCCGTCCATCCTTTCCCCGCCAATGATATTTAGTCGCGGGATTTTCCCCCACCTTGAGCGCGTAGGGTGAAGGGGCGCATCTATCGCAGGGAAAACCCATCTCGACTTCGTCTGGATCGAAAAGAAAATTATAATAATCGATAAAGACCAACTTGAAAATTCTAGGCTAAATTATTTATCTATTTTAATTTTTGAGTACGATGTATTTACAAAAGTTGAGTCGAAAGGAGATCCCCTTCGTTTATTTGATCTAAAAAGGTAACATAAGATGAAGAGGTTTTCTTAAAAAAGTACAGTGTGTCTACTACTCCTATGTATTCTTTTTCTTTTATTATTTAAAAGAAAAATGCTTAATTAAATTAAATAGGTAAATAAGGTAATATAATTTATTCCTTTTTAGGGTTAAATTATGGAAGACATGCGATGCGAATAAAAATGCAGTAAAATTAATGATACACATTTTTTGGATTAAAACACTAATTACCACGATATTCTAGGCATATCGACCGTGATAATCATTAAATATTCAAAATACATTGAACTATTTACAACATATCCCCGTCTAGGGGAGGGTAGTGGCTAAATGTCACTTATAGGAATTTTTTGGGAGGGGTATGTAAGTGTGTGTGTGTGTGTGGATTGTCACTGTGATTATCGTCGCTTAAAGGAAAATTCTATATTGTGTTTATCGTGTAGAAATACTCAGAAATTACCAGTCTTTCCACCACCATATCTAAAAAGACACAAGAAATCAACATCAAGTAATAGAAAGTACTTATGTGCATCCATAAAGTCAACAGTGAAGGTTTCTTGAGTGAAGGTTTTTTTGGGTGGGTCCCTTCCCTAAACCTAACTTTATAAATTCCAAATCGATCTGTGAGTTAGCCGTGCCCTGACTTTGATCAGCCCAGAGGTTGTTTCAGGGTTTAATCTGTGAGTTAGCCGTGCCCTGACTTTGATCAGCCCAGAGGTTGTTCCAGGAGACATTTTACTCTATTCGCCAGACACGTCGATTTCTCGTCAAGTAATGATGCTATATGCTGTTCTATAACTACTTACTTTAGGCTCCAGTCTGTTCTTCCATGCACGGCTCCATATCTTGGGACCTGGTTTCTAGTGGTTGCGCCAGGGGGCTGGTAAATAGATGTGCCGCTTGGCTGTTTGGTCAGCGGTGGTTTCCAAGTGGCTCCGCTTATACCTTTTATGAAAGATAACAAATCGGTTGGGAACACGTAGGGTAACAGTATCTAAATGTGGCATCAATCTTCGCAGTGAGATTAAGGGAATCTTGAAGGTTAGAGAATAACGTTTTTTTCTCCCAACCAATGAAATGAAACAGCGTACCTCGCGCTAATACCCTAGGAAACAGGAAACCCACAAAAGACGGGAACAGTGAAAAGAATGGCGACTCGCAGGAATTTAAATTAAGGAGCTTCAAATAAACCGAGTGAGAGGATATAAGGATATATATATATTAATAAAAAGATAAATATTTTCAGGGATTGAAATATGTTTTATTCGTGGATAAAGGATGGTGAGTAGTCACCCCCCCCCCCCCCCCTCAACTCCTATCACGCCACCTGGAACCGCTCTTAGATATGTGCGTATAGTATCTATTATGACCATTGACTACAACAGCTACCATGTAGAGCAGCTCTCTATGTCGAATCAATGAGTAAGCAAGTCATCTTACCTCCACCCAACATTCCAGAGGGCCTCGTCGTTGCCCCACCTCCGAAAGAAGGGATATAACTCCCACCACCACCTCCTGCTCCTATTCCACCGCTTATTCCCGAATGAAGACTTCCTATTAGACGTGGTTCCACCATGTGCTTGCTGGCCGCCTACATTTTGACCAAATTTATGAAGTGGAACAGTCGTGGTTGACTGACCTGGGAAGTAGCGCGCTTGTTTTAGATAATGCTGCTTTGCACTTGGCGGAGTTTTCCGTGAGATTCCAGAACCTTTGTTATCGAATATAGCACTGTGGACGAGAACAACAGAGAAATAGTTTAGGTATCTAGTGGATAGTACCTCTTCGGCTTGAGGTAATATTTTTCCATTTCAGATCACGCCCTGGAGAATAAGATTCTCTGTTTGAGCTGTATTCAAAGAAATGATAGGGAATGAAATGTTGTCTGAAATGGGAAAACAATACGTCAGAGGCCGAAGAGGACTATTGCCCCCTGAAGGTGTCAACTCACATGCTAACCACTTTTATAAAACGAGAACACGAATAAGTATTTGATTGTGATCACAACAGCGCTTTGTCTCGTTTCGGTCCCGCGCGCTTCTGTCACTGTTGTCATTCCCTCCTCCTTGGTAGCTTTTGTAATTACTACTATTATGTCAGGGTGGTTACCCTGTGCTCAACTTAAGCATGCGTGTGCAACTACTGCTAATACTTTGTGGCCTTGAGTTTGATCCTCGTTTCCATAGAATCTTTTTTTCGCGCTAGCCATAATTAGCCTAGATTGTGTAGCGGCACTGTGAGTAGAGAGGATAAGAGGGAAGGGGGAGGGGAGGTCCCACAGTCCCCCCCCTCCCCCTTCCCCCTCCCGCCCTTTGTCATGAAAGAATCGATAAAATGAATAAAGCTTATAATAATAAATCATTTCTCATTGATATTCTGTACCTCGTGATCGACTCTTTCGTCTCGGTTCTATTTATTGGCGGCTGAAACAAAAGAGAAACAAATATTTAGAAATCTAATTATGATGATGAAAACCCGGTTATCACAACCCCTTAAATTTAGTTAATTGGCATGTTCCCCTCACGATTAGCATATTTTTAATTTGCAGGGAAAAACCACCCTGAACAAATGTTGAATGGTTACCGACTATGAGAGGAATAAGCAATATGTTTCACTTCGTCAAAAGAGGGAAAAGATCTCGACGTAACAAATATCGTGCTACGAGTGTTGATAAAAAAGGAATAGAGAGTATTGTCCAAGGGAAAATACATCTTAACAGACAGATGGAATTAATGCGACGTTTACTATCGCGAAATATCAAGATTATGAAAACAGAAAAGAAATAAAATAGACAAAAATCTCGTTTTAATGAAAAATGTATGAGAAAAATTAATTAAATTAAAATTTAATTTATTAATTCCATGTTTGTTTTATTTATTGTTTTCCTAAGCGCGCGCGAATTTGTTTAATTTAATGCGCGCGCACATATGCCATGGTTTGACCGCGTTTTTCTTTGTCAATATGTAACGTTTATAATTTCCCTGAGGATGGCCGAGTAGGCCGAAAGCTTGGAACATTCAGTTGTATTAAATCTATGGTTGATAAGACAAATTATCATGAATAAAAAGAAAAGAAATGAAGTATAACAGAAAAAAGAAAAATGAATATTTGAAAGAAAAATGAAATGTGATGCATAAATAGAAGAACCGAAAGAAGAAGAAATGAAACGAATAGATGAAAGAAAAAGAAAGAAAAAATCAATAAATGAATAAAAAAATTCTTCCCCTCGGAACACTTGACCAATTTTAACCTCGAATGATTTGAGTCCTCGAAAGACTGAAAGTAAACAAACGTCAAATACTCAACTGAACTAATCTTTGTACGAAATATTGAAACACCTGCCCGAATTCCAACATTACCGCATAATGTTTTTTTTTTAACTAGAATTAGCTTTATAGTTTAATTTAAAAGCAAGAATAATGGCCACACTGTTAAAGAATCGTTCTCCTTAGTTTAATGGGTACCGTATTGTATAAAGTCGACAGGTTTCCATTGCTAACTATAATCAAAATGGCGCCCTAAGTTTATGACTAATGCATTAACATCATCCAAGTTATTTATCCTATATAATTCAGTATTTCTGAAACTATGGTTATGATAAGAATAGCAAAGTAGCTGTAGAAGAGCGTAAGAAAATCGTTGTTTTCTAAGCTTTAGTAGGTTTGACCGCTTGTTTATAGACAGTTTTTTTCGAAATGAAAAAATGGACTCCAAACAACGAAAAAAGGAAAAAAACATAGTGGCCCTAGAGATGACAAATGCGGCAATATAGATTCCTGATTTAGAAAAAATTAAAATATAATAATGACAAATAAGGTAATCTAAAAGTTTCTTTTCAGTAAAAAAGCGTCCAAAAATAGCGTTCTTACTCTTCCTCAAAAATTGACCAATGGAATATTTTTGGAAATAAGAAAAAAAATAAGCGTTTAATGTGCAACGCGAACGAAGTCAATTCAACAAGTCAAAAAATGTTGATTATTATCAGTTATTCATTATTATTATTATTTTGGCAGTTTCTGGTAGATTAATATCAGTAAACTTACAATAAACCAAGGCCTGGGTACAGGAGGAGAAGGACAGGAGAACTTCGCAAAATTCTGTTGTTTCTTGTCATCATCAGTTGGACAATCGACGAAAATTTGCCGCAAACATCTTAAATCAAAAATAGTCTCGAAGAGTACAGCTCTGTGTGTTTGCTGGATTAGCTTGATAAAAAGTGTTGTAGGATTTGAATAAAACATAAAAATATATTAAATAGTGTCAGAATTCGCGCCTTTCCATGGTTACCGATTGACAGAGTCAGTTGGTATTATCTCTAGATCTTTGCATTTATCTTTTAGTTATTCACGTAAATATTCCTATTAATGTCAAAAGTTAATGACACGAACATAAGAGAAACAATATGAGAGCATTTCAACGAGTATTTCCAACTTCGAATTTCAATTTTAAACTTCAACAAAAAAGGTTTATCAATTTACTTCCGTCTTTAGCGATAATTTGCCTTTAAATATCATTTTCTCAAAAAAATACCATTACGAAAAAGGAAGAATATAGAGCTTCTGTATTTTTGAATTGATAGTTTTAGCTATTTGCTTCTCGCTAGGGGAACGTCTTTTTACGAAGGATACGATTACGTCAAGGTTTAAGGCCGACTTTGTAAGTAGGTGTGTGCGAAGCGCAACCTAGCTTGACTCTCAAATGGCTTTCGTATAAGCTAATAATAAAGCCTTAAAGTCGCAAACTGATCATTCAAAGAGCTTGAATTCGGAAGCCATTTAAGTGGCTAAGTTCCGTATCTTTTCCATGGAGGGCTTTCGTTATATTTATGTTATACGTTATACTTATATTTAAATCCATAAAAAGGCGGAATAAATAACACTAATCTATGCATCTGGATAAAAAACTTTGCATCACAAAGCCTTGGTTAGAATAAAATAAGCATTTTGTTCATCTACAAACAGTGGTCGATCCGACAAGCTCGCTCCAGGATTCAAAGACTGAAACTGAACAAGATGCTATTACTCACTCGGGCTAAATTTAGAATTGTACAAAGATGGTGTTTTTACCGAAACCAAAAAGTCACTCGCTCAAAAAAAAATTTCCTTATTTAATTTCTTACGCTATTCTTTTCCCTTATTTACTTTTCTAAGAATCTCCAGACTCCGCTAGCCAAATATCAGGGCCTCAAACTAAACTTTATGCAAATTCCCATCCATCCCGCCATCCCATCTTCACTTATTTTCCCTCCTCTCAGTTCACTCATTGAAACCTTTTCCTGCTTCCTGCGCCCAGCCATACATCTAGTTTTTTAGTACATTATAGTCCAAATACTTTACAGCCTTTGGGATAATGGTTTGAATGAAATACCGTTTTCACTCAGTCACACGTAAAGTTAAAGTAAGTTAAAATTCAGGTTTACTGGACACCAATTAAAATTTTGTTGCAGAAACAGAAACAATTCAGAATTAGGACATCAAAACTCCTTTTCACTGTCAGAAGTTATATATATGTTTGAAAAAGGCTGCAAACATATTTTAACGAGTTTTTCGAACATTACCTGTTTGCGTTGAGCCGACGTCTTCTGTTCGATTTCGTTCAATATTGACTCGAACTCGTCTGTGCTATCCTTGACGCCGACACCACCTTTAGGGCCGCCCTCCCATCGCTTTCTTCCACTTTGATAACTTTGTAAAGAAACCTTAGCAACTGGTTGGCTTTGTCCGCTATAAGTGTGCTTCCCATCCTCTTCAAGTACTCTTTTTCCTGATGGTTTGTCGGAGAATTGACCGTAAGCACTGTTTTCCTTAGTTTTATTCTCTGTGAACGTTTTTGACTGTAAAGGTTTGGGAAGATTCTGACCAACTTGGAAGTATGGGTATCTGAGTGCTTGTGCTGCTGTTGGCCGTTTTTTAGGGTCCCACATCATTAAGTCACGCATTAACTGCAAGGCCTCGGGGCTGGCGTTTGGTATTAGCTGCTTGAGCGGTGTTTGAACCTAATTGGAATAGGACGATTTTAGAAATGAATGGGACTAATTTCAGAGCATTTATTCCTAAGTACTTTGATGCAAATTATATTAACGCTATCTCAGTATCCTCACCTTCATCATCTTCATCATCACTATCATCTTAGCATTTACCATTAATATCATCACCATTTCATCAATCAATATCATGATATTCATGATCATCTTCATCATCATAATTCAACACTATCTCCAACATCATCATGATTAATAAATAATATTTATCATCATCATTATCATTCTAAGTTATCATATTATCATCAGAATTATCATTACTGTATGATCATTCATTATCGTCATCATCAATTCTAAGAATAATAATAATAACAATAATAATGATGATGATTTTTGAAGCATATCTACAGAGTAGCTCTACATCTTCAACAAAGAAAATAATAAATTGAATTCCAGTCATCATTATCATCACTATCATTATCATCCTTAAAAACCAGGTATTTTCAAAAGAAAAGAAAGGAAGGACTGCTGAAAATTGAATTCCAGCTTAAATAACATCCTGATCTGAGCCCATTTCTACCTTCATTCAAATTTCATCCTGCACTCTGGAAATCTAAGCTAGTCCCTTGAATATTTTATTCTTTCATCCTCTACTAATTCTAGTATCCAACACTCTTTGAAAACTCTTACCATTTGTGGAAACTTGAAATTCATTGCAGCTGCAAGTTTGTGACCCTCTGGCCATTCCTCCTACAAAAACGAATAGACAAAATATATACTAGTAACCGTAGCCAGATGTGAACAATTATTTTTGACATTTTGTTACCTTAGAGGGTGTCCCAAGAATTGATGTGACTTTAAAGATTTCATCAACTTCACTGCTGCCTGGAAATAATGGCCTGAGAGTGTAAAGCTCTGCCATAATGCATCCTATTGCCCACATGTCAATAGGTGAGCTGTATCCTGTTGATCGGAGAAGCACCTCTGGTGCTCTGTACCTGAAATAAACATTGTCATTACATTTGTTTAATTAGTTTAGACATCAAAGGTTAATTATATGGGTCTAAAGATGATGGGAAAACAGTTAAGGCCTAATCATTACCATCTTGTTGAGACATAATCAGTGTACGGAGGTCTTGATCTGATTTCTCTTGCAAGGCCAAAATCAGCTATTTTTACTAAGTCATTACCAGAGCACAGTAGATTTTCAGGTTTCATATCACGATGGAAAAACCCTAAAAATGAGATTTTTAAAAGTATTATAATGAGTTGAGTACAGCTAGTCTTATTGCTTATTTTTTTAACAGCTTGGTGAGAAAAGGTGGTTTGTTTAATAAATGCAAGATAGGCAGGGAGGTTCATTATGATCAGCAAGAAGGTAGGGCTTAATGAAATAATAATAATGCTTGCAAAGCACTGTAGATAACTATAGGTTATGCAAAGCCTTGTGTTAAGTATTGCTGGATTTCATTATGTGACCAAGTTCTGTCAGCAAGGAAGAATTCACTACCTTCCATTCACTATTTCAACGACCTGTGCACAAAGCGTTTAATCAAGGTGCTTCAAGTTGTTTCCAAAGAATTATTCCAACTTGGACCTTGCCACCATGTATGGGGAGTGCTTAATTTAGTGAAACTTTATGAAAACTAGTGAAACAAGGCAAACATAGTAGCAAAGCATTGTGGGTAATTAATTATATTGTAAAGCATTGTGGATAGTCCATCTATTCCTTTACCCCTACCTTGGTAGGATTGAGTTAGTGATGCACATCTTACCATGTTTGTGTATAAACGCTAGTCCTTGCAATATTTGGTAGATAACATTTCGTATGGCTGACTCTGGAAGCAACTTATCTCTGTTTATCAAACGAATAAATAAAATTTCAAAATAAAAACAATATCAATGATGATGATTTAATATAATGGTAATAATATTGATAATACTAATAACAATAGTAATAATAAAAGTGGAAGGATACAGAAAACCAAATGATTTTTTGCATACCTCATTAATTAAGTATAATACTAACTTTTTTACGACAGGTATGCAAATAAATAATTCACTTACCTATTTTTCATCATTTGATATAAATTTTCTTTCATGTATTCAAACACAAAGTAAAGATGATCATTTTCTCTAATTACTTCCTTCAATTTCACAACGTTAGCATGGTTTAACTTTCTTAGAGACTGAAAATGAGGAAAATAAATAAGATGCAACATTACTCTAGTTCTGCAGACATTATATCGGCTTACATTTAATGACAAATCTAAAAACTCAAACCTAATATAGAATCAAATATACATATAAGATTTACTAGACTGTATTAGTTTACTAACTATTTCATGAGTTAGGTAAGACCATTATTATTATTTTTTTTTTTTGTATATATATTTGTTCTAAGTGAACAACAGGACTTAAAATAACAGTGGACCATTGGACAATGTCTGTCCAGAATTGGAACTTGTCTGGTTAAATCTTTGCCTTGCCAGTCATTTTGACCAGTAATGTTGAGCCATAAATAAGGTATGACGGAGCTCAAACTAACTTGGCTTGTAATTGTGACCTTCTGTTATTTTAAGCCCTGGACTGGAAATCCTTATATAAAAGGACTGCATATTGTTTGTACCCCAGCATATCATATTGTTTTAACAATGGATTTAAGCAACAACAAAAAATCAATGCAAAAAGAGCTTTTCTATATATGTATAGCCGGTATTAATAATGTTTGTACAAAAATACGAAAAGTTTACCGATGTATGATGAATTAATTTTTTTGTTGACAAAAAATTAGCGAAAGATTATAAAATAAACAAAGAAATTTTTTTTTACTGTAAGAAAGCAGATTTAGCACTGAGATTGTTACTATCCTTTACATACCTTAACTTCTCTCAGATTCAGGCATTCTTCCCAGGAGTAAAACTTCTTTTTCATTCTAACAAAACAAACACCAAATCTTAATATTTTCACAGCCAAAATAAGTTGGAAACAAGATATAATTAACACGTTCCCTATTGAAACAGGTAAGCAATTTATTTTTATAAACTGAATAAAATTCTTCATCGAGAATGTCTAAATTAAGTTACTTACTTTTTGATAGCTACAGTTTCACCGGTTTCTTGGTTCTTGGCCAGTACAACTGAGCCATAAGTACCGTCTCCAAGTTGTTTGATGCTCTGGTAACGATGCATTTTGTGAAGAAGAAGAAGATCTGAGAATCCAATTATGTCAAACGATTTCAATTAAGATGTCTTGGTTTTTGGTTTTGCATTATGTCAATCCATGTTAATATCTGAAGTATGATCTCTGAAGTATAAAGAACTCTTGGTTTGGAAAAACTGAACAAAATTTCTTCTTTTTCCTTGTTAAAATGCCATAAATCCACTGTCACTTCTGCAATACAAACAACTCCTTCGCCTTTAGTTCGCAACGTTCTGCGATGATCTAAAGCTTTGTTTTAGCTCTTTCTCGACAAGATATACTTCCTTTGCCTTCCTAAATACTTGATTTATCGATATCCTTTGACTCGACCGTGATCGGATGTATTTTTATGTCGCTACAATATCATTACAAACTACACTCTTTTCCTCGCTTCAAGTAATTTATCTTCTTCCAACTAAAACTAGCCCATAATGCCCTGCAAAGTATAGTGTTGCCTAGCAACAACCCATACATGGAAGTTGTCACAAACAAAGTACTCTAGTGACGTCATTAACAGCTGCCCCTCGAATGTTCTATCATTTGAAATATTGTTAAATTTATTATCTCGTAGAGATGAGATTTTCTTGAAATTTCCTTCGTTCGTATGAGCAAAGAATATTTCAAGTTTCCCACGTTTTTTGAGTGGGAAATGGCAAAACGTCAATACATAGATATTAATCAAATCAAGGACCCGATTTGAGACATACATTCCAAAGACTTTCTAGACGTGTGTTTTTTTTTTCCTGTTTCAAATGGCGTGATTTGCATTGAGTATAAAATTATCCGGTAGCCTTGTGATTTACAGTAACTAAAGATTTTTCAAATAAAATTCATAAAATTGTACTGAAAGAATCTCTAGAATTGCATGAAAAACGAAAAAGGAAAAAAATCGATACACCATAATGTGAATAATTTAAAATATCAAATTTTCTTCTTCTTCTTCTCTTCATTCATTCATTTATTTCTGTTTGTTTGGGTACCCTGTGTAATTTTTAAAACATTTATCCCACCATTCCTTGCAGTAGTAAGGTTTAATGTTTTCCCGCGTGTTCACATTAGTTTGGACAAGAACAAGTAAGTGAAATTTTAATGGGATTTTTTAACTTCAATGATTATCTTTCAGTACGAATAAAATGCCAGGACGCAATCTTTAAACCTTATGATAAACGTATTTATAAATTGCTATTTTTCATTCACTTTCTTCGGCTGTTTTACGTATGATAAAATTATTCAAGGTATTCTAGCTTGCGCTCCAAGTCTTCTAATTTGCTCTTTTTAATACCTTTCTTTTATTTTAGTAACATTGATTATTTCAATCGTAGAAAATTGTAATTTCCCCTAAGCTTCCGATTTAGATAAGAGGCTTTCCTAGCAGAATAAATGAAAGCATTGTACGTTAGAATTTTTTTATTACATGTGATGTCTTAAGGGATGCCCCCTTGGATGTTATACCGGGGAGGAGAGGGGGGTGGGGGGAGGTGGTATGGGTTTTTGGCATCAATCATCATCATCTGTGCAATAATATCCAAGTTTTAGGTTTAAATGGACAGTAGTCTTGCCTGTTTATAATGACTTTCAACCTGTGAATTAGCCATCATGCCCTGACTTTGATGTTTCAGAGCCGATAAGATTTGAAGGTTTTCAAGGGAGTTGATTCACCAATTCATTGGTCTAATGGATGACATAAAATTCATTTTTGCTACAACGTAATGCATCATAATGTATCATCTTAGTTCTACTCAATTTTTAACAGCATTAAAAAGAATAAAGTTGATAACCATGGACACAGTTGCCTCAAAAAAGCCCCACTTAGAGAAAAAGATAGGCACACACAATGGCACATTTCATTGCGATGAAGTACTTGCTTGTTCAATGCTGAGACAACTACATGAATACAAAGATGCTGAAGTTATAAGATCACGGGATCCAGATATTCTAAGTGAATGTGATATTGTTGTTGATGTTGGTGGGGCATATGAACCAGACAGACATCGTTACGATCATCATCAAAGGTATATAGTGGTAAATCCAATTTTCATGTTATCTCTTTCATATTTCCCACCCCTCCCAGGCTAAAATATATGGCTGGCCAGTTGCCAGTCATATTGGAAAGCTTTAGCCCAGTCATACCTTGTTAATGGCTACCAATCGAATGTAATGACCAATGTCCCTACCAATCAAAATGACTGGCAAAGCAAAGATTTGACTGAAAAATGTCCAATAAGCTTAGAGCGAGATGATGTTTTATCCCTGACTCTATAAATAGAAGTTTTTTAAATTCTTTCATATTAAAATTTTTGATTCCTTTGAGAATACAGGAACAATAGTCATATTTAAAGGACAAAAGCAGTGTGAAAGGATTATCGTCTAGAGTTGGGGGTAAAACGTCATCTCACTTCAGGCTTATTCTGGGGCTTATTTTTAATACACTTATCTTTTCATTGTCTTACCATTTCATAAGGGAAGTGCAAAAGATAAAGAACAGAGAGGATAGCCCATTATTGATATATATATATATAGATATATCCTAAGAGCTGTCAACTGTTTTTATTTTTAGAGTATATTTGTGTCAGCTGAGTACCGTTTTAAGTGGGTCATAAGGGAAGTGCAAAAGATAAAAAACAGAGAGGAGGGCCCATTATTGATAAATATATATATATATATATATATATATATATCCTAAGAGCTGTCAACTGTTTTTATTTTTAGAGTATATTTTTGTCAGCTGAGTACTGTTTTAAGTGGGTCCTTATTATGATAAATGAATGATGGTCTGATCTAAGCAGTATTTTTAGTTTTTAATCTTTTTATAGCTTGAGCACAATGTTTTCCTATTTCGGTAATTTTGGGAGCCTCATTCTAAGATAAATGTCTATATTCAGTGAAAATGAAATTGAATTAGAAAAATAGAGATGTGGTCGGACATGCATGATCAAAGTGAAATGACAAATTGATATATTATCTAGAAACAATGTCGCTAGGGGCGTTAGTCATTTATCAAAACAAAATCCCACTTTTAAGTGTCATCATTGTAATCTATAAATAGGCTTTTTATAAATTTGGTTGAGTGATCAAAAAACTTAAGCTCCAAGTTGGGTTTTAACGTGTTAAAAACAGTGAAACTGTGTTTTGACGTCACTTATTTGAAAAATGAGTATTTTTATCATATTTTTACAATTATTTGAATGAGTTTCCAATAAATTATTAATAAACTTGATGTTTGATTTAAAGGAGTTTTAAAGAAACCATGAAGAGCTTGACTGATTCACGCAAACCCTGGGATATCAAACTGAGCAGTGCTGGCCTTATATACCTACACTTTGGGCACAAAGTATTAGGAAATATTTTGGATTTGCCCGAAAATGACCCAGTGACAGATGAGATCTATGATAAAATATACTTGAACATTATTCAAGAGGTTGATGCGAATTGATAATGGCATTAACCAAACTGATGATTTACCGAGGTAATGTAATGTAAACAGATCTTTAATTAGAGAGGAAAGGTGGCTGCAAAGCTAGCTATGGGAGTTCACAATAAAATGAGCAATGGCTAACAGCCAATCAGAATCTGTTATATATAATCGTGCAATTGCAGGGGGTCCAGAACAAGCTTTCTGGCGATATTTCGCAGACTGTATTTACGAAGAAAATTCCAATTCCGAATGTGACGCAGGCTACTGCAAAGCAAGACTTTTCTGAGTTCATGATGCATTCTGGTCTAGCTTGGGTACTATAACATGATGAACAAAAAATGTGTTCAGGGTTTAAGCGAGATTACGATGCATAATATTTATTGCCCATCTCAGAGAATATTTTGATTAATTTTTAGTAAAGTTATTAGTGTATCGGTTGTATCCTTAAATATTTTTTCTGTATTTCAGATATGAAATTAACACAAATCTAAGCACAAGAGTCGGAGAATTGAACCCTAGATGGAATGATCCTAACCCTAATGAACAAGTAAGTTGATTATCATGCATTCTAAAAATGAATGAAAGAAAGAACGGGCGGGTAACGAGTGACAGTGACAATGTTTTATTTAGTACCAGTAGTTGCTGTATTTCTTTTTACGTAATAAATAAAAAAATGTGAGTAAATGTATGTACAAATGGGTGATGTGTATGTATGTAGAAGCCGGTGGGTAGGTGGGTTAAACTGGATGACTGTATGTGAGTCAATAATTGAGGGGAATTACGTTTTCATGTTTGGGGATTTGTATATTATTAGCAGGGGGGGTTATTTCTTGGGTGAATATATGACATCATTATTACATGTAAATTGTATTGGGTAGAATAAGATTAAGAAGTAATTACATAAGCATTTTCAAAGTTTTCCATATATAACTTTCAGGTTTCTTATAGGATTCATCTTATAATGATATTACTTATGGCATTATCTCTACCTCATATCTCAGGCACAGTTTATGAAGGCCATAGAAATGGTTGAAAGGGAATTCTTAAACAAAGTGTTATTTTATAAAGACAGTTGGCTGCCAGCAAGAAGCTTAGTGAAAAAGGCAATCAAGCAGCGATATGAGGTGAGGATAATACCTTATGGTGTTAAGGAGGGGGGAGGGGTATATGTTGGCAATGGATTAGTTGTTCCACCCTGAAAATCTGGTGATAGATCCCAGAGGTTGTTAATTTGAGAACACTTTAAAGGTTCTTAAATGTAACTCTTTTGTGATATACATAATTTTGACAAAGGTTGATTCAAGTGGAGAAGTGATCGAATTAGACAAGGGAGGTTGTCCATGGAAGGACCACTTATTTGAACTTGAAAAGGACCTTGAAGTGGAGAAACCAATAAAGTTTGTCATCTATCCTGATAACAGTGAAAAATGGAGAGTACAGGTGAGGTTCCATTGACTGTTTGGGACATTGGGTGATTAATGGTAGGCTGAGAGAACTCATTTTTAAGTTAATGGTAAATCACTGCTAGGTTGTATATAGGGTATTGGTAAGTTAGAAGACTGTTTGTAAGGTCATTGGTTGGTCATCAGAAAGATGTAGGGTAGTTGGTTGTAGTTTGCTAGATGGCTCTTTCCAGCTTTTTCAGGAAGGTTTGTCTAAGTAATCTTGATAATAATTTTCAAAAGTAAAAAGAATAAATTATTAAATCACTAAATTTAAAATCATTTTTTTTCAGTGCGTTCCAGTGCGATCCCATTCATTTGAGAACAGGTAACCTATGCTGTTATTACCATTACTCAGGGTTTTCAAAAGTGGCAAAACGTAATAAATAGGCAGGGAGCAGTGAGTAAATCTTTCTCAGGTTTCCCCTAAATTTTGGGGAACTCTAATCAAAAAGGCAGCAAATTCATGCAAAACACCCGGCAAGATTTGCTGGCTGCCAGCTTCTATTGAAAACCCTGATTAATTACTGTTATCAAAATTTGAGCTGCAGAATTAATAACAACCATTAAAAGATTTGCACAAGTTTAAAATCCTAACATTAATTTGCTTTCTTTCCGTTCAGACTAAGCCTGTTGGAAGAATGGCGTGGTATTAGAGATGATAAGCTGTCAAAACTCAGCGGAATTCCTGGTTGTGTGTTTGTTCATGCCAATGGGTTTATCGGTGGGAATGATACTAGAAAAGGTGTTTTAGAAATGATAAGAAAAACATCAGAGCAATCTAAATGATGCTGGCAATATTTTTATTGATATAATAGAAATGCATTAAATATATGTAAATACGCATTATTTGGTATGTAGACTGTCTTCTGATGTGTAGCCATGGTATGATTGCCTCCAGCTTATGGCTTTCAAGTTTCTCTAACTAGGGATTGTATGTAAGTAAAACTCAAACTTATCTTAATCTGAGAATCCTTCATGGATGGTAGAATAAATTTAGATCTCAAAGCCTAGGCCTAAAATTCACTTCTAGAATTATTTATGTAATTTTAAAGCCAATAAATATCTCTGCCTTAAAAATTGAATTATATTTATAAAAAACATTTCCAAATATTATAATCTGTTAGAAATCGTCCAAGGATGTTTTAAGATAGCATCTTTTAATGCCCCACAGTACGTCTGATCGAATTTCCCCAACTCTTCTCTCAGGCTTTCAAGAGCTGCAATACCATCATCACCATGGTGATATTCATTTATTGCATCATACACAGCCTTAAAGACGGGCCATTTTGTTCCATGAAAGGCTCCCCTGTTACCATGGAGAACTGAGATACCATTGGTTTGAGCTGTTTTACAGTTGCTACCATACATACAGTGGTCAGGCCTCAAGTTCCACTCACAATTAAAAACATACAACAGTTCTGAAAAAAAACAGCATTGAGAAATGAAGAAATCTGAAATTTGTGTCATACATTTTAGGCACCCAAAGTGGACCTTGGTTTTTGGGGAAACATGAAATCCATTTTTTTTTCAACTAGGGAGAGGGGGGGAGAGTCTTAAAGTTTTTAACTTTGGTAATGGGAGACTGGACAAAATCCTGGTTTACC
Organism: Actinia equina; assembly: GCA_011057435.1. Taxonomy (NCBI): domain Eukaryota; kingdom Metazoa; phylum Cnidaria; class Anthozoa; order Actiniaria; family Actiniidae; genus Actinia; species Actinia equina. The sequence goes on from WHPX01000021.1 coordinate 454,547, forward strand.
AATTTCTCATTTTTCCCCAACTGTACTTTACAAAAATATTTACAGGGTACATAATGCAACAAAAGTTGTGCAATCAATATATTCAATCACAAAAAAGAGTTGGATAGTAAGTACTTATATAACATTTTAGGGTGTAGCATGGGTGAACATACGTACTTGAGTCATGAACAAATCCACCTAATCATATTCCCAAGGTTGAGGAATAAACTGGATTGAACTCCCACTGCGGTACATTGTGGGACTATTTTAGGAGCTAAAATAGATGCCATCTTTGAAATATGTCCCTAAAACAGTCCTCTTAACATACTGCAATACTATCTCAACCAAGTTTTTTGCTCAATCTCAGAATAGAGTGCAAACAATAAATCTGTGAAACACTTATTACTAAATAGTACAAAATAGTGCTAATTAAACAAATGAAATTTGCATGAAATTGTGCTATTTAGTATTACTAAAGTTTCACGGTTATATTGTTTTCACTCTATTGCTGCACCCTAAAATATCTATAAGATAATTTAGATAAATTTTATTTGTCTTTACACCTACCTGGATGAAAGTGGAAAAATATATTCAGAATATCTTGGTCACCCCAGGTGATATCCAGTTTGTATTTTTTGTGTATTGCCAACATGTTTTCTACCCAGTCATGTGATCTTATTCTTGTCAGATTCATCAACATAACACCTGAGTTTACTCCTAGTTGACCATAATATGGATGTCTTGCAAACCTTTTGTACCAGTTAAGCCCTGGTACTTCTCCCTCTGGGCTCAATGCAACAAGCTGTGTTGAGTTGAAGTCACTAAAATGCTGCCAAACATCCTCGATAGGACAGAGAACCAAACAGTCTGTGTCCATGTAGATTAAGCTATCAATGTTCTTTAATACAGACTATCAAAATAATATCAAAATGTTAATCTATGTAGAAGAAAAATGTATTTGGTAGAATCCATAAAAAAGACATCCTTTCTTTCCATCAGCTAATCAGAAGTGAACATTCTCATAAATATGGCTGGTTGCCTTGGAAACCTTAAAATTTAAAGTTATGGACATTTTGGAAAAACTTTGTTGTGTTATACTCAAGTTAAACTTTAATATCCTTGCTAAAGTTACTTACTGGGAGAAATAATCTCTGTGCTGCACAAGGTTTAAAAAGGCTCTTCCATTCACCACTTGATTTCCCACTGGGAAACTCCAGAGAATATACCTTATAGACCACTTGGCCATCATCAGTACATGGCCAAGCATTGATGATGGATTTGATTTTATCATGGTGCTCATCCTCTGCCAATATGTGAAAGTACAACTGCCTTTTTGTGAATAAAGTGACTGATTTTAACATTGTAGTAGCTTCCTCAGTGCGCTCCCCACAAACCACGACAGCTACATGGATCAGCTGAGCTTGTGGTTGAATATACCTTGGTTCATGACTGTAATGAATAAACAAGTAGAACAGTTTTATGTGTATGAGTGTGAAAAGAAAGTGGTGCTGTATGCATGCCTTGCCTTGACTGACATTTTTTAGAATGTTGATTGGCTGATTTTTTCTTGCACGATTTGATGGAGAATCATAAACAATTGTACAAGTCTTTGAGGGGGAGGCCAGGGGTGTTACTATGTTTTGTAAAACATTATGGAGACCAACATTTTTTTTGCGGCAAGGTGAAGGCCTCTCAAAAAAATGAATTAGCCCTACTCACTCCCTTATAATCCATGACCTCTACGTCATATACCGGCTTTAATATGTTTATATATTTTTTTGTAAGTCTACTATTTAAGGAAAAACTATATAGGGAGAGATATATCCCATTTATAAGTCTTGGAAACTTATAAATATTTAGCTTGGTTTCGACGGCTTTCTTCATACAAACTATAAATCGAACAAAGATATATTGGCCGATTTGATAGAAATTTAATCCCTAACACCATAACAAACGCCAAGGTCATTATATGCTTTTTGGTCAAGCTTCAAGTAAATTATATGTAGTCGATAAGAAAACAAACTGCATTCAAGAATGAAATAAGACGCCATCATATGTGGCAAGGCAATATTTTTCACTACAACGTAAGATTGTAAACTATTTTAACTATTCCATTAAACAGTAAGCTCACTTTTTAACGTTTATGTAGAAATCATTTCAAGAAGTCCTCTCACCTTTGAACAAAAGAAGCGGTTGTATTTATAGAAGAAATAATTTCTTTGTGAGAAGCTGATACAGTTGAGTCAAACTGTTGATTTCTTTTTGTAGGACTTGATATAAGACTCTCTCCTGAAAACATCCATAGTAATGAAATCTCGAAAAATACGATGACACAAATGGCTAGAAGGATAATTTTTGAGATGATTCTCATCTTTGTAGTACAGCTTTAGTGCACGAATAAGTCAGAAATATATTTTAACATTCTGCACTTCGGAGTTTCAAACTCATTTCAGGTGATTTATTGATCACTCCTGGTAATGTTGTTGTCGATATTGGGTCAATCAATCACAGCTCTTCGAGTTTCTTCGGCGCAACTTCGGCGCAACTTCGGCGATCCTTCGGTGCCTATAACGAACACCACAGGAAGACCAGCCTTAACTAAAAAATCTCTTTACTTTTTTTAAAATTTAATTTCTTTTTTGGCTATGATGCTATCGCTCTGAAAAACATAACAGCATTCTTTATACAGTAAATTATCATAAAGACAAATAAGTATATTTCTGGAAAAAGAAATCTTTTTTTTAATCTTAAAAGATTGGGCCCCCTGTGGCGATGTTCGTAACCGGGCTTTTCGATTTTCAAAATGGCGCATGAAGGTTGGATTCAACTGTTGCTTGAAGACTAGATCTTTATTAAGATGGAAAAAAACACCCTTGGTTGTTACTAATTGAAAATATTACTGTTCTTTTTAAAGTATTTATTGGGTAAGTCAGCTAATATTATTTATTTATTATTGGAGGTAAGAAAATTGAGCTCTATATAAAATACTGCTAAAGGTTCCCTTTGCTAAAGTTTTTTTTTTCGTTTTCTAGAGAAATAACCATGGAACTTAATCTCCAAGTTAACAAAATAGTTTTAGAATATTACACCAAGATGACGCAAGAATATGATAATGGAAATATCAAACCACCTGAAGTCATCCTTCCTCCAGTCCCTGATATACCTGAAGGCTGCACCATCCTCCCCTCCCCCCATCAATATTTACTGCCATCGGTCATCTCTTGGGATCCTTTACAGCAGCTTGATTGCTTCAAAGATGGAATAAAATGTCCATTTGAGGCCCATGGTGATGAGGAATATTTACTGGAACCCAGGAAATCACGCAAAGGGGAGTTTTGGTGGCATGCTGGATTGCGGTCTTCACTTACTCCACGACAGCTCTGTAGCTCAAGCTGGCCTGCTGTTCTTTTGAGTAGGATATATTTTTGTACGGGAAAGATAAATCACAGAAACTATATTGCACATGATCCAGAGATCTTGTCAAAGATCCCAGCGTCTGAGTCCCATAATATCCCCTTCATCTTACTCCACAGAACTGGGTTTACTAAGGAGCTTTCTGAAACAGTCTTGTCTCTAGTGACATCAGGCATGGATTTAGAAAATGTGGAACAAGTGATTTATCAACAGCACATTACAAATTTCACCCATTGCAAGGCAAAGTATGAGGAAGATGCGAAACTATGTCTTGCAAATGCCCAACTTCAAGAGATGTCAACTACATTTCCTGATTATAAACCTATTGGGGTTCCTTCAATGGAGATGATCCTAGCCTCCTTACTTGATAACTTCCAAGAAAGAAAACTTTATTACCATCAGAGGATGAGTGAGCTCTCAGGAAGGGTTTTATTAATGGGTTATTTTTACAAGGCAAGCCAGCAAATGGGTACCACAAGCACCGATGGGAATGGATGGGTCCCAAAGTATGACTACATTTATACTGTCATGAATGAAAATGGCCAAGTGATTGCTTGGCAAGTAACTAAGGGGACAAACACTGAAGATGTGTCAACCTTGATCAAGAATGTCCACCAACGTCTAACTAACAAAGGTGTAAACATTGACTTGATTCTCACACCAGATTGTTGCGAACAAAGAGATTGGTTGACTTCTGTTTTTGGGCCAAGAGTGTTAGTAAAAATGGACCCTTGCTTTGCTATCCAAAAACTAGAAAGAAGATTCAAGATAAGGAAAGGAGACCATGATCATGTGCAAACTTGTATCCAAGACTTTCGTCTTGTCTTCCAAAGAGGAACAGACTTGGGCTGCGAGCGCAAAGAAGATACACCATTATCAGGTGTAATAGCTGAGAAATTGGATTCTTTTATTTCTCAATGGAAGAATGTCAGAGGAGAAAGTAACGAGAGATTGTTGCATGATCCTGCCTTACGAGAACTGGAGTCATTAAAATGCTGTGTCAGTAATGGCTGTTTAACTCACATTCCTCCAGACTTAGGGGCAAAGTTTGTGAATGAATTGAGGAAGTATCTTTATCCTGTTCTGCACAGACGCTTCTTGAATGCAGACTTAACTATTCCAGTTCTTACTTCGTTATTTTACTGTTGGAATGAAAGACATGGTGAAGCCTTTGAAGGAGAAGCTATTCCTATTTCTTCATATAAAGCTACTCTGGATGCCATTTCTTTCATTCCTACAGTTGAACAATTTGGTTGTGTTGAGAATGACCTTGGCCTTGACAAAGCTCAAGAAAATGAAAACTGTCAATCACCACTGACCCAACACCTGACACCAGTTCACTCAACCATGTTTCAAATTCTCTTTGCAACTGATCATGATTGCAGCAGCAATGCTGCCACACCTTTGACCGAGTCAAATGTGCACAACCTTGACATGGCAACTTTTAACAAAGTAGCTGTGCAAATAGAAAACTACACCCATGTCTTACAAACTCTCAAGTCACTTTACCCAGATAACTTCCAAGTCAATTTATGGCATCATCATCTACTTCCATGTTGCATTTCACTATTAAGCAGATGTGACTGTCTACTTGAAGACAAGGCCACCCTTGACAGCAAAATGAAGACAAATCTGGAATCATTGGGTGGGAGTTTGGTGAAAGATGAGAGTGATTCTGATGGATTTTTTATTGCGCTGGCTTTGGGTATTAATGAAATGATGATTTCTTTGGAGAAGGAAAACCCTACAGAATTAGCTCAACTAAAAGAACATTTAACTTCGGTTGGTTACATTGTAGATGAATTCAGTGATGATTTAAACAATGCATGCGTTGCAGTCCTGCGCCAAATCATTTGTACAGAATGGCAGAAGAACAAGGCCAAATATGCTAAGCTTTTGATGTCACCTTTGCTTGATCTTGAAGTAGAAGCAGATGCATTCCAACACAAAGGATACTATCAAGGTTTGAATGACAGTACACTTAATTACATGCCTGCCTTGGTCATGTGATGTTGATCATCAATCCAATGTGGCTAGTTATCATGTCCATCAGTTATTTAGCAGCCTTTATTTTCAGCATAGTTAATAAGGGAAATGGATTCCTTTCTATCAATGTTGTTAGCTCTGAATGTATTGTGCAATTTATGTTCCTTTTTACAAGTTACGTCAAATTTTAATTAAATTTCAAGGAGTTAAAATTCCAAGCAACGTCATATTTAATGCTTTTCTTTTCTTTTGTAGCCGAGATGGCCAACATTTTGCCTATTGCTGCTATTCAAGTATTCAAGATTCCTCTCGTTATCTTCACTTCAATGGACAAATTTCCTGTTCTGCCACTGGTGCCTGTAGACAAACTAGTTACATCCAAGTGTCTTTACATGGCACATTCTGCAGCAGGCTTTGGTAGCTACTACCCAGTAACTGTCACTGTTCCCAAGAAATCCTCAGACAAGCCAAAACATGTCTGCCGTTGTGGCCTTGGTAATTCAAAGAATAAACAAGAGAGAAGCTTTTGTATCCATGTTCCAGGAAGGTACCTAACAAGGTGCGAGTGTTTCCGTAATGGGGTGGCATGTAACCACTTGTGTCGCTGTTTTAACTGTGCTAATCCACAAGGCACATCTAAGGAGAGCAGGGCTTTGCATGCCTGTCAGAAGACCAGACTACGTGGAAGACACAAGCTTCAACAGATTAGAAGGCATCCTTCTAGTCTAGAAGATAGTGAGATGAAGACCTTGTGGAATGAACAGGAATGTCTTGCATTTCAGTTTATTGCCAATGCCTTAAAATTTTCAGACAATCATTCTTACACAGAAGGCAACAACCCAGAAAGAATCCTAGAAGAGTACCAGAACCTACAACAATGCTGTGGTAACACCAAGTTCATGAAGGAAAAAACACTTGATGAAATTAAAGTACACTTGAAAATGTTTTCAAGAAACCTCGAGACATTCCAAGCACTTTACATGAAACAAAGTGAAGAAAACTGGGGTAATGTGCAAGTCAGTTCTGTAGATGTTGAAATGTCTGGAGGAAACCAGCTAGTTGTAATAGTGGAAAGTTCAGAGTAATTCAAAAGGATGGGAGAAAATTGGGGATTATTCTGGTAGTAAAGTTGAAGAGAATGGTTAAAAATATTAGTTTGTCACTGAAGTTCCTATTATTAAGCAATGAGATCTTTCATAAAGCTCAATGGCCAAACACCAGTTTTCATTCGATGCAAATTGGTGTTTTTGAAGACCACAGACTAATTTGCACAGGCTTAGCTTATCAATAGGTAAGCTATTCACAGATACCATTAAAAGTCTGTAGGATTTCAAGGCATTGGTATTGTTCAAGCTGCACCTTCTTTATTTTACCTTTGACTTTTGCAAGTGATGTGCTCCAATTACTAGCCTGTGCTGATGAGTCTTATGTCACAGTGGTATATATTGAATGAGAAAAGGAACTATTGCACTAGTTTAAAATCTCAGTTCTTCTTGGGGAAAAAAAGACAGTGATAAATATTTAATACTGTTATTGACAAAAGAAGAGACTTGAGCTCCAAATACTATTTTGCTACCATATTATATAGCTTGATACTCTATCATGTGTTTATAATTGTTTCTATTTTGTCTAATTTTTTGTGGATATTTTGTACATATTATTTACACATTCTGTACAATAAATTATACAAAACGCCCTTTGGCCAGATTTATCTTGAAGAATCGTCTTGACCTTGTTTTTGGGCTTGCTGTGGTGGGTTGATTCGCATTCTCTTTCTTGAGTAATACTGCCAGTGAAGTATTTGTTGTTCATCAATGAATTTAGCACAAGGTGGATTGACTAGTTCTCTTCTGAAGTGCTCATACTGTAGCAGTTCTAAGAAGTGGAGACACTGTGGGTACCTGACAGACAAATATTTATTAATCTTTAATAATATTAATGAGATTTAACAATGGTTTTACAGAGTTGTTCTTCTCTCACTAAACTCCAATTGGAATTTAGAAGTTGATTTCTACACAGGAACCCAAAGAAAACCCTTAAAGCACAGGAGAGAATCAACAAGCAACTCTACTCACATACGCCACCCTCGAGTTTGGGAATTAAACCCAGGCTGAGTTTGTAAGAGTTGCTCAGGAAAAAGTTATAAGAGAAAATAAAAATGCCTCTGGTTGGGGAACCAGTTGCTGATCGAACTACACTAAATAACCCCATGAATAAGCCTGAAGCGAGATGACATTTTACCCCCGTCTCTAGACCATAATGCTTTTCACATTGCTTTTGTTCTTTAATTATGACTATTGTTCCTGTATTCTCTAAGGAATCAAAAATTTTAATATGGAAGAATTTTAAAAACTATTATGGTATAGAGTTGGGGGTAAAGCATCATCTCACTTCAGGCTTATTGTCATACATTTACTATAAGTTATATGTAAAGTAAGCTTTTATAAGTAATCAAATCCAAGACAAAGGGGCGCATGGTTCCTCTAAAATCCACAACCCCCTTGCCTGGCTACCCCTTCCCCCATCTCACACAGGACTTACATTGATTGGTGCATAACTTACTTCAGATACTTTGAATATTCTGGTCTTTTCCAGTAGAGAAGATACTTAAGGTAGTTTATGAATGACTTTTCTTTTAGGTATCCTCTCTGAGCTAGAACTGAAAAAAAGTACATTATTATAAGATAAGACATTTATTTAAAACCCATGTCATCAACTCTTGCCTAGGAAGCCGCAACAACACGTTCTGAGACTTCATTAATGTTTCATACACAATATCATAAGACATAACAGTGGGTAAAAACAATTAAATTCTTATAAATACGGTAAGAAAAATGTATGTCCGAATTTCTTACAATTCAAATAGTAAGGATTTCCAAGACACTGGACAAATTCCAATTCCACTTGAAATCTCGTTCTGGCTAAGTCTTCTGAACCTAAAACAAACACACACATATATTGTTAATATCACTATCATTCCATATGAGCAGTTATTCAGGCTTTAACTCAAAGAGAAGACAGTCTTTTACCGTCATTCTGTTCTGCTTGATTGTAGCCCATTGAACTTCCAGACGCCATTTTGAATTCACGCGACCGACCGCTGGAACTGGTCGTGGGCGACACCAAGTGAGTATTATGGGATGTCTTCTCGACTCTTTCCAAAATGGCGGAAGAGTTTGGACCACGTTACGGGAACAGAGGAGGTGGATTTTTCGATCAATTCGGAGGAGAAAACCGGTGAGACCAAATGAAATGCTTAGTTCCATTATCACTGAAATCTCATATCTGAATTCTGGTTTTATAGTGACAGAGGAGGCGGTAGAAATCGCGGTGGTCGTGGATCTGCACCGTTTCCAACAGAACCCCCTTTCACGGCCTTTGTAGGGAATCTTCCACCAAATACTATCCAAGGAGATCTCGATCAGATTTTTGAAGGATTAAAGGTTTGTTATAGGAAATATCATTTAGCGAGGTGCTTTGTGGTTTGTTCAACTGTTGTTGTGTATAACTAATTCATTGTTTCCGAGGTACACTTGCATGTACGCGTGTCTCTGGCCTCTCTGTCCCATACATTTTAACTTTATGAAGAATCACTGTTTCTCTTTGGCTTGATTCTGCACATCTGTTGCACCTTTTTACTTGTACAATCTTCATAATGTCTTCATCATAAGTAGTTCTTTGGTTGTAATGTTTATGTAGAATTTTATTACCGAAATGTTTTTACAAATTAATGAATGCACGTGCATGTGAGAAAAATATTAAAATGGTGCTTGCTGCTCATTATCAACAAACATGTTAACTTAAGATAGTAACCAAAGCAAAATTTACATCCTGGATTTCTATTTTTATTAGATCCGCAGTATTCGATTGGTGAGAGACAAAGAAAGTGATAAATTTAAAGGTAAATAAGCCTTGAAAAATTCCAATTAATAATATAATGATAATAATAATGGGGTGCTTCTATAGCACATTTCACATGGTCTCAATGCGCTTTTCATTAAGGACCAGTGGAGGACTTTACGGGCTGCATATTAAGGCGCTATTAGCAACTGTGCAGCTTATAATCATAATCGATTTGTTAGTACATTAGTGTTATGCCTCCAAATTGGGAGGTAACTCCCAATAGAGGTAACTTAAGGTTAATTTATCTTAATTTTAATTAAAGATCTTGAAAAATCTTTGAGAAAAATCAAGAGATTGGTTTATAATAGTTTTGAACTTCCAAGTTGTAAAATATCCCTTTTTTTTGGTCATTTTAATGCTTGCGCACAAACCATTTTTGCCATGCCATTTACAGCACTATCCATTCACAAACGTGAAATCGTATAATCTGACAATATGATGAAGTAGGTTTTGGTGGACGTCAATCAATGCGTTTCCATGACATTCTATTGGCACATGGCCTTAAAAGCTTTGTGCTTTCTGACAATGCTGAGAAACTATTTGATTGCTGTCTACCAAAACTCTATTATGTCTTGACAAAAAATTGCATGATTTTGCACATGTGATTCAAAAGTGCTGTAAAATACAACCGATCAGAATTGTTATATAGTATTATTCAATCGAAATCCTGTAATATATTGGCAGTATTCCACTGTTTCTTTTCTGTTCATTTTGAGCCTAGTATATGGTGTGGGGTTAAAATGGTTGTTACTTGTAGAGGGCTAAAAATAACAGTCAGTCATCAGGCAGTGTCCAATCAAATTTGGAACATGTTGATCAAATTGGAATTGAGGTACAAATGAGCTGAGACAAATTTTCGCTGGTCATCATTACCAGCCAGTATTTTCTGCCTGCTTGGGAATTTCCATGATAGCCCACTTCAAAGACATTGTGTAACTGGTAATAATCATTCAAGGATGTTAGATATTATTCTTAATCTACCTTGCTCTATAGAATGCTTTATTTTAGATCTGTAGACTAGTATAAAGCAAGTGGTCCATGGGTAATGATTGTTCATATTTTTATATTTCGTTAGGATTTTGTTATGTTGAGTTTGATGATGCAGATTCCCTACAAGAAGCCTTGACATTTGATGGCTGTGTGAGTAAAACTAGATTTATTTCAGGGAAACATTATACTAGAACGAAATTAAAATAGGTAAATATTTTTTTTCATTGTTTTTTTCATTTCAGGGAAACATTATACTAGAACGAAATTAAAATAGTTAAATATTTTTTTCATTGTTTGGAATTCTATTTCTTCTTATTTTTATCATATTCACAGTTCTTAGGTGGATCTGAAAGGTCCCTGAGAGTTAATATTGCTGAACAAAAAAGAGACAACAGAGATAGAGGACGAGGAGGAGGGCGTGGTGGGCACAGAGGAGGCTTTGGTGGACAAGACAGAGGTAAATGGTAGAATAATAAACTCCCTTTATTAATTGGAATTGAGATATTTCTCATAAATGATCATATTATTCCATACTATATGGAATTGAGTTATTTCTCATGTAAAATATCCATATTATTCCATTATTGTTTTAATATTTTCTGTTATAATAAAGCAATTCCTTATTTTCAAGAATTGGGAAGAGAAAACGAATTAAGGAAGGAATCCCCACACCCGATCATGAGCTGCTTTTGATCCTATTTTTAGAATCATTAATTTGTTTGTTTGTTTTTCTGCACACCCATATTACACACGCTCTACACTGTTTGCTCAGGTTTTGTTGTGTTTATTTATTTATTGTTTGAATATATTTAACTAGGCTTTGAAGACAGAGGTGGAAGATATGGAGGTAATATTAATGAATTTTATTTAGAAAAAGTAGCATATATGACTTGTAGCTCACTAGTTTCAATAGGTATTTGCATTTTGTCATCATTTAATACCTCTGCTTTCTTTGTTATTCAATTATCTATTTCCTCAGTATAAATTATGAGAAAATGCTGCTGAACTGAACAAGAGAACAAAAATGCAGCTTGGGATTTATGGATAGGAAATGATAGTAATTGATATTTTAATTTTATTTATTATCCTCTGAGTACACCAAAATGTCAGAATAAATCAGATAATCAGAGACAACCCATTCAGACAACCCACTTTCCCTTATATATTTGAAAACTAGATTTAAAAACTTTTAAAACACATCAGTACTTTAATTGAAATAAAAAATGCCATACTTAGGAGCATTGTGTCCTAATTTTCAGGATTCGATGATAGAGGAGGGCGACGAGGAGGACATGGAGGAGGTATATGGAAAATAAACAATAATTGGATGATATGGACAATAAACAATGTCATTGTTGGTCAAATTGGTCAATTGATCTGGGCATGACATTAAAAAATTGGTCAAAATGGTGAAGTGAATATTGACGAATATTTACCAAGATGAAGTTAAGCGGGTAAATATTTATGATATTCACTGAGCCTAAGGTGAATAATATTGTTTCAGTTAATTTTTGAACTTGTATGCAAGAGAAAAAGATGAAATTGAGTATTAAAAAATGTCTTAGTATTACTTTCCCATTGGCAAACTTTGGAACACCTCATAACCACCACTTAATGAGGGATTTTGTCTCATAATAACTAGTCAATTGACCAATCACAGTGCTTGAAACTCTTTATTTCAAATAAACTCAATATTCAAGTCTAAAATATCATACTCATGAATAATTAGAGAATAATATTGCACACCAGATTCACAAATATTAGGGGGGGGGGGGGGGAATAGTAATCAGGACCAGGAACCTTTTAAATTGAGCAATAGAACTTCACTGCACTATAGAAATTTGTTACCTCAGAGAGGGTCTATAAAAATTGATATTATTTGAATTATTTGAAAGAGTGAAGAATTACTCTTTCTTATCCTTTTTCATATATCTTTCATATATCACCAATCATCTTGAAGTTGCTTTAGAAGTTGCCAAATAGTCCCCTTCACAGTTCCCTGCTCCATCTTGAAAGGTAGCTGTGCCTTTGCTTGTGATGATAGAGACCTTTTTTTAACACCTAGTACAATAATTGTATTTATAATTATTATTCATGTGTCTCTTTCATTACAAGCTCACTGTTCATTTTTCTTCAATGCAAAGGCACAGCGACCTTTCAAGATGGCACATTAACTGCAAAGGGGACTATTGGGTGTGTTATTAGAACTAGCCATAGATAAATGAATACTAACAATATTTTGCATTGTACTAAAGGATTTGGTGACTGGTCTGATGGAGGAAGGGGAGGGCCTCCACGAGATAGGGGCATGAGGGGAGGTGGACCCCACAATCAAGAAAATTTTGAAGAATTCAAAGAGCCATCACCTGGTATGCTGTCATCTCTAGTCAGCTCCTGTACTTATTTATTTTATTTATTCATAACAACTTTATTTGCAAAAAAAAGATGACAAGGAAATGCAAAAAGGGTGTTGACAGGAAGGATCTAAATCCCCATATAAAGTCAACCCCCACTAAGTCAGGATATAGAATTAAGAAAGATGAGGATTCAAACATTTTTTAAAACTGGGACAAAGAACATTACCAAGATCGTAGTCAATTGCTGGGTTTTTACTGGTCGCCATTTCCTGTCTCATGAGGATTGTCTATCAGTTGAATCATGAGTTTTCAATATAATTTTTTCCTGGTTGACAGCACATGGTGTTTGATCATCATTTGGAGCAGATAATGAGATTTGTAAACACTTTTATCAGCTGATTGAAACCCTTCAATATACCTCATTCCTTCTGGTGCAATGTTTTCCCATTTTAGACCAGGTGTCATTCCCTAGAACATCATTTCTTTGTTGAATTGTTGCATATATGTCTAAGTAATGGGAAAACATTGCACCTGTTAACATAGCATGTAATACTGATCCTACTTCCCATTTATTTATTTTTTTCAATTTTCCTCATTACAGAGGATTTAGCAAGAAGACCAAAGCTGAAACTCAAACCTCGTACAGTCAAGAAAGAGGAGGTGGATGAAGTTGCAATGTCAACTGAAAGATTAAAAATATTCGGAGGAGGGAAGCCAAGGGTTGAGCAGGCTGTTGAAAAAAGGGAAGAAACCAATCCAGAAACCAATCCAGAAACTGGTGAAGAAAAGCCTTCTGGCTAGGTAAGTATATCCCGTTAAAAACTCAGTATGAAATTTAAAATGGCAGTAACATTAACATGGTGACAGGGCTTAAAATAAGGGCTGATCAGTCACCAAGCATGATCTGGCTTAATGGTTCTGGTCAAAATGACCGCCAAGGCAAAGATTTTGCAAGACAAGTCCATGTTTTGGCCGGACATTTTCTGATGTCCGGCCATTAATTTAAGCCCTGAATTTAATGAATGAAAAGAAGAATCCTAGATGCCTTTGCAAGACTCTCACCTGTCTTACACAGCATTTTTCAAATAGTTTATGGAAATCATAAGACCTTTTAGCTTAGGGTGTAATGTTTCTCTTGAGAATATGATAACACACACCAAAAAACTAGTACAAAATTAGTAAATGATAATGAAGTTGCAGCCATAATTGCATTCAGCATTATCATTAACCTCTGATCTCCTCTCTTTTCTCCCCACAGATTTGAAGCTCAAATTTACTTTGGAAAAAGCTGTCTCCATATATTTTATGCTATGAAAGTTCTGATGATATTAGCTCGAGACCACAATGGGCATTTCAAAGTATTTGCAATAAAATCGAAAAACCACACAACAAACTATTGTCCACAGAAGTATCCATTAAATATGTCTTGTCTTTGGGCTTTCAGAGCTACAAATACAAGAAACAGGATTTGTCTTGTCACTTGTATGTATGCTACTAAGTTTTCTGGATTTTATATAATTCATTTTGAATACTACATGTATGTCAATAAGCCTTGGCTCTGTTCTTGAAACATTTCTTTATTATTTTGAATGTGTGCAGCCTGTATTTATACTTTGAATTGAACTCTACAGGTTTGCATTCATAAAGAATTATTTTAGTATTTTTATTGTTGTGCTATCATTTAGATATTTATGACTATTATTGTTCAACATGTATTGCAGAAAGGGAGGGCTGAAGGGGATTCGGGCTTCCCCACCTTTTGTTAATATTTACTAAATTTTCAAGTCTCAGTTCCAACTTATAGTCTGCTATGTTTTCAAATGGACTACATCGACAATACAGTGGCCATCTTTCCAAGTGACAAAACAAAACCAAGATGACAGAAAACATATAGTTTGTTGTGTTTGTCTAGTTTCTTTTATGGGTAAAGATGATCCATGAACCATTCTTATTCATCTTTTGTCGTAATCTCCAATGGTGAGCTGATAATATCAATCAACGTTGTTACTGTAACGAAACTTCATTTGTCTATAATGCTCCAAATGCCTTGCAATCCAAGGTGACCACTATATTGTCAAAGTAGTCCATTTGAACCCTCCCCTAACATTGTAAGGTATTCCATGGTTCTCCAAAATTTTGCTAATATTGTTTACAGCATTTGACATCTGTCAATCAATTTGAGACTCCAAGCAACCTTTATACTGCATAATAGAAATTCAATTTTCGTTGTATTTTTCTTGAACCTTATTTATGACTGCTTGTAACAACCAAAACTGTTTTTAGTGACTGGGCAACAAGGTCAAGAAGTTTCAATGGTAATTGTCATAAATATACACATCTAGCGCATAGAAGTAGTATAAATATACTTCCAACGGCAGCATAAGTTAATGTTTTTTTTTAAAACTATTGGTCCTAATAAAGCAGTTTTGTTTTAAGCATACCTAGTGATTCACTTTTTGAGGTCTTGAAGCAAACCAAAATATTAGTAGTAATAGTAATGTGCACAGTTATATTTCCCTCGAATAACGAGGTTTGATACAGAGCACAAATTTAAAAAAATGTCATTTAGAATTATTGCAATTTGAGGTTGAATGCTATAAAATAAAATACTGTATCAATTCATAAACAGTTTGTAGCTTGTGGTGACAGAGATGCACTTGCCTGGTGTCATCAATATTTTAATTCCCTTGTACCACCTTTATTAATTTGATATTGTTTTTCTGTGTGTGTATGTTTTTATTGTTGTTTTGTTTGTTTTTTGTTTTTTTTGCCCTAAATGTTATATTCCAACTTAATTTGTGAGTAAACCAAGCTTTAAAGCCTTAAGACTTAAATCAACCCAGAGGTTGGTGTCATTGTTCAAATAAGATGGAAGATATTATTAATTGGCAGATATAGTATAGAGAATGACTTAAAGCCATGTGAAATGCGGAAGCTTTCCACTGACCCCCACCTTCCTTTAATATCCAACAACAACAGCAACAATATCCACTTTCAAGGCATTCATATACTCCCACCCCCATCCCCCATCGCATCCCCTCTGCCTGAATTTTTAAACGCCAATGAGGGGTTATTGGGTTGCCTCTAAGTTAGTTTCCCGTGAGCGCTATTCAAAAGCCTAGTAACTAGTTGACGTGTTCAACGGTCAGCGGTATCTTGTCTATCAGCAGATTTTTATTCCATCTTTATTTTACGTACAGACATAAAAACACACCAAAAACACCTTTGTTCGTAATCAAAATGGTAAGTATCGTTATTCCTACCTGAAAGGATGAATGTCCTACTAGTATGATTGATTTTCTCCCCTTTTTTGTTATTTAAGTCCGCAATATTTAACTTTGAAAGTCTGTTGACGGTCTTCCTGCTGTTAATCTGTACCTGTGCATATGTTCGATCCATCTACCCATCTTTGCTGGATAAGAATAAAACTGGGTGAGTAGATCGCAATAAATCCAACTGGTATACACGAAGTAGAAAGAGACTTGATGGTCAAAAGAATACAATTGTCTTTAGAAAGAATTTTTGAGTGCTTTTGGGACAATGTAATTATTGTTCTAAGGTAATCAAGTTATAAACTGAGGTAATCAAGTCATAAACTACAAGTTTAAATCACTTATGTTCTATTGTTTTAAGGTAACATTATTAAAATATTTATTAACTTCAATCAGTATGGTTTTTCATTAACAATTAATATATATTTTTGTATATTTTTAGACTTTTGGGCATATTTTGGAAAGCTGCTAGAATAGGTAAAAAATCCAAAGGAAGTTATTGCATTTGAATTTGTTTTTTATACGACTATCAAGGGAATCAAGGATGGTGTTGCAGTAGTGTAGTTACCTCATACTTCTGGGGTCTCCCATGGGTTGAGGGGTTTCCCCTAAGCTCTCTGGTTTTTCTCCCTCTACAAAACCAATCATATGAATTCCAATTTCGATCTGGATCTGTGAGGTATCCGTGCCCTGACTTAGATCAGCCCAGAGGTGGTTTCAGGGTTTGATCTGTGAGATATCCATGCCCTGACTTAGATCAGCCCGGTGGTTGTTTCAGGGTTCAATCTGTGAGTTAGCCATACCCTGACTTAGTTCAGTCTAGAGTTTGAAGAAAACCTTCTTTATAACTAATATTACATCACAGTGTCCAATTATACCCTGCTAGCAGAGATCTTTTTCTGCTCTCCATTATGGTTGTATCAGCCTGCCCTACGAAGGGGAAGTAAAAACAACCTCTGCTGGCAGGGTAGACCAATCATACTATTAAAGAAAGTCACGTATAATTTATGGCTATATTTTTGTCCTTGAATTCTAGGAGAAAGAAAGAGTCCCTATGTTGCATTATGTTGTCTAGCTATGGCAGGAAGTATTCTTTTTTGGCACTAACAGTAACTTTATAGAATAATGATACAATTACATACAGTGTTTGCGATGGTGACCAAAGATGAAATAAATCCTGGAGGTGTGGATGAGAAACAGCTCTTGAGACAATGGCTATAATATCTTTAAAATAACAGGTCTAAATTCAAAGGGATTATCAAACATGAGGACATGCTGACAGGAAACTTGATAAAGGAAATTTTTGCATCATGTCGACTGTATCAAATAGTTTAAATTGGATAGGCAGTGGTCTTACATCCTGTTGAAGTGCCATTCTGTTGATACATACATTTATGTGACAGTTTCTAGTTTATAAACTGATCATTGAGGTAAAAACTGGATCGATTATGTGACTGTTTAACTAGTAGGAGACATTAAATAGTTGCCATCTTGAAAGGTATATTTTCTAAAACCATTCCACAATGCACAGTCTGCAATGCTAACTTTTTCCAATTTTTTCCCCCTCCAGCCTCAAAATGGCTTATAATCATCATATCAACATACTCTTATTCCAAAAAAAAACTTTTTCATCAACAATGGCGATAGGCAATTGCTCATTCCAATTCTTGTTAACAACACAGAGGTTAGTCTTGAGATATCCGCAGTGTTGTTTTTAGCGGATAAAACCATCGTAGACCTCAAGTTTAGCTGCATGCCCATAATTCCTTTTCATTGTAGAATGACCTATCACTTTTGGTGATGACAACGTTTTTTTCGAAATAGGTGTATACTATTAAAATGGGATATTTGTGTAATATACTTTTTTAACTTAATAAGTATATATTGTGAATACTTTCTATGGCGCAAAGCCTACTCATGTATTTAACCTGTTTCTCTATCAACAAATTAATGTAGCTTATATATTAACATTTAGAAATCAGAAAATAAATTTATAAATACAGATTTTAAATAACATACTTTAGAATTGGTTTATCTAGCCTCCTTCGAAGCTGTTCTAAAGGTCCTAAGACACGCAGTAAGTTACAATTGAAGTTTATTCGCTATTAACGCTGAAAATCCACAAAATTCCAAATCCCCATACTTTCTCTCAAATGCAGAGATTGGGCTGCCTATGCAAAAATGGTGGTATTTTAATACTGGGCTTCCTGTGTGTTAAGTAACATGGCCGCGGCCACGACAAAATTTACATCGAAGTCGAAATCTTTCGTAAATCATTCCTTCTTTTTACCCACTCGTTTACTTGAATTTCGTAACACAAACCTTACTTGTTTAGCCATCAAGAGACAGTTTACGGGTCTTTCTAGTGGTAAAGAAGTGTTGTTTAAGAGTCAAAGAAGTTTCCGAAGTGTGTTCTTGGCGTTTGGGGCAGGTGTGTCGCTAGCTTGTGTGCTTGTTCTTCGAGAACGAAATAGGAAAGTGAAATGCGAGGAACAGCCACTTGATAATGTTGAATCTGATGATTTAAAGCCTAAATCTTCAGACGTATCCTTTAAAATGGGGAGAAAGCGTTGTGTGGTGACACTTATAGCGGCTGCAGGGAGACTAGGAGCGCAGCCCAATGATTTGCGACTGCCCGCGAAAAACTTTGGTGGACAATTATATCTCCTCAAACCTAGGAGCAGTATATCTCCATATGTGTTTTTTTGGTCTGTTTTTCGTATTGATGGTTTTCACAGCCGCCAAGTTGGATGAATTTAACAAAAGATTCGTCATTAGTGTCTTTTGTTATATCATCTAACATGGCCGCCGTGTCTTTTGTTATTTCATTCTCTTGGGAATGATTAAAAACCATCAAAATAAAAGAAGTACTAGATTAGCTGCACCATCCTCCTAACAACCCTGAAGCCTGGTTTTTCCCAGCATGAGTGCCGGAGGAGCTTTTGTTTCTGACTGAGATGGTCTATCATTCGCTTCTGCAGAGCCTAATTGCCAGTATTACTGGGCATGCTTGGCACTTTAACAAGTATGCATTGTGAGAATTATGACAGGAATCTGGGGTTAAGAGTCTAAATGAATTGAAATAGAGAGGCCAATTAATCCTTAATAATAACAAGCTTTATCCCAGAACAAGGTTACTGGACCCTGTCTCCTTGAAGGTGGCCATAGAGGAGTCTCATGTTTTCCTTCAACAAGTCCGTGAAGAAACTGGTGCTCCAGGCTTAGTTGTGGCTGTCAGTATTGACGGCAAGCTGGTTTGGAGTGAAGGATTAGGATATGCCGATCTTGAAAATAATGTTAAATGCACGCCAAAGACGGTCATGAGAATAGCAAGCATTAGCAAACCATTAACAGCAGCTGCTGCAGGTAATGTATTTGATTTCGGGATTGGTATTTTAAGTGAGTTCTATTGCTGCTAATGATGATGATTATAGTGATAAAATACAATATGTACAGCAGAAACAGAGTTCCTTAAAATTGCGATGGAGTATTATTTCAGAAAATATTTCAGATTTGGATACATAAGACTAAAAGTGGAGGGGGGGATGCTGAGATTTGCATAATGTAGTAGATATTAGCAAAAAATGTGTATGGGGGGGGGGGGGGGTGGGTAGGCTTTAGCCCCTAGCACTTCCCTATTTGAAATCCCCTTTATAGGTAGGATACCTTTTAAAATTTGTCTGTATGACTTTCAAGGGTTTCTCCAAGTACTCTGTTTTCCTCCCTCTGATTCCTGCCTCTGAAAAATCAACATGCAGGTTGCAAGTTGCGCAAGTTAGCCCCTAGCACTTCCCTATTTGAAATCCCCTTTATAGGTAGGATACCTTTTAAAATTTGTCTGTATGACTTTCAAGGGTTTCTCCAAGTACTCTGTTTTCCTCCCTCTGATTCCTGCCTCTGAAAAATCAACATGCAGGTTGCAAGTTGCGCACATAGAATATTTAACCTAGCAGTAGTGTGTGTACCTGAAAAAGGACCAAACTGAATCAACCCTGTATCTATAATTATTTGTCCCAATTATAACAAAGGGAAATAAATGGATTTACATCTTGAAGGAACGTTTTATAATCATAATTAATTCCAATCTTCATTATGCCAGGTAAACTTTACGAGCAAGACAAACTCGACATAGATGCTCCAATACAGAAGTATGTACCCGCATTTCCGCTAAAGTTCTACAAAGGAAAACAAGTTACTATAACAACGAGGCAGCTGCTCTCCCACCTTGGGGGCATCCGGCATTATGATAAAAATACTTTGCCAAAAGAAGACTGCAGCAACACAAAGGTAAAAAAATTATACTTATATATTTTTAACAATTGATTTAAGTAGTAAAATACATCCTCATACATTTAATTCTAGTCATATGGTTTCAGGCTTATCTTAGGGTATAACTGATTACAATATTGAATGTTGTATTGTGTGTTCATGTACGATATATAAGTTGCTATATAAGGTGAAAAAAAAGTGTAATAATTACGCGTAATAATTAATTACACATTAATCAAAGTAGAGTAAAATATCTACTAAATCAGCTAAAATATAATAATAATAATGACAATTAATTTTTTTAAAGAGTACTTTGATTTGTGTATTAACCATTCTGAGGTTGAGGAAAAAACTGGGTCGAGTTTCCACCTGCAGTGCATTGTGGGACTGTTTAAGGGGACAAAATAGATGCCATTTTGGATATATGTTCTCTCAAACATTCCCATTATTCAATGCAATGCCAACTCAATCCAGTTCTTTTCCCAACCTAGGAATAGCTAATGAAAGCCAACCAGAGATTGATTGGCTGGTGACAAAAGCAACTCGTGACATAGTTAACTATGTTTACTATTAACTATGCTCGTGACGAGCTTTTGTGAAAATAGTTGAGATATTACAGTTCAAATTCAAAAACCGTAGGTACCTAGAATATTCCAGGAATTTTCTATTGTTCTTTGACCAATCAGAATTGACTTTTTAACCACAAGATAATGGAAAGATAACAACAACACTTCTGATTGGCTATTAAACATTTTTTGAAATATTTCTGCACTGTAGTTGCCCACGATTTTTCGATTCGCACTGTTACACCACAATGGTTGTGCTAGTAAACATGGAGTATCAGAAATGAAACATTTAGAAGCGGTCCTCGATCAAGATTTCGTAATGCTTAGGAGTATTGATTAAGCGCCCCTCTCCATCTAAATTTTCTAATGAACAATCTGGGGCACGCTTGATCAAGAAGCGGTGTAATAACTTGGACGCCACCAAGAAAACGACACGTTTAGCCATTGATTCTCCAATACATACTCGCCGACCTGCTCCAAAAGGCAAGTAAGCTACATTATTGACTGCAAAACGACCATTCTCATCAATGAACCTGGTTGGATCAAAATCATCTGGGTTGTTCCAGAACTTCTTGTCGTGGTTTAGATCCCAATCATTGATAAAGACCATGGTGTCTTTAGGGATGAAGTAGCCGTCCAAAGTCGTGTCTCGTGTAGCCTTGTGTGGTAGTAGTAGTGGCACTAGGCTAGAATAGCGCAACGTTTCTGCTATTGTCGCCTGTAGGTAGTGGAGATTATCTCGGTCATTCAACTCTGGTTCGCGCTCACGACCTACGACGCGCTCGAGCTCGGCGTGGATTTTTGCTTGGATTTCTTGATGACGGGCAAGGTAGATGATCATCCATAGAATAGTAGTAGTTGTAGTTTCCTGACCAGCGATGAAGACATCCTGCATAGTCATAATCACGTTGTCTGTTTGGATCATTTGCTTGGCTGTGCTATCTAGTTTTTCTTCCTCGAGTTTAGCCTTGAGTAGTGCGTCAGTGAGATCTCGTATTTTACCCTCCTCGTACGTATCTACGTGTTCTTTGTACTTACGGTTGAGAACTCTGTCTCTCGAGGCGATAATTTGGTTGAAAGCCTTGGTGTGTTTGATTGGGAAGTGAATGAGCCATGGAAACAGGTCCAATACTCCTCCAATCACCCAAGTGGCGTTGTGGTTGTTCTCTGTTATCTCAAGGAACTCCTCATCATCGATATCGTACCTTTCACCAAACACAATGGCACAGATGATATTCATGTTCAACAAAGAAATGTCATTCCTTGGGCTGAAAGGCTTTGATTCCTTAGCTTTAAATCTGAAGTTTTACAAAAGTTTATTGCATTAGGGAATTGTTACTTCGTGGGCTAAAAGGCTTCGATTCCTTAGCTTTAAATCTGAAGTTTTACAAAAGTTTATTGCATTAGGGAATTGCTAAGACTCGGCATCACATAGTCAAGTTTCTCAATTTCCTTCATTCGGGGGTTTTCTCCTGTGTGAACCCGTCGTCTCGGCCTTTTATACAGGGATCCAACTTCCCGCCAAAACCAGCACTGTGAACGTCGTAGCAATAATAAATAACCTGGTGCCTCTTATCCTTAATCCTGGGATCAATCCTCCCGCCAAAACTGTGATCGTCGAAGAGACAATAAATAATCTACCTAACCTACGTAACACAGGGTACACGCTCTTGAACAACTTTACAAACCTTTTTATCAACTCTTCAATTTCCATGGTAACTTTTTCCTCGAGTTTGGGAGCGTACATACGAAGAGCAGAGTGTGTAAGCTTTCTCTGTAGAACCAACGTCGGGTTGAAGTCGGTAAACCCAATTCCCTTGGATCCCCTGGAGAAGACATTTCCAGTGAAAGTAAGAGGGCGCCCTGAGAAGTCATCCTTTTTAGACATCATTGCTTCACGCGCCAATTGGACAGAGTTGATGACCACGACTCTATGACCTTGTAAATACACAGTGAACAGGTTACCATATTTCTTAGCAAGCGCACTGAAGGCACGGTGCATTTGAGGCATAGAGCTGATGACGTTGTAGATGTTTCCGATCAGTGGTAGTGGCGGCGGGCCTGGCGGAAGGTTCGAGGGTTCTCGTAGGCGTCCAATCAAGTGTTGTAGTAGGATTATAGTGATTATAAGGATAATGCCTTCTAAAATCATCTCGTAACGGCTTTAGGAACAACTACAAAAAATCGGTATCATTAATTGTTTTGGAAGTGGAAAACATTTCAGTCGTATTCGATAACTAATGTCGAAACCGACTTACGCTTTTTAGTGCGCGTGTGCATTTTTGGCGCGGAAGTTCCCGCGAAATTCACAGGAAACTCCATGAACATAATCCATCAAGAGAACCTTATCAACTCTCGACCCCTGATTCCTGCGCATGCTCTACAAAATGCCAGAGTCTCTTGGAAACCCTTGCATTTCAGGAGCTCTTTTATAATGTTTCTCCAGAATTATTAGAAAGTGGCTCTACTTTTTGCGACAACCAGCGACATCGATTTTCGTTGTGTAAGAAGTTGCGTACTTTACTTGCGGGGTTAACGATCAACAATGGTCTGCAACTTGCGCTACAATGTTGCGCTACAAGTTGTATGATTTTGAACCCAAAAGGGTAAAGTAAAGTAAAAAAATACCACTCGGGTGCGAAGTCTGTTAGAGCTTGTTCCGAAAGTCCGAATTCAAAATAACGCCATCTCATGTTTGACTACAATTATACTTGATACTGCAGGGATATTTACCCCTGAGTTCGAGGATGGGTGGTCTGGGGTTGAGAAAGCATTTAATCGCAGTAATCTTTCAAAAATATGACAAACTTTATCTCTCTTCGTGTTAAAACAACGGTAGCCCAAGCTCGGTTTCTGTGGTGTCATGTTATAAGGAAATGTATGGGGATTCATCAAAAATTTCAAAAAAATCATTGAAACTGGTGGGGGAAAAATCCTTAAAACGGGCTAAATTCAAAAATAATAATAGCCAGGCAGAGCAAAAGAAGTGCTATTTCTCAATGATCGGGTAAAATTTCAAGGCTTTATTTCACGTTTCAATGATTTTATTGAAATATTTGATGAATCCCCATACATTTCCTTATAACATGACACCACAGAAACCAAGCTTGGGCTACCTGTGGTTAAAAATGATGAGATAAAATGCAAAAGAAACATTTCCAGCCCGTGAATTGCATCCTACATGTGTGCACACGTTAAAAGACACTTCCAAAAGCATTTTCGCTTTTTTTCTAGAACAGTGGTCACAGTCACTCAACCGAAATTGACATCTCTCATTAGTTTCTCGATGTTTCTTGTTCACAAAATTACTATGTTTAGCTAAGATACAATCGTAATTTTGTTATTCTAGCTTAAAGCAAAGATGATATGTTGAACTTTTAGTCTAGCTTTATGTGTTCAAACAGGATTGGGGGAAAAAAAACAGATTTCTGACTTCGCTAAAGTTCTATGAAGCGTAAACTCAAATTTATTGCAAATCATTAAACAAATCATTATTATCAGTAGTTCTTAAACAGTTAATTAGACTACGAGAATTGAAATATAAAAAAAGGTTTCTATTGAGATTGTACATCAACAATCTTATCTGTCAGGTTAATAAATAAACGAATGATAATAATGTGAAGCCAAGGAATTCATTAAGTAATTCTTTAGCTCTTAAATCTTCTTTAAAATTCTTCCCAGAAACTAGGTTCAGAATTAAAAAATGCTGTTTTTCGGGACCTTTGCTTATGTAATCAGTAATTTGCAAAACCAGAATTTTCATGGCTTATTATTGCTTCATTTTAGATGGTAATGGTGACTTGAAAAATTCTGTTTTCGCTAGATTTCTGTAGGTGTCCACTCTGCTATGTGCGATCGGAGGAGTTCGAAGCTACTTTTAAAAACATATATTTTCTATAGTCATCGTTCTGCATACTAAAATAATAAAGCCTCTCTTTTCAAGCGTCGAAATCGCCAACAAGAACATGTCGAACAGAAGTGCCTAAACTACGAATATTCGTATTACTAAGCAAATTCTTCCATAAACCATTGAAGCATAGCTGAGATAAAATGCTTAGTAATAAGGTATAATATAATAATATAACGTCATTACTATCATGATATGTAATTTATCCAAGTATTGGATGTGATTGCTACATTTTCTCATCACTCTAAAAGGCCCATCTTTATGCATGAAATCCTTTAAGTAGTTTTTACAAACTGGACTCTTAAGAATCCTCATTAGATGTCCTGCGTTAACATTACATGTACAGAACGTAAAAAAAATCTTCTCTTAAGTTTAAGTAATGTAGATGACGATTTTTCTAAAACCTACCTTCGATAAAGTAGCTGACTTCACCTCTTCGTTGAACTGATTCTTAAGTTTTGGTTTTTGCGAGCTTTTGATATTTGTTTAGATTAACAATAATGCAAATGTCGATCCAAGGCCAGGGTTAAGTGTTCAGCGTTTGATTTGAAGTGAACACAAGTGACGCTGACCGTAACACCAGGCGTTCAATGAAGTTCTAGATTTCATTTGCGGCAAAACGGGAGAAAATAAAATTTCCTGGTTTTCCCAAATACGGCAAAAATAGGACATTAAAGAATTTACCAACAGTAAAATGATTCAATGTTTGCGCAATTCGTTTTCTGGCCTTTTTAGTCAGTGGTTATAATGTGGTACAAAAATATCTTTTTGACTCTTTTTGCTCCTTGGGCTTCCGGTGTAGCCTCCTTTGCAGCCGTTCTTGGGGTCGTCACGCAACGTTTCCCTCAACGTTGCGTGACGACCCTAAGAACGGCTGCGAAGGAGGCTACTTCCGGTAGTGATTCCTAGTTTTTCTCTGCTGTAAGGTTTAACACAGGCATCCCAACGGAGAATATATGGGATAGCCCGCGGAGGAGGCTAGCGCTAGCCATCACGTGGTATAAATTTCACTGGATTGTGTTACGATCACCAAAATGTTCGGACATTGTTCTCGGATTTCGGTACGACTTTTACTCGGTTTTTTGAGTTAGCTTCCAAAATACAAGCAAAATATCATTTTTCTAACTTGATTAAAGCTTTTCATACTAAAATTTAGAGAAACAGATAAACAAACCAAGTAAATAACTAACCAACCATCTGTCTGTCCTCTTATTGATGATAAAAAATAACCAATCAGCGCGCGAGAAATTTGTAAGTTATTGTAAAATAATTAATATCTGTTATATGGAAATTAAGGGAGGTCACAACTGGAGTCTTTGGTTCGATTCCTAGACTTGGCATCACATGTAAATAGTGTCTTTGGGTCTCTCCTTTAATTCCAGGGCTTTACTCCGAGTTGTCCGGTTTTCCTCACCCGCAAATTCTCTAAATTACAATTCGTTGTTTGAATTAGCTGTGTATAAAAGGTGCAGCAAAACGAACTGACATGCTCAGGTCGGGGCGCAAGTTCCTGATCCCGTCTAACTAACATCGTCTCCGCCTCGCCCGAGCTACAATATACAAAAACAGTATTCCTTTATTTCGTTTAAAATAAACCCAGTGCAAGCATCTCGTGCATTGTGATTGGCTCAAAGAATTTCTTCAATTCCGTACCGTGAATGTTGTATGTCCGAGTATTTTTATTGGATAAGCAGTAATATCACGCCCTGTGATTGGTTCAAAGAATGTCATCTATGCGGAAGTGACTTTGCCGTGTGTGCTGCATGTCAAAGTTGTGCGATAGTCGTCACTAAATTTTAAACAAGACCAAACGTTGAAGTCAAAATTTTTATTTTAATATTTTTAATTTAGTAGTTAATAGCTCACCATACTGTTATTGAGGATTCACAGCCCTTATGCCCCCCACCACTTCCCTTTTAAAGGTCTGCCCATAGTACCTTTCTTGAGACCTAACCCTTCCCCCCCATACCACCACTATCACATGCACACATACAGACACTCGCCAATGTAAAAGGTGAAGGGTGTCCGTTCCCCTTTATGAGTTCCTCAGATGCATTTTATGCTTTTAAATGAAGATTCTAAGTATTTATTATTCATTCAGTGTATCATTAACTTCAGTTGCAAACAACACCGTTACTATGCAGCATCAACATCCCTCTTTCTCATACACACTTCAAAGGGTAGGGGCGTACGCACGATGCCAACTTTTCCTGCTGGTTCTTTGAACGGTTCCGTTGGCGCCTTGAATTCAAATTGCTGGAGTAGGCCACAGATGAAGAGGAACATTTCCTGTCTTGCCAGCGCTTCGCCAAGACAAACCCTTCGTCCAGCACTGAACGGCATGTAACTAAGCTTACTCGTTTCTCGCATCTTCCCATCAGAGTCAAGAAACCTTTCAGGAACGAACTTCATAGGATCTTTCCATTGTTTCTCGTCGTGATGGATGGCCCAGAGGTTTAAGAATACGACAGTGTCTTTGGGGATGGTGTAGCCTTGAAGAGACGTATCCTTCGTTGCCTTGTGGGGAATAGAGAGAGGAACCACGCTCGATAGCCGCGATGTCTCGGCTAGCACTGCCTCCACATAGGGAAGGTTTTCTCTGTCTTTGAGCTCTGGTTTTCGATCAAATCCCACCACTTCATCCAACTGGGCATGAATTTTGGCTTGGATTTTGGGGTGCGTTACCAAATGCACCAACGTCCATAGAATGGTTGTGGTGATTGCCTCGTTACCTGCAACAAACATGTCTTGCATGGTCATGATCACGTGATCATCTTCGATAACGTCATCAGATTTCATATCCATCTTCTCTTCGTCTAGTTTGGCTCGCAGCAGCGCATGGGTCAGGTCACCTGTCTTTCCCTCCTCCAAGGTGTCAAGATGTTCGTGGTATTTGCGGTTGAGAATTTTGTCTTTAATTTCACAGCATTTATTAATGTCTCTCACCGCCTGGATTGGGAAGTGGATCAACCACGGAAACAACCCGAGTATGCTCGTCATTTCTCCCACCCTACACGCGGTGTCCGTAAAAAACACGCACTTTAGGAATTCCGGGTCCTCGACGCTATACTGCTGACCGAACAGCATGGCGCAGATGACGTTCATGATAGATAGCTGGATGTCGTTCTTGAGGTTGACAGGGTTCGAACCATACGCATTCATTCTCTCCACAAGATCATTTAGTTCAGTCTGTACAACGTCTTGTACTTGCGGGCTGAAGAGACGCAGTGCTTTACTGGCGATTTTTCTCAGCAGTTTAAGTCGTTCGGAATAATCACCGAACACGATATCCTTAGAATGACGTGTTATGTAATCGCCGGTGAACGCGTACGGTCTTCCCGCAAAGTCGTCTTTATTCTTCAGTAATGCTTCACGTGCAATCTCCGCTGAATTTATAACAACTGCTCGCTGTCCCTGTAGGTAGACCGTAAAGATATCGCCATACCTTCGCTTTAGATCACAGAACGCCAGATGCATGTACGGCATAGAACTCATGATGTCTAAGAGGTTACCAACCAGAGGTAAAGGGCGAGGTCCTGGAGGCATATGAGGTGGCTCTCTGAGACGAGTGATGAGGAAGTGGAGTACAATTCCAATGACTATAAGAGGTACAATCTCTAGTATCATCTTGTTGGTTTTGTAATTAATCCAGAAACACCTAAAAACAATAGGGATTTATTTAACTAATATATATTTAGGCACCGCCTAAAAGCGGATCTCCCGATACGGAAATCACAGGGAGAACAATTTGAATGAAACTGAAAGGTAAAAATAAGATCGGGGGAAAAATCTTCAATAATTTTTTATTCGAGATGAAGATTTATTCAACCCATAATAAAAACCATGCAGTGAAATCGAATCGAAATGCACTACATCGTTTTTTACCTTTTGTTTTTTTTTGCGCGAGTATACTCTCCCACAGGAATTTTGTACGCAACTCACCACCACCCCCAGGAGCTAGTTTTGTTCTTGGAAGATTCTTCGACAAAGTTTTCAAAGACCGACGACAATTTTAGGCTTTGAATCTCTTTTACTTAAAAAAAACGAAAGATAACTACGGATAATCTAATACAATATCAAGTTTATACTTGGCAAGAAAAACTGAGACAAAATAGAAAATAATGCAAAAGGCAACGCAAAATACAAAATGACGAATTTCTTTGTCAGTAAATTGCATTTGCAAATGTTTTTGAACATTTTTTAGCTTTTTTTGAGTGAAAGTCTAGGTCTTTATACAATATGTCAATAACATCTCTCAACAACACAAATTTAAGCTCATTTTTATAATCATACTTGCTCGAATAGCTTAATAAAAAGTGGAATATTTTATGTATCTATATATTTCTTTTGACAAGCATTTTTCTCGACGAATCGGACAAATCAAAGACTGGACGGACGGACGGACGGACGGAAGTAGGGCTGTCCACAAGTTGCTTGGCAACTTTTGGGCAACTTTTCCGATTTCGAGCAACTTTGACTGAGCAACTTTTCATTTTCTAGCAACTTTCGTTCTTTTTTTAACTTTTACATGAATTTAAACAAATTATCACGCCAAATAAGGACAAAAAGTGAGTTTTTTTAACTCTAATAATTTCAATACTTGTCTTTGCAATTTGTATACACTTTGTGGAGTTCTGGTCTTCCTATGGTACAATGCTATGCATGTGGACAGCGGTTGTAAAATCTAAAATGTAAACAAAATGGCGGAAGGAGCCATGCTCGAGTAATTCTGACTGACACAGAACAAAGCCTATTAACAAAAGCAGCCAAGTTCTGCATCAGCAGAGAGAGTGTTCAGCCTCCTTCAGGGTGCGTTCAACAGGCCGCAAGATGCTGCATTAGAACAAACTGTTGAAGCCTCTGTTATAGTGCTTTGATACAACAGGAACAAAAGATAAAGCCTTTGTACTTCTATTAAAACTGACTATAACATGATTGACTATATATTTGCTTATATATTGCTTATCTATCACATGATTGACTACAAATTTATTATAGTACAGCATTTATAACATGATTTATAAATTTGTATAAAATATTATAAAGTAGATTTAGTATTACCCTCAGTAAATATAGACATTACTTACTTAATCACTGGATTCTATGATGTTAAATCATCAAATTGATTGCAAATATAAACTTTTTATTAAGCAACTTTTGGGCAACTTTGAGATTTTTGAGCAACTTTTGAGCAGCTTTTGGATTTTTTGAGCAACTTTTGAGCAACTTTTTGGATTCTTTGGAGCAACTTTTTGGACTGTTTGGAGCAACTTGTTGACAGCCCTAAGTGAAAGTGACGTCAGCCAAGCCATCAAAAATCAACTCGATGGTGTACCATTTTTTCTAAAGTATGGTGATCCGGGAGCTTCGCTATAATTGTCATCATATAAAAATTGAATCACTATAGCCCTGTTTACACGAGCCGGGACGCAATTGTAAACGCTTCTGTGAAACGCAAATCCAAACACGTTAATTAAGGTATACTAAGTACATCAGTTCAAAGTAGTGCTTGCATACATCAAAAATATTTTTGGTCTTGCCTTTGCGCACATGATCTCACGTTCAAAAAAAACAGTGAAAACGTTTCCATTCTCAGGGCTTGCGTTTGTGTTACTCTATTTACACTTGGTTGCGCTGGTAATTTTTTGCGTTGCTCATAATTTGAAATTTGATGCAGAGTAGATCTGGTACGAGTCAGCCGAGTATGACAAAATCGCATGATCCTATAGGGTGTGTTTTCAGATCAGTTCTGATATTGGAACTCTTCTTGGTAGCGAAAATAACATACACGTTGCATGTTCTCAAATACACTCAATATTGGGGGATCAAAAACAAAGAAAAAAAGATTAAAGCTGATACTTTTTAAGAGATTCAAAAGTCTACTAATTATCCCTAGAAATGTTCGGCTATAAGTTTTGTAATTATTTTCGGGATTTATATCTCAAGTGTTTTTATTCTGATTCAAATGAATGCCCGCGCTTAACATTCCTCTAGTTCTTTGCCAATATTGTTTCTCGGTTTTTTATTTTGAAATTGCTCAACAACACACGGTTTTCAAATCAAAATAATTAGATTTGTGTTGAATTAGTTCAACAAATCTGGCATTCTGCCCCCATCCCTCCATTTGTACCAAAAACTAAGGGCGTAAAAGTTCCCATATAATTTTATAATTATCTATAAATACTTCTGTATATTTACAATAAAAATGATGTAAATTATCAAAAGTCAATAATGAATATAAATATGTATAATAGTCGACTCTCAATATCATATTGATTGCTCACACTTAATCCGTGAAACAAATACTAACTTTTAGCACTAAATAGTGATAATTGTAATAACAATAGAAAACAAAGGATTCTGTATGAAATAGTACTAATTAGTACTATTTAATGCTCATGGTTTTAGTGCGTGCACTCTAAAGGCATGAGATAAATTAAATAAAGTATTTTTTTTGAATAAATGAGTTTTTAGATTTCGTTTAAAAGTGTCAATTGATTGGCTGGCTCGTATATGATATGGTTAATCGTTCCAAAGTTTGGGAGCACAAGTTGAGAAAGCATTCAGCCATAGTCCATAGGTTTTCAGATTATATTTCTATATTCAATTAGTATATTACTCTGATTCAGTATATTCTCTTAAGTGTAGTTACGCAGGGACATAAAAAAGTTGCAAAACTTACTTACCAATATCACGATCAGTCTTGTTCGCAAGACTACCACTTTAGTAAAACAAGACTAAAACCTCACGTTTAGATTGTGCGTGATGAAACACGAACAAATGTCCACTACAGACAACGATTACACCTCATGATGAGCACAATATAAGCAATTTTGCCTGAAGCGGTAATCAATAATGCGTGTAACGAGATAGGAAAAAGGAGGAGAGAGGAAGGGCAACTTATGGTAATAGAAAAAAACGTCCTTGAAGCATTTGATCCAGGATATTTTAAAATCGACTCTTAGGATTCGTAAAATATATATCTTTATAGTAGTTTTGATAATTATATCATAAGTATATAGTTTTCAGTGGATTGTAAATTATTTTATACTTTTTTAATATTATATTGTGGCTGAAAAGCGCTGTCAAAAGGAGCTTCAATAAAGTATGTATATGTGTGTGTATGTAGATAGGTAGGTAGGTAGGTAGGTAGGTGGGTGGGTGGGTGGGTGGGTGGTTGGGTGGGTGGGTGTATGTTACTTATCTGCACAATCATAGTTAATAGAGGGGACTATGGCATAATTATGTCGAAATATATAAGTATTTATCCTGATGCTGTGAAGTAATCGTAATTTTCTCTCCAGTTATAACATTATAATGCAATACCAGGCTACACCAGAAAGTAATTGGGATTCCTGTGCTA
This sequence comes from Actinia equina, assembly GCA_011057435.1. Taxonomy (NCBI): domain Eukaryota; kingdom Metazoa; phylum Cnidaria; class Anthozoa; order Actiniaria; family Actiniidae; genus Actinia; species Actinia equina. The sequence continues at coordinate 486,553 of WHPX01000021.1, forward strand.
TCCACAGGAAGCCCGAAGAGTCAAAAAGATATGCGTTCTGGGATAACTTGGGGCATACACATAACACTTCATTAACTGCTAAATGATTCTACCATCTGTCATTAATGATCCCTGACCTTGTACTTCCTGACAGCTATACCCGCTATTACACAAGTTATAATTACTTCAAGACCAACACTTTTAGAGATATCTCTGCTTTGACCAAGATATTAAGTCCTAAAACTGTCTTTGAAAATGAATCACATTCGATGATGACGCCGGCAAACTGACGTGAAAGTTTATCTGAATGAAGAGGATAAAGAGAAATCACTCTTCCCTAGAAATATTTTATGTGCATTAGCGAAAAACAATCCACGAGATTCAAGAGGTTTTCTGTTTAGAATGTTCATCAGCTGAATCATAAGTTTTAAATAGAATTGTTTCTGGTCGACAGCACATGGTGGTCAGTGTTTGACCACCATGCTATGGAGCAGATAATGAGATTTGAAGACTTTTATCAGCCAAGTGAAATCAAGCAATTCTTGGAGTGCAACCACTCAAAATCCCTCGAGATAAATCACAATGTAACAGCCGCCATTTTCGTTAAATTAACAAGAGTAGCTAAATATGAATGCTTTGCGGTTATCGTCAACCAACAATGCCGCTATAACTTATGAAAATGTGTTCTTATTCCATTCTAATCATCTCTTCCCAGATATATTTGACCTCGTTTTGTTACTCTAACCCTTCTTAGTGAATCGATAACTCTTGATGTTGAGTTTGGCATCACAGTCTCTATTTCCAACGGTAATAATCAGCTTTACAGCGGTGCTGCTGTGTGGTCGTGAAAAAAGAAACCATTGTTTGATCACTAACCTCATGCAAAACCAGGCAATATAATATATATAATTCGATTTTTGATCATAGAATTTTGCTAATGAATAACCGACTACATTACAATTTTTACGAAGCCATTTCAAGGTCAAAGCGCCATGCATACCTTTGACTTTCAAATGGCTTTTCAAATCAATAAATGTGATTGGACATTGTGTATTAGTTTAATGAAACTGCATTTTACGTTTCCAGTCGGGGAAAACACCATAAAACTAGCGAATCTGGTTTAAGATGCTTCTTTCCATTCGCTTCAGTTGTAGTTTTACTGACCTTCTATCTTCTTCAAATGATCATTCACATACATAAAAGTTTACTTTGGTCCTCAAGATTTTCAGTAAAGTTAGAAAGCACGATAGAAATTCTAAACTCTGCCGCTTTGCTGATATTTTCAACAACTAATCCGTGTATAGGAGAGTGATCGGTGTAAATTGTTGATTATAAATCAATCAATTTTCCTTATGGTTCAAAACGTTGGCTGTAAATACGAAACTTATGTTATGATATTTTTGTTTTGGTGTGTGCTTCTCCGGCAGACCTTTTAAAAAGCAACTAACTACACACAAACATGTTTTTTTAGCTAATGTCGTGAGTTGCGCAATTTTTCTGCCTGGGCTAGCGGGACATCGTTCGGGTACAGATTTTGTTTCCAGTTTGCCGAGAAGTAGTTTAGTTCGTTTGAGTTTGTAATAAAATTCATCAACTAATTGTAGCAATGTTTGTCTTTATATCGACGGTTGCAAAGTATTTTCGCCTTTTTTTTTTTTTTTGCTGGTGTGGTAGCGGTAAATTCTGCTCACGGATTATTGTAAACTTTCTTGTCTTACCTGTATGTTTTCCTTTCTCGCGTTTCGTGATAGTCTTCCTGACGTACAGTAGCAAGAAACTCTTTGCAGAGAGAGTGGTTTGCTCATATGATAACTGGTGAGCGGTTTAACTGAGAGACGTACGAAAAATCTTATGACCAGTGGCTCATCATTTAACAGTAAAATGAGGTCATCCGAAGTTATTGTAGCGAACAGCTCGACGCGAGGGGTCCCATTGTCTGATAATGATAATCAAGCAGAGGGACAAGCTCTTACCTTTAAATATACTATAGAATACAATACGACTGGATCGAGTCGTAACACAAAGCCAGAAGGGAAAGGTAAACTACCTCATTCCAGAACACAGCGTTACACACTATAGGTTCCGATTACAGTACCTATGTTCGTTTCTATGATTCTAACGTGAATTTAGCTCGGTAATATATCAAAATTTGGTGTTGCTTTGCTGCTAAATATTTTCCTTTTTGAGTGGCAACTGTCATGAGGAAAATTAAAGGTGTTAACTAAACCTTAAAAATCATAAAAGTGTTTGGCAATGAAAAACAAAAATAATCATTCCTTTTTTATTATATTACTGATAGTAATATAAAAGGTAGCTTGGCTTAACAATTTTGTCAGCTGATTACTTTGCTTAGCAAGTCAGCCAATCAATAGTTAGCATATATAAACAATAGGTGACGTGTATACATTTATCGTGGCTACTATTCGATATTTTTAAAAGCTTTAATGCGATTGCGGTAATCAATAGGGTCCAAAATCTAGGTCACTCGATTGATAAAGAAAAGTTCATCGTTTTAATAAAGTAAAGTAATTGTGTGTCGCACAGGGTGTTAAGTAGGCCTCGTGCTAAGAAGAAAAACTTGCGTTTTGGACTTCCAGACTTTATTATACGATGAAAATCAAATACAGATTGATTAATGACTCCCGCGAAGGAGTCATACATCAGGAATTAAAACTGACTCTACCAGGAATGACAAAGTAATATTACAGAGTTTCTGTTTCCCCTCACAACACAACGGGACAACACAACGATCTTGTTTGTGTCTCTGTTCACGATACAATCACGTCACGATACAATCACGTCAACATGCAATCACATTATTTTCAAAATTACGTCAATGGTAATGTTAATAATAATAATAATAAATAATTGGGTTCTTTAATAGCGCATTATCACATTTTCTCAAAGCGCTTTACATTGCAGTGGAGGACTTTACGGGCTGCATGTTAAGGCACTATTAGCAGCCGTGCAGCTTACAATCATGAGTGATTTATTAGTACGTTAGTGTTATGCCTCCAAATTGGGATAGGCTATGTTATGTTAATGTTGTATTGCTACTGTAACCGGGGCCACTTTCACCAGTTAGACAAGAGAACCAAATAAAATGTCGAATGGAAACAATACATCCCAACTTTGGGTAGTGAAGCCAATCAAAAACCTAGACTGCATGAGAATCGTAATTTTGACCCTGGTGTTCTGTGTAAACAACGCGATCGTCATTTTTCTCGTGGGAATAAAAAGATATGTTGAATGGCTATTGTTTTCTGTTGATTTCTGATCGGCTCCACTACTCAAAGTCGGAATGTACGTAGCGTTTCTATTCTACAATGTTATTGACTCTCGCTGTCTTAATGTCCCCAGTTATATTAGTTGCACTTTAATGTATTATTTTCCTTGAAAAGTATCAGACTTTTATGAGTTGGGTTTTTTTTCCAGAAAGAAGATAGTGCTGCGACTAGTAATCAAGACCAAGAAAAAGGTAATTATAGTCATCACAATCATCTTGACCACCTTTATCGTCACAATCTTCATCATCACCATCATCTTGACCACCTTTATCGTCACAATCTTCATCATCACCATCATCTTGACCACCTTTATCGTCACAATCTTCATCATCACAATCATCTTGACCACCTTTATCGTCACAATCTTCATCATCACAATCATCTTGACCACCTTTATCGTCACAATCTTCATCATCACCATCATCTTGACCACCTTTATCGTCACAATCTTCATCATCACCATCATCTTGACCACCTTTATCGTCACAATCTTCATCATCACAATCATCTTGACCACCTTTATCGTCACAATCTTCATCATCACAATCATCTTGACCACCTTTATCGTCACAATCTTCATCATCACAATCATCTTGACCACCTTTATCGTCACAATCTTCATCATCACCATCATCTTGACCACCTTTATCGTCACAATCTTCATCATCACCATCATCTTGACCACCTTTATCGTCACAATCTTCATCATCACAATCATCTTGACCACCTTTATCGTCACAATCTTCATCATCACCATCATCTTGACCACCTTTATCGTCACAATCTTCATCATCACAATCATCTTGACCACCTTTATCGTCACAATCTTCATCATCACAATCATCTTGACCACCTTTATCGTCACAATCTTCATCATCACCATCATCTTGACCACCTTTATCGTCACAATCTTCATCATCACAATCATCTTGACCACCTTTATCGTCACAATCTTCATCATCACAATCATCTTGACCACCTTTATCGTCACAATCTTCATCATCACCATCATCTTGACCACCTTTATCGTCACAATCTTCATCATCACCATCATCTTGACCACCTTTATCGTCACAATCTTCATCATCACAATCATCTTGACCATCTTTATCGTCACAATCTTCATCATCATCGGCTCATCAACATCATCGCCATCATATTCATTATCATCACCAACATCGTCATCATCATCGCTGTTATTATTACCATCATTCATCATCGCCCTTATCATGCCCTTGTCATGGCATCAGTATATTAACATCTTTGGTAAAGTTGAAGGAAAGTTAAAAACCGGTCGGTGCATTAATCAGTGACATTTACATTTCTTCTATTTTGTTACTCAGATAATAACGAAAAGCTGTCAAATTACGAGGGAAAGTCTTGGAAAGAGAATAAGAAAGAGTTTGACAATAAAGAATATTATATTAAGGTACAGAAATAGTCTTCAACAGGACTCAAATCTCACATCAATAACTCCAGTCTTAGAATAAAACCGTTACAGAAATGTACATAGATGGTTAAGATGATTACAGTACAATATCCTCTGGTCGATATCACATGACGGGCAGCGTTTGCCTGTCCGATTGTAGGCTGTTAATAAGATTCATGAGACCCATTTATTATGTTTTATGTTTTATGACACTCAGGACCCAAAGACAGTCAATGAGTCTCTTGCGCTGTTTCAAGACGATCCCTTGGTCGGAGAGCCTGGGGAGAGTTTCCTGTACACAAGTCATGGGTACACGCTGGTCAGTGCTGTAGTAGAATCGGCGGCTCAAGAAGATTTTCTTTCATACATGAAGAAATTATTCCGTGAATTAGGAATGAATAACACGGGGCCTGAATTCAATCATCAAATTACTTACAACAGAGCACGGTAAGTTTGGCGACTTTGAATGTACTAGGTGATCTCGTTTTGACAGCCCATCAAAAACCAGCCAATCATCGCGCAGGAATAAAACTGATCAGGCGGTCCATCCAAAAACAACAACATGGCGACCGAAGTCAGAAAAGATTACTCTGAATCTTTGCTTCTCTAGCTACGTTATGGACTAGCAATATATGTTTAAAATTCTACCTATTCTTATAACGAATAGATATGGGTCAAATGGTGCGTTGTGGTTTGAATTCTTTTATAATTCTTTTATATTGATAAACGACTGAAACTAGGGCCGCCTAATAAACTACTACAATCTTTTGCGCGCGCTCCCCGAGATCACCTGGTAAGGCGACTTTGAATGTCAATTGCAAAACTTTACAACCCAATTTACACTAATTTATATAAGTACTATGAGCTAGAGCATGCGCAGATGTGGGTTCACCTTTGTACCTTACTATATCTTTGATAGTAAATGCTATCTCTTCTTACGCATTCTTTGCCATTTCTTTAGCTATACAGTGCTTTGAGACGAGAACCACTCTGAGGCTGCCAATGTCAGCACTATGTACTACAACCATTTCAAATTCGTGTTTTTCCTTGAATAGTTTATACAGGCGGATTAAGAGATGGCATACACACTCGTTTTTTTCTACTCATAGTAGCAACTCTTAGTTTTCACGTTACGGCCGTCGCAGCCATATTAGTGCTATTTTAATAAATTAACTTCCTTTGTTAATACCACCAACATGGTCGCCATATCTATGTCGTTTCCCTCTCTTTGGAGTGCTTACAAATGGACTATGTTCCAGGTTTTACCAACGAGGCAAGAAAAATGGTCTTGTGAACGCTCCGTATGTCGACAACTCGTACAAGTGGGCAGGCGGTGGCTTCATATCAACAGCAGAAGACTTGGTGAAATTTGGCAATGCTATGCTATACTCGAGCCAAGTTGGACACGATGATAACTTGCTTCCAGGTTAGCGTAAATATCTTTATATATGCGTTTTATAGTAGTTTTCTATATGATCGGAAAAATACAGTACTGATACAGCACGTACACGGTACGACATGCCGTAACATTGGAATGGCTTCCCATAAGAATGGTTATCGTATGAGTGGGAAACATACGGTACTGACTTACAGCACGTACACGGTACGACATGCCGTAACATTGGAATGGCTTCCCATAAGAATGGTTATCGTATGAGTGGGAAACATACGGTACTGACTTACAGCACGTACACGGTACGACATGCCGTAACATTGGAATGGCTTCCCATAAGAATGGTTATCGTATGATTGGATACCATGCGGTACTGACTTACACCTGTCATAACATTGCAATTGCTTCTGATAAGATACAGTACGGCTATAGAGTGTGTTCATGGCAGCCATGTTGGTTGGTTAAACGAAAGAATTTTTTTCCCTTGGGAAATACGTTTTCTTGTCATGCAAAAATCGATAAAACATAACTTCTTACTGGTGTGTTGGTTTTAGGAATTCTGAAGCCCGAAACAATAAAAGAAATGTGGAAAGAAGTGGATAGGAATAAAGGCACAGCCCATAAAGATGGTTGGTATGGTTGGGGATGGTATGTGTTACCGGATAAACAGACCCATGGAGCTTGTCGTCATGTAAAGCAAACTATCTTTCATACAGGTAAAATTAGTGAATTCTGTTTTTGCCCTCTCTTTCTTCATTTTTCCCTAATCTTTTTCTTCCCCTCGTCCATTCCCTTCTCCTTTTTCATCTCCCCCTCACTCGCCTCCCCCTTCTCATCCCACGTCTCCCTCCGCTTTAGCTTCTTTTTCTCCGTTTTTCTCATCTATGGGAAGCATTACGCCCAAGCTAAAGAGGTTTCTATGTTTTTGATAAGGTGGAGCGGTGGGCGCAGTTTCAGTTCTACTGATTCGCCCTCATTATCATACCCAACCCAGCGTTACTACCCCACCGACCCCTCCACAGGGAATCGTTGTCTCCATTATCATGAACCTTCAAGAAATTTCTAGAAGTATACAAGCGACAGGAAAACAAGTAGCTGACATATTTGAAGAGAAACTAGAAGAAATACGTGAATAGAATAATGGGACAATGAGACTGGCTCTCATTTGAAGCGAATGGTTTTCGATCGATCCGATGACCACACGACGGATGATTTTGTGATTGACGTCCGCCAAAAGCTTCTTCATCGCGAGAGAAACAGTATGGCTAGAGGGCGCAGTGTGATTGAGAATGGCTGTAAACATGCTCGTATGAAAAAGTACGAGTGTTATAAAAATATATACTTGTGATTACAAATTCAGTAAGATCCTTATCAATTCTGAGATTTCTTAAACAGTTCTGAGATTCGTTGAGTAATATTGGGTTTCCTAGTGTTTTACAAGGAATGAGCAGCTCTTGATTTATAGACTAGACGAGTGAATTGATGAGTAACGAAAATGTAGGTGTGTTACATATAAAAGTGTATACAAATGATTACAAAGACTGTACATTATTTCAATTTTGCCAACCTTTGTTTCCCAAACTCTTAGTATTTCGATTTACTTTTATTTAGTTAAAAACGCGTTTATTCATTCAGTTTTACCACGATTTACGTTTATCCAATTAAATACACGTTCATCCGTGCGCTTTCACCACACATGGATTTTCCTGGCTTATTTTTTTAAACGCATCTCTCTTATATGACATGACAGAGCGAGAAAATATTCAAATGAAGTTTGTAAAAGCAGAGTCTAAATCCGGCTAAGGAACTGAAAAAGAACTTTGTAACTTGGTGAAGGACTTTTTATTTGTCATGTTGAATTTACTATACATCTTTATTAAAGTGCATATGACACGAAAAAGATTAACGTTAAAAATGTGTAGTTTATTGGCATTAATAAAAATATCACGGTTAAATTCGTTTCAAAAACGTATTTCTCTAGAAATTTAAGAACATTTAGCACAAGTTACGACGTCATTTTGTCTCCAGGTTTAGTTGCTAACATACGAAATATGTTTGAATGTAGAATCTTAATTTCAGGTAGTACACTTTTCACTTTCCCACCATTTTGAGAGTACTACGTTAGCTATCAAATGAAGCCCAATAGAATATGCCTTTTGTTGTTATTTTATACGAATTTTAATTTATACTTAGTACATTAATACTGAATCTAGAGTACGTGTCAACAAGATGACGTCACTAATTGGGCTTAATTTTCTCAAATATCTCAAGAAATAAGCTTTTGAAACAAATTTCTTTACGATATATTTATTATTACTAACAAACTGTACATTTTAAACGATGGCATTTTTTCGTGTCGTTTCAAATCAACTTGAATCATATATTCATCAAACGGATATAGCCATCTATGCTAGTGATTAATTGTGGCATTAGAATGAAATGGAACAATCTACTCAGCGGCGAAAGGTGGCTGAGTGTTTATTTAGAAAATGCTGTTTTCGCTAAAGTGAGTGATTGAATGGTAAGTAGTAGTGTATTATTCAATTCAAGAATTTCAAAAAAATATTCGAATACGTGAGGACGGGGCCTTAGAAATCTAGCATCGTGTAGGTTACTTTGCTTCCTTTCAAGATAGTTATTATTATAATAATAATGGATATACACAATTATTGGGAAAGCAGTAGTTTACAATACATCATTAAATCAAGAAAGATACTAAAGGGACTTACTAAACCAAAATACACTTTGCAATGTTATTTCTCGAAACTTCTTGGCATTGATTAAAAACGTCAGAGGGAAGGGTCAAATTTTTTCTCCAAATACTGGCTAGTACTATGCGCTTTGTGATAATACCTGGAAGAATACTATATTAAGTAGAATCGGCGGTTTCTGATCACCTCAAAGATTCAGTAGCGAAATAGTATAACATTTTCGATTTAGGAGAATCGTTCTATTGCTTAATTATCATTAATATGACAAAGGCACTATACCTTCAAGTGCAAACTGAGTGCATAATATACTTTGTAATTGTAATTCTCCTCTTCACACCCTTAATAACATTTAGTTCACAGAAGAAGTAATTCTGAAGTGTTTTCATGAGTCAGTTCCTGATTCCATATATCTGTGAGAAGCTTTGCATTTGAACTCGATGATCTAATGAAAAGATTCAGTCTTAAACAAAAATAAAGCGCCTATATGTAGACGCTAGTGACTAAGTCGAAAATATTACAAGAGGATTTTTTTTAAATATTTCAAAAAGTTACAGCAGTGAAATCAAAAGTGGGAGTTGTTGCTCCATAGTTCATTCGTACAGGACGTTTACATGTCTGGCGTAATCTGAACCCCCACGCTACCAGAATCCCCTGCACACTTTCTTTTGTTCAGTTAATTAGCAACAACTTTATTGTACCACTCTTATCAGGATTTACAGTATGTGTTTGTATATATACAAAATAGATAATTTGATAAACGTGATCATATGTTCACTCTATCTCTAGGTTTTTAAAAATTTTGATCAATTTTAACAAATGCTGGAAATAATAGAAACCATCTTTTAAATCATATTTTGCTCTACTTTTGTTACGCATACCGGAGGAATTATTTTAAATAGGATATGAAAAAGCTGCTACTTATTTAATGTCTGGCGTTTTGTTGACTACAAACTGGTGGACTAAATTTTAAGATGTGAAAGAAAGATAGCTTAAATAAGTATGTAAACACAGTTGTTAATCTTATATACAGTCAATGTCATTAACGTTGTCCACCGAAAAGAGACATTTACACATTTATACATTTAGACTAAAAGAAATATCACGTGTTTCCTCGAACGTTCTGGCATAAAACAAACGATGAAATACCATTCTCCATCTTAAATCCTCACTAAATGGTCGGGGAATTCTGGATTTTCGATTCACGAGTTGAATTTTACATTTAAAGTTTAGTGAAACAAATGATAATTCTTTTAGTCTAAATGTTTTTAAAATATCTTTCGGAGGACAACGTTAATGACTGTATATACTAAAGCAGGTAAATGAAAAAAAGGGACAGGTTGTCTGTAAAAACACGAGGCAAAGTAAAAACAGACAGCCCGTTCTATGTTATTAAGGAAAGATTATTTTAAATTTAGATGGCACAAAGTATAGTGTATCCTTCAGTATTTGATATAATATTCTTGGTACTAATTTAAGTATCAAATAAGCAGAGTAATATATAGTAATGATGAAAAGGTAAATTATACACCGTGAAAAAGATAAAAAAACTTATTAAAAAAACTTACATTTCATCTTTTTCACGGTGTATAATTTACCTTTTACTGTTTCATTAGAAACACCGACGCAGCTCACACTAGTTTTTAGCTAGTTATATCTTCAGAGTAATATATATAATAAGTTATATTCTTGGCACTAATTTAAGTATCAAATAAGCAGAATAATATATATATTATATATATATATATTAAGTTATGAGTTTATTCAAAGATCAATATATATTTAAGATATTCCCGATTATTTCTTTTTTAAATAAGGTCCTGGAGAGAGCCTTAGTTTTTTTATCAAGCACCTTTTGTCTTACTATTCTCATGAAGAAATACAAATTCCAATAAGAAGGAAAGTTCGTACGGCATCGCGGCGTATCTTGGCGTAGCCCGTGCGTGCATCCGGTCTTTTCTCTGTCAAGTGCGGGTGCAGACCGGCTATCCTTGGTAGTACATGGGAGTAAAAAATAACGCCAGTCATGTAGACGTTCTGTTAAAATAGAGCATAATAATTTTGATTTCTGCCATGCATATTTGATTAAAATTTAAAATAAAGTAAAACTCAAAATAATGTAATATAGCAAGGACGGCCTCAAGAAACCCGTGTCGGGGGGGGGGGGGGTGGTATGTGATAGAGTCTGCATGAGAAATGCAGTCAGTATAGTAGTCATTGCCTAGAATTTCATTTGTTTACCTTAACCGACTGCACACGAGAAAGCACGTGAATATGGATACAGCTTAAACAAAGAGGCTTATTCTCAAGAGAATGGCAGGTGGTCTGAAATGGGAAGACATTGCGCCGAAAAGGTTTATTTTGAAGTTTTTCTTTAGTTTGACTTTGACTGTTAATAGTAACTATTTTTCTATTATCTTTTACATAAGTGAAAGTGTCTTTTTCTTTTGTACATGGCTAGAACGGAAAACGATTCAAATTAAATTTTCGAGTCACAAAATAAAGCATTTTCTTATTTATCCAGCTATTTATACATTTATACATCGATTATTAGAATGTATCCCTAAATTAAGTCATTTATTTGTTAAGTTTCATTTTCACTCATACGAAAGTCTAGTTTTTGGCGTTTTTTACCATTATTGCTCATTATTGAAAAAAATTTCCTCTTAAAATATGTATATTTACATTATTCACGTGATTGACCTCTCACCTAATTAAAACTCGAAACTGTATTGTTAAACTTCAGCGAAGCAAACTTTAACATCTTTCGTCTGTAACCAGCGAATACGCCAGTCAAACTTCGAAGTCTTTCTCATACCGTGACAATAGTAGTTCGAAGGATTTAATGTGAACGCCTTACAGTAACTTTAGTGTGGTAAGTTCGTTATATCTGTAATGTTACTTTTATAACAGTATATCATTCAACCACTGCTTTATATTTATGCTTCGTTCTGTTAAAACAGAGTCTTTTGGCTTCCTGTCATGAAATTATTCATAGTTGACTCGAATCTTTCGTTATTGATATCGTAAAACAACAGTTTGACTATATTTCAAGTGTTTGATCGTTTGTTCGATCTAGATATTGCTGGAGATTGTCTGATGTCAAAGTTCTTTTAAAGTGCTACTACGACGAAAATCGCTCAAACTTGGATTCAGCTGAAACTTCCTAAAAATACTCTTTAAAGGTCCAATAATCACTGTATGAAGTGTTTTCTCGATATTCAGGACGAAACTATGATATTTTTACGATTATTTTTTGGAGTCTGTGACGTCATACACTCAACATCGAACATCGCTCCATACATTTCTTTGTAGTTTATGATCAAAATATCAGTAGTCAAGGGAGAAAAAAATACCCAAACACCCCAAAATATAAATTATAGTCACAAGTAATGTGAAATAAGCACATTAGCCAGCCTTTAGGCTTCATAGGAATAAAATAAATTAAGGATTTATATACAAAGAAATATATGTAGTAGCACTTTAAGATTAAAGAACAACATTCCTGACTAACCTCCACCCCCCAGGGGGTGCTATTAAACAGCTGCGATTCTTGATAGTGCATGTTTCGAGATTGCCTGCTGCCACGGTATATCCCGGCCATAAGATCTTTGCTTCGTATTATTATTATTATTATTTTGTATTTTTCTTTCCTTCGTTATTATTTTATGCTCGACAAGAGGGCCCTCAAAACAATTTTTTTCAAAATCCTGCACTGTAAATTTAAACCTAACGTTTATATTTTATAATATGTATATATATTCCTTTGTTAATTAATTAGTAAATTGTTTAACTTGTTACTTAGCACTTCACCTCATTCTCTTCTGGATGTCCTATCAAATTATCTTAGGGATTTATTTTCCATAACAAATGCTCAATAGATATTTTTATTTCTTAAGAATTTTTACGCAAATGGATTTGATTTGATTTCTTTTCAGGTTAAAAAATCACAGTAACACATTGATAAATAAAGAGCTTTACTCTTTGACTCAAGCCATCAAGCCATCCCGTGCAGATCGACTTGAAACCATATGCAGTGGACCTCGTTTGTCTGCTTCAAGCTACGGCACAGTTGCATGACAGTAAGGGAGCCTTAACAGCAGAGCTGTCATACATCTTTTTAGCATCACGTCGCTGCTGAACTTAGCAGGTAAGAAAAAAATGTTATTTGATCGACTTTTAATGTTTGTAGAAAAGCGAAAGCGCTGTGTTTCACATGCTAAAATAATTGCCCTCTAGAAATTATCTTTAACTTTTGTAACCGAAAGAGTGACATTTTGTTAAACCATAGTTGCGAGAGGGGAATGGTTATGAAACCTATTGTTATATGTCTTTGTTCAATTTTTTCAAGCGTGACCGTGCACAATCCTTTGTTTTACCATTGTTTTACCATTGTTGGCAATGACTGAGTGAACAGACCAAAATCTTTCTTTTGGCTGCTAGTTCAAAATACTTAAAGATTTATAAAAGATATTTGAATATTCCTTACAATAATCCCATAGTCAAAGCTTATGTTTACTTATTTTGCAATGAGTATTAACTATTAACTCTATTAACTATGGTTAAACTAAATGCAGCAGACCACTTGAAAATACCTTTATTTTTTCTCCTTTTCTTCTTACTCTCCTGTGTCATCGTATATCAACTATGGTTTCAAAAGAATTATAAGTTATTGCGTAACGTGCTTAGTTATGAGCAGCGACGGTGTGTGTTTTCATGTCTCATTGAGTAGTCAAGACCGTCTACGCTAATTTCAGTAAGACTAGTTATGGGTTGTGATAAGCATGTTAGAGTCTCAAATCATTCTTGCAGTATTTCTAGTTTAATATAAAGCACATTGTTATGTCATCTGATACTAGTTATCTCGTCGTTTGTTCAAGGCATTAATGGTGTTTGTGTATGAAGTTCATTTATCACACCGCAACATGCTTTTTCTGCTTCATCTCGTCCCACTTAAGGACAAAAAAAGACGTTTTGTTCGAGATGTAATTTGCATTCCCCTCAAAAATGATCGAGTCTTAGTTTTAATGCCTCATAGAAAACAACCGATTTGAAAACATTCATTCGCTACAAACATTCTAATACCTGCTTGGTGACTCGTCATGTCGCTCACGATATCACGATAGGTGCCGAAATGATCGACTCTTCTACTTCATTTTATTCTTACTCACAAGATTCCACGATGACCCACTTTTGTTTGTTTGTTTGTTTGTTTGTGTTTTTTTTTTGTTCCAACTTATGTTGCTATCAACTTGCAAAGATTCAGAAAATCTGACGTCTACTTAAGGACACCTCTATTTTACAGGCAGATGTTTTGGTCCTGCAGCGAAAATCACCTTACATTCTTCTTTGTTTCATAGACCCGACCTTTATATTAAGGACATATATGTTATTTACCGGCCAGGAGGTCCGGATAGGGAAAAACTGTGCCCGCCCGAGGTCTTGAATATACGGACCGAGGCCGTTAGGCCGAGGTCCGTGTTCAAGACCGAGGGCACAGTTTTTTCCTATCCGGACCGACTATAGGCCGGTAAATAACTTATTTATTTTTTTCCCGTATTTTTTTTACTTGTTTTGGTAATCGTTTTGTGTTGTCGTTTAGCGGCAAAGGATACCGGACCGCGCGCGCGGGCAGATACTTACAAAATACCGCCCGCTCAAACAGCCAATCAGAACGCACGATTTTTTAGGATACTGGACCGGAAATAAATTAACCTCTATATTGCTGGCACTTTTTTTCTGGCCCTGAGGTATCTGTATTATAGATGCCAAAACCCATTTAGTGAAATAAGTATAATCAAAAAACCATCAGTAACGTCAAGAATGCACAATTTCAACAATGCAGGCACTTTCACGGATCTTCAGTGGAAGACATGAATGAGGCTAATCCTGTGTGGGTTAAGTTGCCAAGGGATATTAAGAATTCCGAATCATTCAACCTATGTAAGAGGAAAGTAGATATTGATAATCTCAAATTAGAGAGATGTAAAAATTGTATTTATGCAATACTTTTTTTCTTATAAGAGAGTTTTAGATTTACGGCAAACGTGAAACGTCAGTTGACCAGTAAAAAATTCTTTTAGATGACTGAAAAAGAATCGCAAAAAAGTCCAAGTAGTAGAAAAGCAAAAGAGTATTTGCGCTTGGGAGAAGGTTTGTAAAAGGTAAAGTAAAATACAGGAAAACTATGAAAACGTGGTCACGTTTGCCGTTTGCGGGGAGAAAAAAAAGGCAATCTAAAACCCTCTATTCTTAAATTACATATGAAGTGTAGATGGGATGGGAATGAGTTTCATAACGTATAGATAGGAAGATAGGTGTCCTCTTGTGAGTTCACAATTTATTGTAAGCTTGAAAATTTCGACACTAAAGTTATTATTATTATTATTTGAAGCTGGAGTATCAATATCATTCTTATTTCTGTTTAAGACCCCAAAGTTTCAATGAGTGGTACTCCGTCCTCGTCTCCAGAGAACATTCCCCTCTCTTCCGCAGAACCAGAGCGATCACCAACATCAGAACCAGAAACATTTCTTCCCAACTCAGCAGCAGAGCCTATCCCAGAATGGGATACAGCAACAGCCACTTGGGATTGGTTCTGGGACGTCCACTGGATCAGCCTGGGATGTTTATTCACAGTACTGGCTCTATACTCCTTGTGGTCTGTCCTGAACGTCGCCAGAGAATCAAAAAAGCGGTCTCGCGTTGTTTCTATTTTCATCTGTTCGATGATCTTTGTGTTGGGATCTTCGCGCGCGTTGTTTCTCTTCATAAACCCGTACGAATCACCTCAGTGCCACGTGTTGTCTGTCTGTCCCGTCATACTTACCAGGATTCTGTTCGGGCTGGGTCTTCCGTGCCTCACTGCTGCTTTCTCGTTCATACAGCTAGTCTTCCTTCAGGTCGTCAAACTTAAACTCTACCCCCGAAAAGTCCAGAACTGGAAAGTCCTCTTGACTATCGTAATGATACATTTTTCCTTGGCTTTGGTGATTGAAATCGTCGTCTTCTTTTACGCCGACTGGCGATCACTTTCTCTTGTCTGCCAAGCATTCTTCATCGTGTTTAGTCTTGTTTTATCCACATCGTTCATCTACACGGGAAGGAAAATCATCTATCACGTGAATCAAAGTGCGCGGCAAATATCAAACATGGGAACACGTTCAGTTAATGCTAAAAATATCGCCAAAAACACATCCCGGCAACCTGATTTATCGAAGCTGGTCCGAATCACCTTCCTAACAGCCGCCCTCGGCTTCACGAGCTGCGCGCTACAGCTTTATTCCATTTTCGTTGTCTATGACATGTATCGTTCCACTAGCAAGAGGGAACCAGAGCCATGGCCGTGGCTGGTTTTCCAGACTCTTTATCGTATCGTTGAACTTCTCGCTGGGATCACTATGGGCTATGTGTGCCCTCGACAGACTAATGCTCAAAAGAAATCCCCATGTTTGTCGCCATGTTTGTCCGCGTTTGAGGGGAGAAAACGGCGCTATAGACCGGCAGTATTTTACACGGACAGTGGCACAAGTGATCCAAGTGTCAATCACTCAACGATGATAGAACTAGTCTAAAAGAAAACAATGTATACAGGCTACTACTTCATAAAATGTTGGTGATGCAGGTTTCTCAATAAGCTAGAAATGTTATGTTTTCATATGTAAATAATGTCAGCACAGAAGAAAATATGAAGAAAAACGTGCAGAAAAAGTTTGGGAGAATTCCATATCGATGTGACCTTTTGTGATCGCATTTATATTGCATTCATATTGTCCATAGTGCAGTTCGGGATTGGTATGCAACATGTAGCAAAACAACCACGCCTTTTATTTTCAAAAATCTGTAGATTTGTTAATCAGGTTTTTTTCATTCAGACAGCATGTCATTCCCTTGAGTAACAAAGAAGTCTTCATTGTCAGTCGCGATAGAAGCATTGTCGTTGAAGTTACTAGTCTCGGACTTTGTCCATTCGCTGTATCTTCAGTGAACTTCAATGCCGGCAGGTTAGATCTTGTGGTAAGATGTTTTACTTTGTTGTTCATCTTTATCTCCACCCAGGTGGAGAAGTGGGTATCAACAGCTCATCGTTGGTTAATCTTTGTGTTTGTTGGGTGCTGAAGGTGGGAAAGCAAGGCGGAAAGATCATTTCTCATCGCATTAAAATTAAGACAGACATTACTTTTACTTTTTGCGGAGGGGAGTTGAATCTGAATAAATCTAATAGCTAGTATCCTCTTGTCAAAAGCAAAAATAGAGAATAACACTAAAATTAGTATCTAATATCCACCTACCACCATAAATCTATTTCACGTGTTAATATGTTTACTGTCAATAGAATTCAAAGTTTCAAGGGTTTTTTTATTTCCCAGAATGAGAATTTTATACTTTACATTACTATTTAAAAAAAAAATTAACTGGGAGGAGCAGAAGAAAAACAACCCAAAAGGGTTAAGAGAATATTTCTGCACCTTGAAACTATATAATACTTTCAAAGAAGGGGGAAAGAGGCAAAACTAAAATAGATTCAATACACATAAAAAGTTATATACAATAAAGTGAAGTTTGAACTAAATTAAAGTAGGAAATAAAGTTAAATTGAAGCAAAACCTAAATAGAATCAAAATTCTAAAGCAACAGATGTTTTTTAAGCTTATTTTTAAAGAAAACGTTCATGTCGATAATAATCAAACACACAAAGAAAACTGCTCTTGCTCTTAACCATTTATTTTATTGTTGTCAACTTTTAAGTTTTAGTTTTTTAACTCTTAATCATTACACCTTAGTCAATAGCAGGATCAGCTACTTCTCTAGACCAATCAGAAAAGCCCTTAAAACATTAGAATCCTGACGTCACGTTCGTTGCTATGGTAACTCATGCTTGTATTCCATTGGGTATCCATCTTGGTAACAGATAAGGATATGTCAGGTGGCCATCGCGTAGTCTTTCCTTGTTTCTCTCGGTTCAACAGAGGTTCTACTTGTTCAGTCAAAACAGAGAAGTAATGATAAAGAATCTGTCTTGCTTTTGGATCATCGAGATACTCGCCGTAGTCAAACAGTCGATCGTAGCGAAACGTTGCTAGGGTCATGACATTTGACAATTGACGCTAGGAAAAGAAAGTTTGTTGATTGATCACTGAACGGAATTATTTTCTTAAATGCCTACTGTGAATCTGAAAATGATCTTAGATATTTATCACAAATATTATCTTACCAAAGATTGGAATCTATCGGGTAGTCTTGCACTAGAGAAAGTGCTGTTTGGAACCCTGTCGTCATCGTAGATTTTCAGGGGTATATTTGGTACATATGCAATATAGTCGGATAAGGGATAGTTGACAGCACAGTGTTGAGCAGACATGGTCCATATCATCTGGGTTAAAGTGTCAATCAGTTCTGACCGAGTTCGAAGTTTGGCGGGAAATCCACGTAGCTATGGAAACAGAAACAATAGTACAATCCAAGCTGTCATCTCATTTGCATATCGATATTTCTAGTGTTTATATCTCCGAATAATTGATTTTGAAAAATTGTTTTTTCCCTTGATATACACTTTAAAGTTTTCCAATCTCCGATAGAAGTCACGTAAATGTAGAAATCTAAAAACAGTCGTTTGTTAGCACTTAACCATTTCCATTTTTTGTTATATACAGCAGTTACTTTTCTCTATTTTTTCCTTCCTCCTTCCTCCTTCCTCCTTTCCTTTCTTCTTTGTTCGTCTTTTTGTTTTCGTTTTTGTTGTTGTTTGTTTCCCTATATTTTATTTATTATTTTTTCATTTTCAATCATTAACAGTATAACGAGCAGCAATAGTTACATTTCCTTTTCCTCCAATGACCCCAGTTCCTTTAGCCGAGACCTCGTTCACAAACTTCTGCAGTTCATAATCTTCTCTCACATCATAATTATAATGATAGTACCTACGAGAAACAACAATGAGGTTAAAACTATTTCTCCTAATTATGTCTATATCTGATGAAAGTACAACCAGATACTAGCAGTGGAACATGACTTACAGCTGCACGTATTCTGTGACCATGTCTCGAATAACATTCGAGATCACTTGACCGTCATCTCGGTAAGGGTAATAAGGAAGATGATGACGGCTTGTCAAACCTCTTTTCTGGGGAAATCAAAATAAAAAGTGTTCGCCGTTAAGGTTGTTGCAAGATGTGAACAATAGTGTTATTTGGAGGAGGACTTGCATGCGCCAGACAACTACAGATGATAGAAGTGGTGTTTGTACCTATGGTAGACCAGAATGCATTTCGTTCTAGAAATATATCCTTTAAACTTTATCGAGACCCTGAAACAACCTCTGGGCTAATCAAAGTCAGGAAATGGCTAACTCACACATTTACTTGGAATTTTGGCTTGATATGTTTTGCTGAGATATAGCGGGAAATCATTGAATTTTACATATCTTATTCATGTTGAACTGTGTGTATAACAACCTTTACCTTGATATTTCTTGTAAATTCAAGATCATTCCAGTTCAAGATTCTAGCTGTTCTTCTTGTTAGTTCATTCGCTCCTTTATATCCATAGGCCATCAGTTTATCCAAAGGAAGATTCGGTTCAAGCAGAGTGGGTCCTCCAAAAGTGTTAGTAGTTAGTACTCCACGGCAGTGATACTTCATGATCTCGTACAGAGGGTGTCGTTGAGATAACTGTCGCTCCACGCTCAGGCACAGCGCTTCAGAAACTAAATGTACTTTAGCGAGATGTTCCACCATTTGACTGCCAGCCGTATCTGAATTCTGAACGTTGAGTTTGGCCATCATCCATAGATCGCCGTCGGCCGGAGTTAAAACTTGTGCATCTTGTGAAAAATAAAACTAGTAAGTAGCACGAATATTTTGTTTGCACCTGACATCATAGCCGTCATCTTGGTTGAGTAATTGAACAGAAGAGATGTCAATGAATCCTTTTGTTATATCAACCAAGATGGCCGCCGTATCTTTTGTTATTTCACTCCCTTGGGAATGATTTTAAACTAACAATAGTCGTGTCACGAAATACGCAATGTCAAGCTTCTGTCACGCAATACTCGCTTACCTTGTTTGGAGTCCATCTGGATGGCCAAAGGCATGAGGTGACGTTTCGAGAAGAAGTATTTTCCACGAACGGATACGAAGAGTGCTATGGGGGACTTGTAGTCCCACATTCTCCTGTGAGGGTCACTTGCGGTATGGTCTTCCATTGATGGGACGTTATCGTTCAAAGGCTCATACAACACATACAGATACTCCCAATGAATAGCCTGAAATATGTAAAAACAATTGATACCGTGCGCTGTTGTTCTTTATACAAAGAATTTTTTTGAACAGGGTTCGCACAGGTTCCCAGGATATTGCTCATAGTCAGTGTAGCGTTAGTACATAACCTTACACTTACCGCCGTTTGCATTGCTACGCGACCACCCCAGACAAATATCGCGACGTGCACTTTGCAATAGACTGCCGCCAATGAAACAAGTTGACGTCATTTACACGCATTTGGATCGGCCCGGATAGGCCAGGTGAGTATGGCTCATAATACTTGTAAACAATCGACAAGTTTTGGCGCCTTTTGAATCACACACGCGTGTAAATGACGTCAACGTGTTTGATTGACGGCAGTCTATTGCAAAGTGCACGTCGCGATTTTTGTCTGGGGTGGACGCGTAGCAATGCAAACGCAGGTAATACCATTTCCCCATTTCGGCACAACTGCTTGTTTAAGGGTTAGGTCACGTGACGTATTAGTGCAAATAGCCAAATATGTCCACTTAGTTCGATAAGATTGGACTTTAGGAAAGCATGAAGCCAACTACTCACAAATCTCAGTGATAATCCTAGAACACGTTCTACAGCTTCGTCCCAATTAAACTTGAGGTTAAGCTTCTTTCGGAGGTCTAGCCAGTTCATCCCAACTTAATTTGGTTAAAAGGTAAAATATGTGACAAACTTTAGCAATAAACGTTGCTAAAACCTTCGAATACGCGATTTTTTGTACTTGTGGTGTTAAGTTTTGCATTCATAATAGATCAGGCGTTCGTTGCTCACTTGACAAGGTCATGCACAAAAAAGTTGCCGAGAAAAAAATGCCACAGGTAGCCGACAAACCAACACTAATAGCCAGCTTGGGCTACCTGTAGTTCGAATAGGGAGCTTCTCTCTTCCACCTTCCTGGTTTGAACAAATCACAATTCATGAGGTTATCCAATGAAAATGCTCGGAACTCTGAAACTTACTTCGAGAGGAGAATGTGACTTTCTGTAATGTCATTGGATTAACGCCAGCCAATCGCTGTTCAGCAAACTGTTCATCAGAGATCCATTTTGTCATGTCTGATTGAAATGGCTCTACTTTGGAAGGCCGTTCTACATAACCCTTTTAAAACAAGGCACGTGTCATTCCTCTGAGAATCATGCAAATTTTGTTGTAGGGATTTCATGAATGTATCTTCTAAACGTCACCAGTAAGCAAAGCAAAAACATTATATTACTCAAGAGAATGTCACGTTTACCACATGTTTACCTTAAAAGGAACATTGAATATGCCATTGACTTTCATTCGTTCATTCTTTTTACTCTACTTTTGACACTAAACTACTGCAAACTTACATCAAAAAAAGGCTCCAAGGACCCCCTAAATTGCATCAATTGAGCATACTCGGGCATTTTTACAATCTTTGGCAGGTGCGCGACTTTAGCCATATATCCACTGATCAGCTGTTTCGTGCCGTTCAGTATGCGCCCCCAGAGGGCTGCGTGAAAACCTGAAAATGGATGGCTTTTAAGAAAGTTCTTGTATTCACCGATTGACATATCCAGACGTGAAAAAGGCATTTGATGCGTGGGTTCTTGTATGCCATAAGTGCTGCGTTGCTTAGCGAGGGATCCTTCACGCTGCTTGAGACACGGTGAATCATGCGACACGTCTTGGGGTAGAGAGATTGGACACTGGTTCCCTTGACTGAAACAGCGAATAGTGCACTAGAGTAAGGAGCTGCTTTCGAGCTATTAATGGGGTTTTTGAAGTACCAAGTATTGTGTATCGTGTGGAATACTCAAACTAAATCATATATATAGGGCCGGGTTGAATTAAACTGAAACACATCTTTCTTTCTTTCTCGTGGAAAACGATTGTATTGTTCTTGCCATCTGACATTGGCTGCCGTCACGTGATGGTGCAAAAGCTCTATACTGGTCCGACTACTGGTCCAGTGTTGTTGTCAGACCAGAAAGAATCCTAGTACTTCTCTTGAGAAAAAGGTTCTTTGTTTAAGTTGTTGCCGTATTCATGTGTCTTCTCATTCGCGACCGTTAAATAAAGAAGTTATACTCTTTGAATATATATGGATACAACTCAAACAAAATATTTTATTCTCGAGAGAATGACACGTAGTCTGAAATGGGAAAACATTACGCCCAAGGTGAAATGGTTCATATACAGCTGTATATATATATATATAACAAATTATGTAATGTGGTCTATACTGGTGAAACAGTGCTCGATGCGTAGGGATGCAGAGCAATAGATATATAGTAAAGATTGGATTAAAGAGACAGTAATAGGAATATGTTTCATTAAAGTCTGTCTGATGAGTGCGTAAGCACGAAACTAGGAGTTACGTACAGTGAACATGTCTCGTCTTTAATATATATATAGGCTTACCAGAATTGAAACAAGACGATAGTCAGCAGACCAAACAGTAATGAATACGAAGACATCTTTTTCTCAGCTAATCTACAAAAAGTATAGACTCTAGTATAAGCTTGTAGCATAGGTATTAAAAGCAGATATTATTAATGCATACAAATGAGATGAAAATGAGAATAGAAGTATTGTCATCCAGCCGATAGCCTTCCCTGTATGGTTCTTATGACAAAAACTACTATTCGTCATGATATCAACTTTTTTTTATTTCATCTGCATGTTCTCTAACATGCATATATTTACATTGTATGCTTTTCTTTTATACCGACTATAGCAAATTAGTCTAGGAGCGACATAAACGTATTCATTCTGCTCTCATGAAATGTATTTTCTCGGCTTCAAAGCATACAACGTAAGCTAACTAGAGTATGTTATGTTCCTTTCTTGGTATTTCTTTTTTCTTTCCTTATGCTTCCAACATTATCGCAGCTAAAAGCAGGAGCTCCGCTTGATAAAAAGCACACGATTAATCGAAAATTTAGTTTAACTTAATAGTTTTTCCCCCGTCTTCAGTAAATTATTAGGGACCTTAAGCTGCAGGACGGCAGCGTGGGCGACAGCGTGGGCGACAACGTCGGCGAAATTCAGGCGCTTCAACCTTCTATTGTATTATTATTTCGTGTTTAACTAGTATTTTACTCAATAAGCATCCCCGTTTTAGAGTGCAATGTCGTCTTTTGGGAGCCCTTTACTTAAAACGAAAATCAACAAAGATAAGCTTTTCGTGTAGTCGTTCTCTTTAGTACGTAAAAATAGGACATTTTACGTCTTACTTTCAGCATAAGATGGCAATGATGCACAGTATTTCGTACATTTCAACGAGTATCTATTGAATAGCGAAATTAGTGCTATTGTATGGTTGCCGTGGTCGTCGTCGTTACCGTCCTGCAGCTTAAGATCCCTATTTGTTATTCAATACACATTGTGGAACCAAACTAATTCAGAGCGAATTTTGGACAATTTTCTTCTCTCTCGCTTCCCAAAACTATTGCGTTAATTTAACTGTATTTTTCATATAATGTGCTTGGATTATCCTAGATTCTAACAGTGTATTTTATTTTAAGATTTTTTTAATGTTTAGCCTATTACGGGCGAGAATCGAACAGGGCTATTTTTACTTTTTGGCTTTTCTCTCCTCATCCCCAGGTAAGATTTTCCTGAAATTTTCAGAATCTTATCACTTAGTACTATTAGCGGCCTATGTATCTTGGGGAAAAAATAAAAGTTATGACGCCGCTTGAAAATTCGATCCAATATTTGAAGCATATCGAAACAACGCGCGATAGTCAGCAGACCAAACAGTAATGAATACGAAGACATCTTTTTCTCAGCTAATCTACAAAAAGTATAGACTCTAGTATAAGCTTGTAGCGTAGGTATTAAAAGCAGATATTATTAATGCATACAAATGAGATGAAAATGAGAATAGAAGTATTGTCATCCAGCCGATAGCCTTCCCTGTATGGTTCTTATGACAAATAACTTCTATTCGTCATGATATCAACTTTCTTTTTATTTCATCTGCATGTTCTCTAACATGCATATATTTACATTGTATGCTTTTTTTTATACCGACTATAGCAAATTAGTCTAGGAACGACATAAACGTATTCATTCTGGTCTCATGAAATGTATTTTCTCGGCTTCAAAGCATACAACGTAAGCTAACTAGAGTATGTTATGTTCCTTTCTTGGTATTTCTTTTTTCTTTCCTTATGCTTCCAACAATATCGCAGCTAAAACCAGGAGCTCCGCTTGATAAAAAGCACACAATTAATCGAAAATTTAGTTTTAAATAAAAAAAATACACTGTTAGAATCTAGGATAATCCAAGCACATTATATGAAAAATACAGTTAACAATCAGCATCAAATCTTAAAAACTCATTGAATAAATGTTTTTTTACTAATTGTCGTTGTACACCTCACATTTTCGGCTTTTTCTTCAAAACGGCTCCAAGTATTTTTCTTTAACCTTCCTACATCAATAGACCAGAGCTTTATCTAGATGGTAGTGAAATTTCTACAGCTCGTCGTATCCAAATTTTTGAGAAAACATTCTTAAAAGTGGAGTGTACCCAAAGAGCTCCCAAGACCATTCTCAAGAGATTTAAATAACAAAAGACACGGCGGCCATGTTGGAGGAACTCAACAAAAGAATTGTCAATTAATTCTTTTGTTATATCGTCCAACATGGCCGCCGTGTCTTTTGTCATTTAATTCTCTTGGGAATGGTTGAAAACCATCGATTGATATTCCCAAGGTAAAAGTATTATAATTCTCAAATATGATTTTTTAAAGTTTTTAGTTAGACTTGTAATTTTATACTGATGCGAGACCGAAAGCCGACTTACAGACGCATCACTCAAATCAAGAAATATTTTACCATTCAACTATTTACTTCATGCAGAACTAGTACTGAAAGTATTGTCTAAGGGTTCTGTTATGTAGTTTGGGCTACCTGTGCATAACTTATAGACGCATCAATCAAATCAAGAAATATTTTACCAATCATCTATTTACTTCATGCAGAACCAGTACTGAAAGTATTGTCGAAGGGCTCACTAACGAAGTGCAGACTGTGAATCCTCGAGGATCCTTCTGGTGTAGACTGATAAAAGGGCGAAAGCACCCACTTATGGAATTTACAAGTCTACTTCTGGTGGGATTATCGTTGGACAAAACACAATTTCCTTACTCTACTTATATTCTACACCTTTTTCTGACAAGAAAAATGAAGGAAAACCAGAGAAATAAATAATCAATTTTTGCAATACAGTGCGAAAGGCTAGAAGATATAAAAGGTTAACTCTATCGAGAATAACATCTCCTTAGATCGAATTGGAATTGTGAGAAAAGTGAGCTGAACCGGAAAACGCGGTAAAATCCCTCAAGGAAGAGAATTCATAATAAAATATGACTCACAGATGTACTTGACACCGAGCACAGGAATTAAACTTTCCAAAATACCTGATGATATATACGCTAGCTAATACTAACTTAACCCTACTTACCTCATTCGCCGACCGCAACCTTCTTCTACTGGTAACGTTCATTGAAATACGCTGATTATTTCAATTACTGTCTAGCATTACGGCGCATGCGTAGTTATAGTGTGGGGATTGCATCAGAAGTCTTGCTGGAATTTGCGGCCTGTGTACAGCACCGTTCACCCGAGGAGAACGGGAAGGGAGTCTGTGTGTCTTATTTTTCGTATTTTTGCCAATGTCACAGAAATTTGGTTCTATTCAAGAAATGTTTTTCACAGTTTGTCATTGCCATCATAGTTAATAGAGGGGAAAGGTTAGGAAAACCTTTTGTTATAGGTCTTTGTTCACTTTTTTCAAGCGTGACCGTTGTCTTACCCATTGTTTTACCATTGTTGGCAATGGCCGAGTGAACAGACCAAAATCTTTCTTTTGGCTGCTAGTTAAAGATGCTTAAAGATTTATAAGAGATATTTGAATATTCCTTACAATAATCCTATGGACAAAGTTTATGTTTACTTATTTTGCAATTTTGGATGGGCATAAATCAAACATTGTGCACGGTTAAGACCGGTACAACATCAAAAGCGAATAAAGACCTGATAACAATAGGTTTCCTAACCATTTCCCTCTATAATGGAAAGTATGATTGTACAATATATCATTTACAAACTCCGACAATATTCAAATGCACAAAGGAAAGCGATTATACCCTTAACCATATATTTTATTATTCGGTTAAACGTGTTTTACACCTAAATCGTTGCCAGGCATTTGCTGACATAACTTAGTCAATAGCAGGATCAGCTTCTTCTCTAGACCAATCAGAGAAGCCCTTAAAACATTAGAATTCGTTGCTATGGTAGCTCATGCTTGTATTCCATTGGGCATCCATCTTGGTAACAGATAAGGATATGTCAGGTGGCCATTGCGTAGTCTTTCCTTGTTTCTCTCGTTCAACAGAGGTTCTACTTGTTCAGTCAAAACAGAGAAGTAATGATAAAGAATCTGTCTTGCTTTTGGATCATCGAGATACTCGCCGTAGTCAAACAGTCGATCGTAGCGAAACGTTGCGAGGGTCAAGATATTTGACATTTGACGCTAGGAAAAGAAAGTTTGTTGATTGATCACTGAACGGAATTATTTTCTTAAATGCCTACTGTGGATCTGAAAATGATCTTCATGCATGTGTCTGCAAATACAAACCCAAATGCCCTGAATATTAGCTCCCCAAAATTCCTGTCCATCTTAGATTTGATAATTTAGCCTTTTTTGAATTTGGTGTATATAACCCTTGTGTATTACACGTTCCAAGTATACATTAAACTTAATTTATTATCTTAGATATTTATCACAAATATTATCTTACCAAAGATTGGAATCTATCGGGTAGTCTTGCACTAGAGAAAGTGCTGTTTGGAACCCTGTCGTCATCGTAGATTTTCAGGGGTATATTTGGTACATATGCAATATAGTCGGATAAGGGATAGTTGACAGCACAGTGTTGAGCAGACATGGTCCATATCAGCTGGGTTAAAGTGTCAATCAGTTCTGACCGAGTTCGAAGTTTGGCGGGAAATCCACGTAGCTATGGAAACAGAAACAATAGTACAATCCAAGCTGTCATCTCATTTGCATATCGATATTTCTAATGTTTATATCTCCGAATAATTGATTTTGAAAAATTATTTTTCCCCTTGATATACACTTTAAAGTTTTCCAATCTCCGATAGAAGTCACGTAAATGTATAAATCTAAAAACAGTCGTTTGTTAGTACTTCACCATTTCCATTTTTTGTTATATACAGCAGTTACTTTTCTCTATTTTTTCCTTCCTCCTTCCTTCCTTCCTTTCTTCTTTGTTTGTTTTTGTTCCTCTTTTTGTTTTCGTTTTTGTTGTTGTTTGTTTCCCTTTATTTTATTTACTTTTTCATTTTCAATCATTAACGTGAGTATAACGAGCAGCAATAGTTACATTTCCTTTTCCTCTAATGACCCCAGTTCCACTAGCTGACACCTCGTTCACAAAATTCTGCAGTTCATAATCTTCTCTCACATCATAATTATAATGATAGTACCTACGAGAAACAACAATGGGGTTAAAACTATTTCTCCTAATTAAGTCTAAATCTGATAAAGTACAACCAGATACTAGCAGTGGAACCTGACTTACAGCTGCACGTATTCTGTGACCATGTCTCGAATAACATTCAATATCACTTGACCGTCATCTCGGTAAGGATAATAAGGAAGATGATGACGGCTTGTCAAACCTCTTTTCTGGGGAAATTCAAAATAAAAAGTGTTCGCCGTTAAGGTTGTTGCAAGATGTGAACAATAGTGTTATTTGGAGGAGGACTTGCATGCGCCAGACAACTACAGATGATAGAGGTGGTGTTTGTACCCATGGTAGACCAGAATGCATTTCGTTCTAGAAATATATCCTTTAAACTTTATCGAGACCCTGAAACAACCTCTGGGTTAATCAAAGTCAGGAAATGGCTAACTCACAATTTGAATTTTGGCTTGATATGTTTTGCTGAGATATAGCGGGAAATTTGAATTTTACATATCTTATTCATGTTGAACTGTGTGTATAACAACCTTTACCTTGATATTTCTTGTAAATTCAAGATCATTCCAGTTCAAGATTCTAGCTGTTCTTCTTATTAGTTCATTCGCTCCTTTATATCCATAGGCCATCAGTTTATCCAAAGGAAGATTCGGTTCAAGCAGAGCGGGTCCTTCAAAAGTGTTAGTAGTCAGTAAGCCACGGCAGTGATACTTCATGATCTCGTACAGAGGGTGTCGTTGAGATAACTGTCGCTCCACGCTCAGGCACAGCGCTTCAGAAATTAAATGTACTTTAGCGAGATGTTCCACCATTTGACTGCCAGCCGTATCTGAATTCTGAACGTTGAGTTTGGCCATCATCCATAGATCGCCGTCGGCCGGAGTTAAAACTTGTGCATCTTGTGAAAAATAAAACTAGTAAGTAGCACGAATATTTTGTTTGCACCTGACATCATAGCCGTCATCTTGGTTGAGTAATTGAACCAAAAAGAGATGTCAATGAATCCTTTGTTATATCAACCAAGATGGCGGCCTTGTCTTTTGTTATTTCACTCCCTTGGGAATGATTGAAAACTAACAATAGTCGTGTCACGAAATACGCAATATCAAGCTTCTGTCACGCAATACTCGCTTACCTTGTTTGGAGTCCATCTGGATGGCCAAAGGCATGAGGTGACGTTTCGAGAAAAAGTATTTTCCACGAACGGATACGAAGAGTGCTATGGGGGACTTGTAGTCCCACAATCTCCTGTGAGGGTCACTTGAGGTATGGTCTTCCATTGATGGGACATTATCGTTCAAAGGCTGATACAACACATACAGATACTCCCAATGAATAGCCTGAAATATAAAAAAACAATTGACACCGGGCGCTGTTTTCTATAAAAAGGATTTTTTTTGAACAGGGTTCGCACAGGTTCCCAGGATATTGCTCATGGTCAGTGTAGGGTTAGTGCATAACCTTACACTAACCCCCTTTTGCATTGCTACGCGGCCACCCCAGACAAATATCGCGACGTGCACTTTGCAATAGACTGCCGTCAATTAAACAAGTTGACGTCATTTACACGCATTTGGATCGGCCCGGATAGGCCAGGTGAGTATGGCTCATAATACTTGTAAACAATCGACAAGTTTTGGCGCCTTTTGAATCACACACGCGTGTAAATGACGTCAACGTGTTTGATTGACGGCAGTCTATTGCACGTAGCCGTGCACGTCGCGATTTTTGTCTGGGGTGGACGCGTAGCAATGCAAACGCAGGTAATACCATTTCCCCATTTTGGCACAACTGATTTGTTTAAGGTTAGGTCACGTGACGTATTAGTGCAAATAGCCAAATATGTCCACTTAGTTCGATAAGATTGGACTTTATATAGGAAAGCATGAAGCCAACTACTCACAAATCTCAGTGATAATCCTAGAACACGTTCTACAGCTTCGTCCCAATTAAACTTGAGGTTAAGCTTCTTTCGGAGGTCTAGCCAGTTCATCCCAACTTAATTTGGTTAAAAGGTAAAATAGGTGACAAACTTTAGCAATAAACGTTACTAAAACCTTCGAATACGCGACTTTTTGTACTTGTGCATGGTGTTAAGTTTTGCATTCATAATAGATCAGGCGTTCGTTGCTCACTTGACAAGGTCATGCACAAAAAAAGTTGCAGAGAAAAAATGCCACAGGTAGCCCAAGCTGGCTATTAGTGTTGATTTATCGTAAAATACAGTAAAATATTAAATTCATACAAAGAAATGGTCTTACCTTGAGTCGTATGTTTTCTTTGGGTCTCTATGAAGTTCCAAGCAATTTGCATCAATATTGAGCGAGTATTGAAATACTCAAGGCGCAAGGTAAGACCTTTATTTGTGTGAATTTTCGAATTTAATTTTTTACTGTATTTTGACGATAAACCAACACTAATAGCCAGCTTGGGCTATCTGTGGTTCGAATAGGAGCTCTTCTCTCTTCCACCTTCTTAGTTTGAACAAATCACAATTCATGAGGTTATCCAATTAGAAGGCTCGGAACAAAACTTACTTTGTGAGGAAAATGTAACTTTCTGTAATGTCATTGGATTAACGCCAGCCAATCGCTGTTCAGCAAACTGTTCATCAGAGATCCATTTTGTCATGTCTGATTGAAATGGCTCTACTTTGGAAGGCCGTTCTACATAACCCTTTTAAAACAAGACACGTGACATTCCTCTGATAATCATGCAGTTTTAGTTGTAGGGATTTCATGAATGTATCTTCTAAACGTCACCAGTAAGCAAAGCAAAAACATTATAATGCACAAGAGAATGTCACGTTTACCATTGACTTTCATTCGTTCATTCTTCTTACTCTACTTTTGACACTAAACTACTACAAACTTACATCTAAATGAGGCTCCAAGGACCCCCTTAACTGCATCAATTGAGCATACTCGGGCATTTTACAATCTTTGGCAGGTGCGCGACTTTAGCCATATATCCACTGATCAGCTGTTTCGTGCCTTTCATTGTGCGCCCCCAGAGGGCTGCGTGAAAACCTGAAAATGGATGGCTTTTAAGAAAGTTCTTGTATTCACCGATTGACATATTCAGACGTGAAAACGGCATTTGAGGCGTGGGTTCTTGTATGCCATAAGTGCTGCGTTGCTTAGCGAGGGATCCTTCACGCTGCTTGAGACACGGTGAATCATGCGACACGTCTTGGGGTAGAGAGATTGGACACTGGTTCCCTTGACTGAAACAGCGAATAGTGCACTAGAGTAAGGAGCTGCTTGCGAGCTATTAATGGGGTTTTTGAAGATTTAATAACAAGTATTGTGTATCGTGTGGAATACTCAAACTAAATCATATATATAGGGCCGGGTTGAATTAAACTGAAACACGTCTTTCTTTCTTTCTCGTGGAAAACGATTGTATTGTTCTTGCCATCTGATATTGGCTGCCGTCACGTGATGGTGCAAAAGCTCTATACTGGTCCAGTGTTGTTGTCAGACCAGAAAGAATCCTAGTACTTCTCTTGAGAAAAAGGTTCTTTGTTTAAGTTGTTGCCTTATTCATGTGTCTCTTCTCATTCGCGACCGTTAAATAAAGAAGTTATACTCTTTGAATATATATGGATACAACACAAACAAAATATTTTATTCTCGAGAGAATGACACGTAGTCTGAAATGGGAAAACATTACGCCCAAGGTCAAAAGGTTCATATATATATATAGGCTTACCAGAATTGAAACAAGACGATAGTCAGCAGACCAAACAGTAATGAATACGAAGACATCTTTTTCTCAGCTAATCTACAAAAAGTATAGACTCTAGTATAAGCTTGTAGCGTAGGTATTAAAAGCAGATATTATTAATGCTCACGATTGAGATGAAAATGAGAATAGAAGTATTGTCATCCAGCCGATAGCCTTCCCTGTATGGTTCTTATGACAAATAACTACTATTCGTCATGATATCAACTTTTTTTTATTTCATCTGCATGTTCTCTAACATGCATATATTTACATTGCTTTTCTTTTATACCGACTATAGCAAATTAGTCTAGGAACGACATAAACGTATTCATTCTGCTCTCATGAAATGTATTTTCTCGGCTTCAAAGCATACAACGTAAGCTAACTAGAGTATGTTATGTTCCTTTCTTGGTTTTTCTTTTTTCTTTCCTTACATGCCTTCAACAATATCGCAGCTAAAACCAGGAGCTCCGCTTGATAAAGAGCACACAATTAATCGAAAATTTAGTTTTAAATAAATAAAATACACTGTTAGAATCTAGAATAATCCAAGCACATTATATGAAAAATACAGTTTAATTGACGCAATAGTTTTGGGAAGCGAGAGAGAAGAAAATTGTCCAAAATTCGCTCTGAATTAGTTTGGTTCAACAACGCGCTTAGCTTTAAAGACATTACCATTGAATGAATTGCCTTGAAGTTTTCACATACCTATTTCCAAGTATTGCCGATGAGCCTTGCGAACAATCAGCATCAAATCTTAAAAACTCATTGAATAAATGTTTTTTTACTAATTGTCGTTGTATACCTCACATTTTCGGCTTTTTCTTCAAAACGGCTCCAAGTATTTTCTTTAACCTTTCTACATCAATAGACCAGAGCTTTATCTAGATGGTAGTGAAATTTCTACAGCTCGTCGTATCCAAATTTTTGAGAAAACATTTTTTAAAGTGGAGTGTACCCAAAGAGCTCCCAAGACCATTCTCAAGAGATTTAAATAACAAAAGACACGGCGGCCATGTTGGAGGAACTCAACAAAAGAATTTTTACTTCATGCAGAACCAGTACTGAAAGTATTGTCGAAGGGCTCACTAACGAAGTGCAGACTGTGAATCCTCGAGGATCCTTCTGGTGTAGACTGATAAAAGGGCGAAAGCACCCACTTATGGAATTTACAAGTCTACTTCTGGTGGGATTATCGTTGGACAAAACACAATTTCCTTACTCTACTTATATGCTACACCTTTTTCTGACAAGAAAAATGAAGGAAAACCAGAGAAATAAATAATCAATTTATGCAATACAGTGCGAAAGGCTAGAAGATATAAAAGGTTAACTCTATCGAGAATAACATCTCCTTAGATCGAATTGGAATTGTGAGAAAAGTGAGCTGAACCGGAAAACGCGGTAGAATCCCTCAAGGAAGAGAATTCATAATAAAATATAACTCACAGATGTACTTGACACCGAGCACAGAAATTAAACTTTCCAAAATACCTGATGATATATACGCTAGCTAATACTAATTTAACCCTACTTACCTCATTCGCCGACCGCAACCTTCTTCTACTGGTAACGTTCATTGAAATACGCTGATTATTTCAATAACTGTCTAGCATTACGGCGCATGCGTAGTTATAGTGTGAGGATTGCATCAGAAGTCTTGTTATAATTTGCGGCCTGTGTACAGCACCGTCCACCCGAGGAGAACGGGAAGGGAGTCCGTGTGTCTTATTTTTCGTATTTTTGCCAATGTCACAGAGTTTGGTTCTATTCAAGAAATGTTTTTCACAGTTTGTCATTGCCTTCATAGTTAATAGAGGGGAAAGGTTAGGAAAACCTTTTGTTATAGGTCTTTGTTCACTTTCTTCAAGCGTGACCGTTGTCTTACCCATTGTTTTACCATTGTTGGCAATAGCCGAGTGAACAGACCAAAATCTTTCTTTTGGCTGCTAGTTCAAAATACTTAGATTTATAAGAGATATTTGAATATTCCTTACAACAATCCCATAGACAAAGTTTATGTTTACTTATTTTGCAATTTCGAATGAGCTTGAATCAAACATTGTGCACGGTCAAGACCGGTTCAACCTCACAAGCGAACAAAGACCTGATAACAATAGGTTTCCTAACCATTCCCGTCTATGCATGTTGCATAGACCATGCATGTTGCCATGGAAAGTATGATTGTACAATATATCGTTTACAAACTCCGGCTTTTATTGTCAATACAATACACGTCGACAATAATCAAATGCACAAAGGAAAGCGATTATACTCTTAACCATATATTTTATTATTCGGTTAAACGTGTTTTATACCTAAATCGTTGCCAGGCATTTGCTGACACAACTTATTCAATAACAGGATCAGCTACTTCTCTAGACCAATCAGAGAAACCCTTTTAAAAACAATAGAACCCTGACGTCACGTTCGTTGCTATGGTAACTCAAGAGTGTATTCCATTGGGCATCCATCTTGGTAACAGATAAGGATATGTCAGGTGGCCATCGCGCAGTCTTTCCTTGTTTCTCTCGTTCAACAGAGGTTCTACTTGTTCAGTCAAAACAGAGAAGTAATGATAAAGAATCTGTCTTGCTTTTGGATCATCGAGATGCTCGCCGTAGTCAAACAGACGATCGTAGCGAAAAATTGCGAGGGTCATAGCAAAAGATACGTGGCCCTGAAAGAAAGTAAGAAGTATCAATGAATGTTTCAAGGGTGTAGAAGAATATGTAAGGACGTCCTGGCAGAGTTATCGGCCTTGCTCTAGTAACGAAAACCCTCAGTATAAGTGCCTTCGTACACACTCTTTTTGAATAATTTGTTGATGAAAGATAAAAGTTTCTTATTTCCACCTCCTTTTCTTTGCATTCCCTTCGCTTCCTTTTCTTTCCTTTAATTTCCTCTTCCTTTTTTATTTTCCTCCCCTTTTTCTGTTTCCCCTTCCTTTTCTTTTCGTTTCGTTTCTCTTTCATTCCTTCCTTTATTTTCCTTCCTTTTCAGTTTCATTTTTTTCGATAGCTGTAAAACAAGACCAGCCATACCGCTGCTTGAAGTCTATTAGGTAACCTCGCGCCAGAGTACGTCGTATGGGACACCCGTTCGTCATCGTACAGCTTCATGGGAATGTTAGGAGAGTATGAACCGTAGTCTGCCACAGGATAACTAATAGCCGCGTGCTGAGCGGACATCAACCAAATCATCTGGGTAAACGTATCAACCAGTTTTCTTTTGGTTCTAATATTGGCGGGAAATCCCTGTATCTATGGAAACAGAAACAATAAAGCTAAGACATTCATCCACTTTTTATTTATTTAAGCCAATCCCACTTACGTTCCCTTTTTCTCCTTCAGTTCTAGACCCTTCAGCCGAGACCTCGTTCACAAACTTCTGCAGTTCAGAATCGTCTCTCACATCGTAATTAGAATGATAGTACCTACAAGAGACAACGACAAACGATTTCTCCAAATTACTTCGGATGAAAGCACAACCAGATACTAGCAGTGGAACATGACTTACAGCTGCACGTATTCTGTGACCATGTCTCGAATGACATTCAATATCACTTTGCCATCGTCACGGTAAGGGTAATAAGGGAAGACGACGACGGCTTGTCAAACCTCTTTTCTGAAAAGGGAATTACCAAAGATAATGATTAAGAAGAAAATAGATGAGTAGGCAAATGCCTTTGTCAGTATAGGGGAGGGGAAAGGGGGGGGGGGAGAGAGAGATTGAACCTAGAAAATAAATTTGAAGAGAATCCCTTCATAATTCTCGAAGCTGCTTAGGTAAAAACATTTTGGGTATTAATGGTGGTGTCTTTTTGTCAGTGAT
This sequence comes from Actinia equina, assembly GCA_011057435.1. Taxonomy (NCBI): domain Eukaryota; kingdom Metazoa; phylum Cnidaria; class Anthozoa; order Actiniaria; family Actiniidae; genus Actinia; species Actinia equina. The sequence goes on from WHPX01000021.1 coordinate 521,678, forward strand.
TGTCACACAGTATAGCTACCCTGATATTATTTGTAAATTCCAGATCTTTCCACTCCAAAAGTTTTGAAACTTCATTCACAAGATAACTCGATCCTTCGTGGCCAAAAGGAGCCAATCTATGCATTATTTCCATCGGTTTTAGTAGTGAAGGTCCTCCAATAGTGTTAGTAGTTAGTACTCCACGGCAGTGATACTTCATGATCTCGTACAGAGGGTGTCGTTGAGATAACTGTCGCTCCACGCTCAGGCACAGGGCTTCAGAAACTAAGTGGACTTTACTTAGATGTTCGACGATCTGACTGCATAACAGGTCGGTTAACTGGACGTTTAGTTTAGCTAGCATCCAGAGATCGCCATCATTTGGAGTGAAGACTTGTGAATCTTTTGGAAACATATTTAGCAATTATTCGCCGAAGGCGAAGTGATCATCGATGGAATACGTACCAAGCCGTGAGTCTTCGTGCGGCGAGGTAAATATTACCATAATCACTGAACATGAGGGAAATGATTGTTTTAGCATAATTTTAGACTTGAATATCAGAGAAAAGTCGAAATTCAGGATAAAAAAACGTTTTAGTATTTCTTAGATTTGGAAAACTCTGGAAAACCTCATAATCACCACTCCAGCAGCAATTATCGTCTCAGAATCACTGGTATCTTTACCAAACACAGCTCGAGAAACTCTATATTCAAGTCTAAAATTATACTTAATTTCCATAAGCACATCAAAATGAATAAATATAAATTGAAATATTATTATTGAAGAAATAGAAAACGCGCGCGCGTGCTGTGTGCTGTCATAAAGCACGCGGGGGTTGGCAGAACACGAGAGAAGTGTTAGGAGAAGCAAGACGCGTAGCGGAGTGCTTCTGGACACTTTTCGAGTGTTCTGCCAATCCCCAAGTGCTTTATTACTGCACACAGCACAGCAAGCAAGTTTTTTATTTCTTTTATAAAATACAAATTACAATAATGTAGGAATGACGCAACGGAAAGTGCGCGCGCGTGTAATGTGCTCTCATAAAGCACGAGCTCCAAACCAATCAGAACACGACATTCATAACAGTTATTTTATAAATATATTTAGATAAAAATAATATTAATTTATTTATATGTATTGTTATTTTAAATTTGATAGGTTTTATAGATTATGATTTGACGGGTTTTTGAAGAAATTTAATTTTTGAAACCCAGCAATTTTTAGCACTCTGGAATCATTGCAATGTGAATCTTTTGCTTTGCATTAATTAGCAAAATAATAAGGACGAATTAAAAATGTAACATGCGTTCAGCGCGTGAAAAGGCGGGAAATGAAAATGTGCAATCATTGATTGACAGAGTATTTCGTTTCCTATTGGTTGATTATAAAATCATCAGCTGTGAAATGCTTTCCTATTGGCTTATCAATCCCGTGTGCATTTATCTGGTTTCCAAATATATAATCAGATGCCACATGTTAGGAAAACGCGCATTTGCTGCCTGAACATCGATGAGGTTAGTTGATGAAATATTTCTATAATATAAGACATAAAGATCTAATTATTCCAAGAAGGTTCCCAAATTCTTCGACATTGTAATATATATCATAACTGAGTCACTAACTATTTTGAAAACCCTATCTCCATATTTTAGGAGGAACTGACTTTTAGCTTAAATTACGAATGTATTTAACATTTTGACACAGAAAGCCACGTTTATTTTTTAAAAGGTTAAAATAAGAGCCTAAATGTACGTTGCCATCTAGAATTTCTTTTTTAAGGACACTCATCGAAAACATTACCGCAAGGAAAGCGATGTAGTTTGTTTTAGAAAAAAATAAAAACACAACATGCCCGTTTCAACTTCGTTCTCGTCGAGAAAGGCTAAAACGTTTACTCTCTGGTTGAGGAAATGTTAAGTACCAAACTCGAAGTAGACAAAACATACTTCATAGCTTGAAAATAATTCATTAATGTTACTGTTCTTTCTTTTGAAGTTTTGTAACGGGAACAATTTTGTCTAGTTTTCTTCTGCTTGCTGCTTATCGTTGTTACACTCGAGAAAAACTCTCGCACATTCTTTAATCTGAAATCATTTCAGTTTCTGAAAAGTTATTGATGAGATTTTTTCTGTAATTTACATTTTACACTGAGTTGTCTTTTGGCTTCCAGCAACGACGATTTCGACAACGAGACGAAATTTTCGCAACATGTAAAAAATCATCATCATGCATCATCTTTTTTTTTTTTCAGAGCTGGGTTTTTTTTCACCGAAATATGGAAGGATTTTTAACAACGTTTGAAAAGTAAGCTAATACTCTCTAATACTGTATAACTATTAGCATATTGCAGTAGGTTTGCAGCATCACGTTATGGCAGTCACGACAGGGGGCATAACAATAGTCTTTTCCCCCTGGGAAACTGAATTCTTTCTAATGTAAATCAGATTAGACCAGAATCAATTATTCCTGCCCCCTGTCATGGCTGCCATCACGTGATGCTGTAAAGGCTCTATACTGAATGATTTAACGTATGAATTGTGCATTATAATATTTGGGAACTATAGTATATTGTAGTAGTAAACGTATGAACTGCGCACTATAATATTGGGGAACTACATACTATATTAATAATAATATACCATACATTCCCAATATTATAGTGCGCAACGCATAAGTTGTATGATATCGTTATTGCAGTAGTATACTGCATGATATAACCTATGCTCTAAGCTTTGTCCTATGGTTTCCTCACCTGGCTTTGAATCCATCTGAATGGCTACAGGCATCAAACGTGGTTGTTCTGTCATGACGTTACCCTTCCCTGGCACCATCACGAAGAGTGCAATAGGTGACTTGTATTCCCACATCCTCCTCTGAGGATCATTGTCCGTGAGGTCTGGCATCGATTCCATGTTGTCACTGAGAGGATGATGAAGAACGAAGAGATATCCTCGCCTGATGATCTGCGCGGAACAAAGATATTAGGCTCAGAACTGATAGTCACTAATAACATTATTCGAGTGATTTTACTTGGCCCATATGCCCAAAAATCGCGCACGGCCAAGTGCATTACATGAAAAAGATGCATCCCAGGCCAAATGCAAAGAAATAATACGTTGTCAATGCGAAGTATACACTTCCATGTCCTTCTTTCCTTCTTACATTCAGGAACACAACAATTTTGCGGCATCGAATTACAAGAATATATTGTAAATTTTGGCCCTGGATGCATCGTCTTTACCCGACCGTGCGCCATCAGGATTTAGGTAAATGTCGTTTTATTACTTATCAAAGTGTGTCTGTTAGTCACTAATGTTTTATGGGGAGTTCATTATAGCGAGCGAGGAGGTAACCATATCAAGTAATTAGGAATTGGGTGTAAAATTAATAGATCCTTTACCTTGAACGTTATACTCTTGGGAATCGGATTCTTTGATTGAGTTATATCTATATTTGTGTCTTCTCATGCGCAACCGTTAAATAAAAAAATGAAACTCAAGGGAATGACACGCTAAACTGAAGTATAAAAAGTATGTTTACCCAGTTCAAAGGTTTTCCCTCCAGCTTTCTCCTTAGTGCATTATATGAACTGCTTACCCATTTCAAAGGTTTTCCCTCCAGCTTTCTTCCTAGTGCATTATGAACTGCTTCCTCTACGTTGAAGTTAGGGTTTAACTTTTCCTTCAGCTCTTTCCAGTTTTTACCGACTAAGTATAGAATAAAAAAGACTAAATTATAACGCGATCCGAGTAACTTTGAGTAACACAAAACAAATTGATCGTGGAACAAAATGAAACGAAAACGAGAGGGAGTGGGATGAGGTTTTTGGTCACGTGGTCGATGACTATGCTCGTAAACTGGGGACTGTTCTATCATTGAAAGCTGAGTTTGAGCTACGTAAATAACTAGCTCTAATTATTAGGCATTACGAAATAACCGGCATCTTGAAAAAATATCCCCTAAGATATCCCCACAATAGCCCCAACTCGACTCTTTTTCTCAACCTCGGATGGCTAATACCAAACACTAGAAGAAAAGCGTTGGCGCATGCTTGAGTGGCCTGGTTCACCATGCCAAGAAATTCCAAGAAATCGGGAAATGTTTTAATGAGGAAAAATAAATGTTTGGTTTTCTCCGAATATACAAAAACAATTATTGTGAATGAACTTTTGCAAACAAGATGCTGTATTAACGTAATATGACGGAATTAGACTTGAGTTTCAAGAACTGACTTTTAAGTTTTGGAATTTTGTATAACACAGGTTTAAGTTATCATAGATTTATCATAGATTTAACACCGTAGTGAAAATAGAAACTGACGTTTCGGACGTTAGTCCTTCGTCGGAGTCAATTGTTTGACTCCGACGAAGGACTAACGTCCGAAACGTCAGTTTCTATTTTCACTACGGTGTTAAAATTATAAATCTATGATAACTTGTTTCATTAGAAACACCGACGCAGTCCACGCTAGTGTTCACTATCTATCATCTATAACAGTTTTATACGTATACTTTTCTTGTAGAATGTGACTTTCTGTAATGTCATTGGATTAACGCCAGCCAATCGTTGTTCAGCAAACTGTTCATCAGAGATCCATTTTGTCATGTCTGATTGAAATGGCTCGACTTTGGAAGGTAGTTCTACATAACCCTGGAATATAATAGGTAGAAAGAATACCATATATCCGTGAAAAAAGCTAACTTACAAAACTGGACAAATTATAGTGCAAAGATAACATTCATGCATCTTCTCATGCGCAACGACCGTTAAACAAAGTAATAATAAGCAAGGAAATGACACGTTGTTTAAAATGGGAAACCTTTACGCCCAAGATAAATAGGTTTACGACCAGAAAATAGTGTGTTCAAAATTACTCACATCGAAATACTTCTCCATCTCTGTTTTAAAGAAGCGTGTCAAGGGACCAAACTCTTGCAGTCTCATTATCCCAGGCAGCAACAGCGTCCTGTTCAAATAAACCTTCAACAAAGTTTTACTCAACGTTGCCATGGATGCGTAAATTCTTGCGTGAAAACCAAGGAAAGGATTTATCTTCAGAAGTGTAGGATATTCATCAAGAGTAATATCCAGACGTGAAAACGGCATTTCAGGCGTAGGTTCCCGGATCCCAAACATGCTGCGTTGCATAGCGAGGGATCCTTCACGCTGCTTGAGACACGGTGAATCATGCGACACGTCTTGGGGTAGAGAGATTGGACAGTGTTGTGCGTGGCTGAAAATACGAAAACAACGTAAATGAGAAAAGCTAAACGTCATAAAATGAATAGCGTGCGGTCAAACCTATGGTAAAATTTATCTCAAAATGATCAGGTAAATATTTCTGTTTTCGCCCTCACGGTAGCCTGCATGCGTACTGAGCTGCTCTTGGGAGAGAGGAATGGATCCTCCTCCCCTTCCGCATCCATTCCCCCTCCCAAGAGCCGCTAAGCAGGCTACCCTTACAGCTCTAGTTATTACCAGGGTATAACACAGTTCTATCGATTTTCTAAAACACTCTTTAAGAGACGTTTTAATCGCCAGGAGACAGGTGTCTAATTAGTCTATCTCGGCTAAGTAACCTTGCCAGGATTTTCATCAAATGAATGTTTGCTAAGCATTAACAAAACGAGAAGACTTTGTCATCCTTGCCAGGATTTTCATCAAATGAATATTTGCAAAGCATTAACAAAACGAGAAGACTTTGTCATCCTTGCCAGGATTTTTATCAAATGAATGTTTGCAAAGCATTAACAAAACAAGAAGACTGCCAAAAATTGAAAATTAACCGGAGGTGGAAATCAATAGAGAAAACTGTCTTACTCAGCCTCTCTCTCTCTCTGGCTGTCTGTCTGTCTGCCTTTTTTCTCTGGACTATGATTTTTTCAAATAGACCTCTTTACACTCGGCGTAATGTTTTCCAATTTTAGACCATGTATAATTCCCTTGAGATTAAGATTCTTTGTTTAAGTTGTATCCATATTCATGTGTCTTCTCAGAGCAACCATTAAACAAAGAAATGATACTCTAGGGAATGAAACTTGGTTTGAAATAGAAAAGCATTACTTCCAAGATAGAGGTGTTTTTATCTATTCTAGAAATAGCGAAAGTCCAGTTCTGTTACCACATGTAGAGAAAGAATGACATGCAAAATATCACACTGAGAATTGACATGTCGGAAGGTGAAGACATTTTGATATTCTGGGAAGAAAAAAGCAATAAGTAAATAACAGTCAATAAAGTAGTGTTCTCAGTCTTAAAGACGATGACTGTGGTGATGGTAGTGAAGATAACGATGGTAGTGGAGATGACGATGGTGACGATGATAAAAGTGTTGGCGATGAAGGATGGCAATAATGAAAATGATCGTGATTGTGATAATGATAATAATAATTGTAAGGGTGATAATGACGCGATGATAAATCGTTCGAGTTAACAAAGAATATCTGATGATGATCATGATATAATAGTACGTTATAATTGACGGTGAAGGTGAGAAAGTTATTAGTTAAGGTAGTTAATGAACGATGATGATGATGAGAGGGAAAATACACCCCCAAATTTTACCCCCGTCTCTAGACCATAATAGTTTTTAAAATTCTTTCATATTAAATGTTTTGATTCCTTAGAGAATACATGAACAATAGTCATAATTAAAGAACAAAAGCAGTGTGAAAAGGATTATGGTCTAGAGACGGGGGTAAAACGTCATCTCGCTTCAGGCTTATTGAACGTACCTTTATTACCACCTAACAGCAACACTAGCAGCAACAATCGAGGACTAAGTATTAACGACAATGATGCTGACCTTAGTTCCTCCTCTTTACAAGGAGAAGGGTAAACCTATCACTTTTAACCCCCTTATAAGCGCACCTGCGTTACCCTTGCGGTAGTATTACCTTGTCTGTTTGATAGTCAAACCCTTGTGACCCGGTTAAGTTGTCTCTTGTAAAGCGTACCTAGGGGAAACCCGACTTCTCGGGACAACTTTTTACCGGTAGCAAGCTTCTCAGCATCGCAAATAACGTCCTTTCCATTCTCAAAAACCAGTAAATGAATGCGTGCTGAGCTGAATCACGCACTGGCAATATTGATAGGTAATATGGATTTTAAAACTTTGATCCGCCAATATTTTATGATTTACTATACCATGTTGTTTGTTTAAGTTGCTTAGCAGACCTAACGTACGGCTTGGCCCGACCCGATATAGTTCAATAGTCTACATACATATTTCTTCCTTGTAAAGCCGAGCTATCTATTGACCCTGAAAGACATTTTCCCCAAATGACAAAACGAGAAAACAGAAACAGAAACAGAAGGAGCAACAGAAGGAGCAACAGAAGGAGCAACAGAAGGAGCAACAGAAGGAGCAACAGAAGGAGCAACAGAAGGAGCAACAGAAGGAGCAACAGAAGGAGCAACAGAAGGAGCAACAGAAGGAGCAACAGAAGGAGCAACAGAAGGAGCAACAGAAGGAGCAACAGAAGGAGCAACAGAAGGAGCAACAGAAGGAGCAACAGAAGGAGCAACAGAAGGAGCAACAGAAGGAGCAACAGAAGGAGCAACAGAAGGAGCAACAGAAGGAGCAACAGAAGGAGCAACAGAAGGAGCAACAGAAGGAGCAACAGAAGGAGCAACAGAAGGAGCAACAGAAGGAGCAACAGAAGGAGCAACAGAAGGAGCAACAGAAGGAGCAACAGAAGGAGCAACAGAAGGAGCAACAGAAGGAGCAACAGAAGGAGCAACAGAAGGAGCAACAGAAGGAGCAACAGAAGGAGCAACAGGAACACGACGAAGATCTACAAAATACAAAATACCAAAATACCTTACCTCTGATTACTTCGACCAGAGCACTAAGTACTGATCCAAGAGGCAAAGGACTATCTATTTATTGGCCTTGGTGATGCAAATAAAGGAACTAAATAATCAATTAACAATTATTTAATAAATTCATTCACACCAGACAAATTGTGAAATTTGTATCCATATTTGTTTGTTCAGTGGTTTGACAAAACGGATGTCTGATTATTTTACACTTATTTTTTATTTACCGAGAAAATAATGTCTCTTAAGTGGTCCGGAAGGTAAGGCAAATACTTGCCTTTATCCGTAAAATCCGTAAAATCCTCAAATGATAGATGCGTCTTGCCGACTCTTTTCCATTTTAATTTATTGTTATTATTTGACTGAAATGACGTTAGTAGGGTTTGTTGGATCACTTATGCATTTTTCTGTTCCTTATTCAGAACGATACTTACAGCTATTTTACTCAAACCGATTGGTGAATGTTTCGCACTATGGACGATGCGAATGCAATCATGACCAGCACAAAAGGTAACAACGATATTCCCTACTTTCACATCCCCATGATACTTTGCGTCTTTGGGGGTAACCAGAGGGTAAAAACCCACTTGTTTTGATGAAGGCTGATCAGACAATGTTGACAATACCTTGTTTGGTGGCATACATTTTTTGGTAAGTCCATACATTTTCTGTAAGATCAAAATTCTTTATGATCTGGGATCGAAACTAATAACGGCTGCGAAGCTAGGGCCCTGGCTAAACGAGGAAACATGTTTACCGCGCGCATGCTTCCTCGATGTTTCTCAGTTTAGCCACATGCGAAACATTGCTGCGTGCAACAATTTTTGCTTCCAAGACGCAAAAAATGTTTTTGCTATTTGCAGAAACATTTCATGTTTTCAAGACGCATAGAAACATATTGTTTCCCGATGTTTCCTGACAGTTTTGCCACCTTAGGAAACATTTCGTTGAACCAGGGCCCAAGAGACTATTCATTTACATGATCCACGATACATTTCAAGCTCAGTAATAAATGTCAATCTGATGAAGGCTATCAATAGTTAGAGCCGAAACGTCATGTTCTCAAAATTCTACGCTTTTTATCCGTAATCTTACAAAAATTTCCTATTCGAGTGTGTAGTCGTTCTAGCGCTTTCGCACTAATTGGGGACACTTTTCGCTCACACACACTACCACTACCATCAATATTCTATGCACACAATGCTCAACTCACATGTTGATTTTTACGTAAGAAACAACTAATAAGCAACATAGAACATGCAAAATGCAATCTTTTTTGAAATAGCTGTATTTCGATCGTGCTTTTTGAGATATAATACAGATAATAGAGCTTCATCGATAATCGTCAGCTGCAGTTGCTCATTGGATAATATTGTAACCAATCGGTATGGTATTTCCCGTCCTCGCCCTTCTCTTCTTTGCAACACCGCAGACCGTCGACCAACGCAGGTTTCAGCTTCACTATCACGCACAACGGCCGCCGACTGCGAGTCAAACAAACGAAAGTAGGCTTGAAAGGTGTTAAGAAATGTAAACTGAGAAATTCCAGAGAGGCTTTGTCATGGATCTCAAGCGATGTGATTAGTCGAGAAATATAAGTCTTTGTCCTTGTGCCACGTTCTGCTTGGAACTAAGGCTGGAAGCCTTTCGAATTCTGTTGAGCTTGGCTTGATTTGGAAGTGTCGCTGCTGCGTAAAAAGATTTCCATTAAATGTGATGTAAATGATTTATTCACTGGCCCCGCAGTGTTTTAACAGAAGTCACTGACACCTTTTTCCTTTGTTTACGTGCAAATGAATTCAATACCGAATTTGTTGATGGATTTCTGTCTCGTTCGTTTCCGCTTGGAGCTCTCTCTACTTCTGTGATCACCTTTGGATCAGCTTTACATCAAATCTGACATGTTAAATTATTTGAATGTTAGAAGCACTTACTTGAAATACGATCCAACAAAGGCGAACTCCCATCAACACATTGTCAGAATTCCTAACACCTTTGAGTGAAATCTGAGATGGACTCGAAGCTTTATCAATGAAGTGAGTAACTTGGTGTGGCTTCGATCTTACGACTAGAGCTTCCAACTATAATAACCTCACTCCGTGGTACTTTATATAACAGAGGAGTTAGTTCTTTATCGTATAGAAACTGTAATGGAGACAAATACCTCTGAGAGTGTCGAGGTAAAGCTCGAAAACAAAGATCTTTGGGATAAATTCAACACGTTGGGTACTGAAATGGTCATCACGAAAGCTGGAAGGTGAGTTAATTATGATGGGAATTAATACGACTTCTAGACGAAAACAGAGGAAATCTTAGCTGGTAGTTAAATGAAATTCACTTAGGCATTCCTCTGCTTTCTCTATACCAGAAATTATATAACACAACGCGTTTCAACAGCTAACGAGCGGTAAATGATCAACTTCAAATCACACTTAAAACAATTAGTTCATTTACGAGTGAGACGCTGTTCTATCGTAACTGGGACCAATTTCTGCCAAAAAGTCCCTAACATCTTGACTCTGAGGCTCAGCATTATCGCTTGTTATAAACTTGTAACATGACTTTAAGACCGTATTCCTAACATAATTACTCTCTTCAGACATATACACACGTGCACCGTTTCCCGCGCGCGGTATTAATTATTACTTTTTAAAATTCGTTTAATAAATTTTCATGAGAAGAAAAAAAAAATTTCCAAAAGGCTTTGGAAGATTTGCTGTGAAAAAGACGTCGATCTGCCAATGATCTACCAAATAAAGTAGTCAGATATACACACATACACTCACACTAGTTTTTAGCTAGTTATATCTTCTTAGTCAGATATAACAGTGGTAACTCGAACCGATTGGCAGTTCGCAGTAACCAAAGGTGATCGAAGTTCGTCACGTTGGATAGCGCAGATGAGTGTTCGTTGTTTAAAGAGTGTTTGGAGTGTTGTTTTAGGTGCTTAAAATCCAAGTTCGACAGTAAATAGAGAAAGAAGGTTTTGTCAACTGGTCGAGTATCTTATGCTGTCCGCCTATTACAGGTCCGAGTAGAAGTCCTTTGTATCGAACTTCGGATGTTTATCCATTATATAATGGTAGATACTTTCAGGTTGCCTGCTTAATACAGGTCCAAGTAGACGTCCTGTGTATCGAACTTCGGGTGTTTTATCCATTATATAATGGTAGATACTTCCAGGTTACCCGCTTAATACAAGTCCGAGTAAAAGTGCATCGCATGTTCATTGTCTTGGTGAATATACTTGACATTTAAAACATTACCATAGTCAAAACAAATGCCACGCTAAAAGGTGGTCGAAAATCTAAGGTTGTAGCTAAGGTCATGGAAAGGTTATCAAATTTCAATTGGCGAATGCGGTCTGTATACTCGAGACCCCGATGGGTAAAGGTCCCGTCTTGACAGACGGTCGGATTGGCCACATATTACAGTGTCATGTAAAAATTGTTGATCTCAATCTTTCTAAGGACTTCAGATAATATTTGTAGACTTTTCAGTCATTTTTATGCATGCACTATAGTTAGTATTAGTGAACGTGGTTTTTGCTGACAAACAAGCTTTGACACGCCTTATTTGGTAAAACCAGCCAGCCTTGCGCATCGAAGTACAAAAAAACACTTGCATCCCACTGCAGTATGCGAAAACCAGGAAGGTGTTATTACCGGTTATTGCTGACTTTCACTCAGATATAACAGTCTTTGAATCTCATTATCTGCTCCAAATGGTGGGCAAACACTGACCACCATGTGCCGTCGACCAGAAAGAATTCTATTTAAAACTTGTGATTCAGTTGATGAACATTCCGCACGAGGCAGGAAATGAAGTGTAGTGAAACCTAGCAATAGGCACCACCTCTTGAATCTCATGGATTGTTTTTCGTTAATGCACATAAAATATTTTTATGGGAGACTGAAAGAAAAAATGGAACAATGCGCGTCGCGCTGTAAGATAATACACTAATCCTTATTTCCCTTATCCCACCCAAAGGCGCATGTTTCCGTTTCTAGAAGTGTCAATCAAAGGCCTGCATCCAGACGAGACGTACATGGTCATCCTGGACATTACCTTAGTTGATGATCGAAGATACAAATACAACGAAAGAGAAAATCACTGGCAGATTGTCGACTCACGGTTACTTTCCCCCACTCCTGTGGGGATGTTTGTACACCCGATGTGTCCTTGCAGTGGTAAAGAAGTCTGTGCACAGCCCATGTCGTTTAATAAGGTCAAGTTGACCAACAACCACAACAAAGTGGCCTTTGGTGGGCATGTAAGTAAACTTGTCTGAACCAGAATAAATAGACTCTAGCCTGAACTAAAGATAAACAGGATGCATTCTGGTCTAGCTTGGGTATAAACACCACCATATAAGGAATGATAAACAACTGAAGATTTTGTACCCAAGCTAGACCACAATGCACATTGTTCTTTATCCCACACTGTCTCATTTGGTCATGCTAAACTTGTTGGAACTAAATATGCCTTTTCTGGGTTTAGGAACACTAAGGAACTGAAGATTCATTATACCATCGGAAATTTTAAAGTATTTTCTTACATTTTTTCAGATCCTTCTAGAGTCCATGGGTCGTTATGTCCCGCGACTTAGTATCGTGACTTACCACGACTACTATAACCAAAGCTGGGAAAAGGGTGTAGCGTTCATGTTTAAAGAAACTGAGTTTATTACTGTCACTGCATACATGAACAAAGAGGTAAGCTGTGCTTCCAATTGCCCACACACTTAGTATATTAGCCATTCTGAGGTTGAGGAAAAGACTGGGTCGAGTTGGCACTGCAGTGTATTGTGGGACTGTTTTAGGAGACATATTTCCAAGATATTTATCCCCATTAGAGAGTTTTCTCTTTTATGTAAAAATTGCTTTTAGACGGGACCGCTGTTGGTTGTAGTCATTCACATGCACGAGGGATTCAGTCCTCAATGTAGAGAGCCAGACAACAAACCTGGGACTTTCCGCACAAGAACTGACGCGCTGACCCCTACGTCACTGCGACTCTACAAAGGACTCTTTAATAGCTATTTTAAGACGATACTCTTTCATCTTTCTTAACCTTATTATTCTTGGATTTTTTTGTATTTCAGATTACAAAACTCAAGATTGACAATAATCCATTTGCAAGGGGATTCCGGGAAAATGGTCTAAAATGGTCAGTAACATGTCAGTGACATGTTGGAGAGCATGAATAATACGATGTGTTTTTGCATGACAAGAAACTTTATTTCCTAATGGAAAAAAGTTGTTTTCCTAAAACACGTCGGTTATGACGTAAATTGCACCCCAAAAATACGCTTGACCGTCCAAGACCATCCTCTCGTCCAAGAGCGAATATTTTTTCAATACACGCCCACCATGTTCTATGTTGGTTTGTTTATTGGTTTGTACATATGTTTATTTATTGATATGTTCTATTTAGGAAAGTTCTTCATGATTCAATTTACGGCAGTGATGTAAATAGTATCGACTATGAAAATGACCAAATGACTGAAGAAAGTAGAGAGACAGAGACACCGTTGTCTATGACTTACTTGAGCAACGAAGGTAAGTAATTTAAATATCTGTTTAGAGTTATGAAATTGGGACGTATTTTCGGGTCCATCTGCACTCAAAAACCGCAGTGAAGAAAAAAAAGTTCAAAATAATTGCACCTTCATCTGAAAAAATTAGAACTTTGGACAACAAATCCTGTCATGAATACAAAGAAAAACTGCTTTTCGATTGGGATCCGGGAGTCGTTTTTCTATACGATTGACGTCATGAGCACTATTAGGTTGATTAAAAAGCCGAAAAAGACCCAAAGCAAACATGCGCGTTTTGGCGCGAAAGTTCCTGCCAAATTTGCAGGAACTCATCGGTTATGGGTAATTCCTTATCATTTGCTTACGTGGACTAATCAAAATGAACGAAAACTGAAGACATTGTCAAGTCAAATAATGGAAGCCATTGAGAGTCACGTGAAAAGCATGGCTTGGATGTGTTGTGCGGATTGATTTTCTTCGTCTAATAATACTGATAATAATAATAATAATAATGATAATAATGATGATAATAATGATGATAATAATGATGATAATAATGATAATAATAATGATGATAATAATGATAAAAATAATAATGATAATAATAATAATGATATTGATAATGATAATAATAATAATGATATTGATAAAAGTAATAATAATGATAATAATAATGATAACAATAATAATGATAATAATAATAATGATGATAATAACGATAATAATAATTATAATAATTTCCTTGAAGCTGGGTACTTTTGTTACATTCTTATGTCTTCTTTTTGTAGGAGAGAATAATGATGATGGTATACAAGTTTTCCACGTCAACCCTTCGTCCATCATCGTAACAGATGTACTTCCATCTTTACCTTCTACCAGCTGTCTTATAACCAGTACCAACGTCCCTTCTTCTTCTTCGAAAATGTCCACCAATTCTGAAGTGAACGTTGTCTTTGAACCTGTGGACAATGCTTCGACAGACACTCAGGGAAGAGTTGGTCAAACATCATCATACGAAGCAGACAAAACTGGACTATATTCCTTGTTGTATCCAAGAAATCCGTTGCAAAGTATTACTGTGGACAATAATCAGTTTATAACAGGTGAAAATTCTGGTGGTAAATCCAACAGCAGCCATGGGTGGGTAGAAGGAATCGTTGGAGATGATGCCGAGGAAGACATTCTTTGCAAAGTCTCTGATGTCAGAAGCATTAAAGAAGCGCCACTTCCTTCAGATAAACAAGAAAATGTGACAAGAGTGTTGTCGTCTTTGGAATGCGACGAAAATGTGGAGTGTTTATCTGCTAAAAACGGAGAAGTCGATTCTAAAGACAAATGTGAAAGAATTGAGTCAGAAACAACAACGAACAGCTTGAAAAACGAAGAAAACTGCTTGGCTGAAGAAGGCAAGTTGGCACTGGAAAACAAAGAGTTAAAGTGTGTTGACAAGAATGAAACTTACGACAGAAAAAACGAGAACTATTTCGATCAAATGCGCAATGGTGATGGTTGGGATGATAAAAGTTCTTCCGATAATTCTTCAGAAATAACGAGAAAAACTATCGATATCCAAGACGTTGATAAACATAAAGCTATCTTCCTTACTGAGGGGAAGCTGCTACATGAAAATACCGTCAAAAAAATTGACCATTTGAATGGCTTTATTTCCGCTTGTGATGAAAGAATTGCCATAGGAGATGAAGAATGCAACAGCATGGAAGACGATGTGGAGGAAAGAAATTCGCGAGACGCAGTTGACGCACGGCCATCAGAAAAGGTGCAAGAACAATGGAATAAAAAAGAAATGAGCTCAAACACGAATGAATATAATAGCTCTCAAGGGAATGTGGATATTGACAACGTGAAAGAGTCTACATTAAATGGAGAATATAGACCAGAAAACGCCTCAAAACCTCAGATTTCAAAGCTGTTAAATTTTGTTAACTCGGTCTCCATGCCTGTCTTAAAATTTGGAGCTGAAAAGGAAACATTGTCGTCGCACAAAGATACGAACAACGACAGCTTGCAGCTCAAGAAATCGCCAGAAAAACTAACTTTACTTGGGAAAAAACGACCTGTGGACGATAGACTGGGTTTGGTGGTAAAAAAAGGGAGATTGATGAACCAATTAAATGAAGGAGTGAAATCTTTAGACCAATCAAGTAATGTGTTTTCATCAATTAACCAATCGAAAGACTCCTTGAAATCTTTGGATCAATCAGATAAAAGATTAAGGTCCGTCAGTCATTCAAATGTGATTTTACAATCTATGGGCCAATCAAAAGAATCCTTGGAATCTTTGAACCAATCAGATAAAAGATTAAAGTCTATGATCCATTCAAGTGACATTTTAAAATCTGTGGACCAATCGGAAAGAAACTTGAAATCTGTGCATCGATTAAGCGGAGAGGTTACAAAACCTACGAAATTGCCCAATGATTCTGCACATCATCAAAACAAAAAACTTCATTCAAGCATCTCCAACTTAACTCCTTTACGAGATAATACCAAGAAAGAATTCTGCAACGAAAGAAGCCCCCGATTTGAATCGAAGATTTTCCAGGAACAAAGAGCGAACCACGAAACCTCGAAAGAAAAACCCGAGGACAAAACTGCAATGGGGATCCCAACGACAGTTATAAATGTTGGTCACGAAGAACTTGCAAAACCTCTGTTGGCAAATGGATTACATCCTCCTAACTCCTTGTATCGTACAAAATACATGGAGAAGTCGGCTGAAGACAGGAAAGAAAGAGGTTCTGCATTGCAAAGATCGAATCAAGTGAACAGCACTAGAAATGAAGACCCGTCATATATGGAAAAAGACAGTGGAATACGACAAGTGGTTGGAAATGGGATGCTCGTGGAAAGTGTTTCTAAGAAGAGCCTCCCCGTGATACTTAGCTCTTACAGCATTCACCCTTCGAAGTTTTCGAACCAAAAAATTATCGATTTAAACAACGAAACGAGAGTCGATGAGAACAGAGTTCCAAAAGTTTATCCTGCAGAGAATTTCCTCCTCAAAGAAAATACAGGCAAGGATGTTCATGAGAAGTGTTCCATCACGATTGTCCCAAGATGTCAACCGATACTTGGGGAAGAGAAGAGAGACGAGTACGTCCATCCTGGAAAGAGTAAATCATACTACAGAAAAATCATTCCCAAACCGATGTCTCTTGGAAGTCAACATCCACTCAGAAGGCGACAGGAGTTCATAGACCTGAACAGCAGTGCTAACTTGTATCACAGACAAGCGGACAATCCTTATCAGAGTTACTACGCGAACAAAGGAGTACCTCTGCAAGTACTTTATACCTTCGAGACGAGGATGTCCCTCAGGAGAGCACCTGATCCGCGACTACCTGAAGTCTATAATCCGACTAGAACAACTTTTACAGGATATGCATCTAGTCTTATATGCAGCACATTGCCTATTGCTACAAACCAGGGGTTTTCGCCTGCTGCTCCTGGGAAGTATTACTGAATGTATCATCATCATCCTCACTATGACGAAACTGGGCCGAGCTGGAATTCCAGTGAACTGTGCGACCGTTCTTTCCTTCAACCTCGGAATATCCAATAGGAGGCGTTAAGAAATGGAAAATGTACAAAAAAAGAACACAGCAGCAAATCAGTAAACAGAGTTTATTAAGTATTTTATTTTTTCCGGTTATCAACAATATTTATGTATTTCAGACATCTAAATATATTTTTGAGAAATATTTTTAATATTCCAACTTGTTTTAATCCCTTGCGATTTTATCTTATGATGCGTATTTGAATATAAAGCATCACGTGACATCATTACATCATAAATTAATTATAAATTACTATTCGTCCAAAAATATCATTTTTTTAAATTTTATCATCGGTAATATGTTTTCTCACATTAAAAAAAATTTTAGATTTTAGATTTCGGATTCCTATTTATTTATAATATTCACGTGATCATAGAGTGGCTTTAGTGTTCGTGGTTCAAGGAATATAAGGGAAAAGTGGAACTTTTGTTAGCGTATGAAGACCAAAGAAGACCTTTACCGGGCACTGTACCCGGCATTCTACCTTGTGTACGAGGATTCTTTTCCTCAAAAGTAAACTAATTGCTTAAGATAATTTCCAATGTGGCCGGCGCCATAAAGTTGATGAAAGCAGATGATTTAGCACAAGAGGGAAACAGCGTACTTACGACACGGATCTGTAATGCTACTATAGTTACCATTCTGAGCAGTTATCTTTGTGCTCGAATTTGTTCATTAGACTTCAGTCATTTAAGGTGTTTCCATACAGTTTTGTGATCACCAAACTGAACTTTTTCAATCGTCGCGTTGACAATGTTCTGTTTGCTGGATCACTTTAGAATTTATACCAGTTATTTCTCTTGGTTTGAAGTTTGTAATAATATATATTTGATTAAAATCGAAGTTTTCAACGCAAGAAAATCGAGAAAAATCGGAATTTGGAAAAAATAAGATTGCGCGCGTTTCAGATGTGATCTAGAAAAACTGTTAACTCCTGAGAATTCCCAATTCATGACAAACAAAATATCAAAGATTTAAAGAAATTCTTATGTTAGATTTGGAAAAAATCTGGCGCACGAACATTACATACTCTTAGTTTTGTTTATGGCTTTTACGCACTCGGTTTTAAATTTTTCTATTGAATAAAATTACTTGAAAAACATCTCAAGATATTACTGTTGCTCTTGTTCTTAAACCATGTAAGTTTGGTCAACTATTTCCTTGCTGGTCTTAAGAACAATTTTTTTTTCGAAGAGCGTTTTAAGTAAAGATTTAGCAAAATCTTGAAGTTTTGCGTTTTCTATAATTTCTCATAAACGGCTCGATCGATTTTTTTAAAAATTTAGCTACGTCTTCTCAAGGATATATGATCTGTACCTGCAAAAGCTCATGTCGGTTGATTCATTCTAATATTTTTTAAATGGCCCTTGAAGTTCATAAGTTTATGCTAATATATTCTTGACAACTTTCAGTGCATTCCTTCGTACTTGACATTGTCAACGCTACGATTGAAAAAGTTCAGTTTGGTGATCACAAAACTGTATCGAAACACCTTAAAAGCTACCCCAACCTACCACTGAACCAATCTAGTTCCCAAGCCGCTCTCTGTAATTACATATTAAAGTGGTCTGGGTCGTGTGAGAGTAGTCGTAAACCAATCAGGTTTTAGCTTCCAATAGATTGTCACATGACATGCAAGCAAGTTTCTTTACGCCTTTGGGTTTGTTCAACGAATCGGAAAGAAAACAGCTTAGAGTTGATGTTAGTAGGAACAGAAAGCCGAAGAATATGAAGGCCAGATTCATATTGAATGGGAACCCAATCTTGTAGCCTGAGCTTATCGACCATGCAAATAGACTTCCACCGACGGATGGGGCAAGCGCTCTGAAAAAAAACCCCACAAGAAACAATGAAACCTGTAGTGTTATTGGAAGGAGTATAGACTATTAGATGTGGTTCAAGAATGGTTTATTGACCCCTATGCATGTGACGTCAAAGAAACTCAATTTGGAGGATGAAACAAAAGATTTCAATCTTAAAGTGCCACTACGATGAAATTTACGAACCTTAATATTTTTACATTTTCTGAAATTTTAAGATGTATTGAATACATAAAGTTACTGTTTTTGGTCATATTTGAGCAATAAAGTTGATTAATACGACAAAATGAGTAGTTCTTCTTTCGCCGCCATTAATTTAGAATGTTCCTGGCAGAGAGAGGCATGGTAACTAATGTATCAGCGGATATGACGTCAGTTACTCAACACAAATCTTCACATGGCTACTTCATCGTATATAAACACAGCGAATGTCAAAGTTTATATCCGAGTTTTTATTCAATTTTTATCGTTTAAAATATAATGACGGGAAGTCGGTGTGTGGTGCAACACTGCAGCAACACCGCTAAGCAATCCAAAGGAATTTCTTTGCATTCAAGTCCATTAGTGAGGTCTCTGCGTGATCAATGGCTGCGCTTCGTCAGGACCCATCGCGCGAATTTCAACCCAACAGGAAGGTTTAATATTTGCTCAGATCATTTCGAAACGAATTGTTTAGAAAGAAAAATGCATCTTGAAGGTTATCGGCGTTGGTTATTGCCGGGATCTGTTCCCACCATTTGGAAAAGAGGAGAAAATCCGATGGACGCTCGTTCACGACGCAAGGTGAGAGTTTTTTTATTCCCGCAATTTTACGAACATGATTCGCGCTCTTTAAAGATAGTAAATGTTCCGAGTACATGTGCTGTCCACAAAGAACTCATGAAAATAAGTATATATTTAAAAAGAGAACTTAAAATTATGTAATTTAAAATTCACAAAGAATAATAAAATTGTTTTGGCCTTAAAGATGTTGAAAGAAATAATGGAGGAGAACAAGGTGCAATCGATGCCAAGAGACAGCTTGGTAAGCAAGTTATACAAATAGTATTTTCATAGAGCTCATAGTGCTCCATAATTAATTTTGAAAACCAAAAATGTAATGCAGTATTGTTTTTAGAGCTCAAGTCAAGTTTCAGATGACACTGATGTTGATGTTGATCCTGGTGCTGGTGATGGTGCTGGTGCTAGGTCTGATCATGAAATGGCAACATTGTCCATTGACACTTCAACAGCTGACTGTGGCTTTCCATCATGTGTTAGTATATGTTTGAACTTCTATGAGAAATATTTCATAAATTAAAACACAGGAAAAAATTGTCCATTCCTTCATAATCAATCATTCAATATATATATAGAGTGAATTCTGTATTTTATTTCAGTGTTACTTAGCTCCCGAGTACTGAACTGATAGAATACAAGCAAAACTAAAATTATATTTATTTTTTTTCCTTTTCTTTCTTTTTGTTTCCTACATTTTTGTGGTTGTTTGGACTTAAAGGAAACATCAACTATATCACTGGGCATTGAAGTTTCAAAAGAAAAGGAAGATTGTCAGCCTGAACAGGATACAAGTTGTGTGAGTAAAGTCACTCTGTTTCTCAGCTCCTGGTATTACAAGAGTACAATTAAATTTATAATTTGGCTTTTTATGGACTTATAGGAAACACCCATGTCAATTCCCACTGAAGGATCATCAGAAAAAGGAAATACTAATCAGCCTGAACTTGAAACATGTGTGAGTAAAGTGACTTAGGGTTTGTCCCTGTTATCTTAAGAGTAAAAACTGTTACATTAAATGTCTATCAGTTTATCTAGGTGCTTTAATTTGTTGGTGTCATTTTTTTAATAGATCTCAGCAAACAGGTTACCAACAAACCCATGTCAAGGATGTGAACGGTTAAGAAAAGAAAAAAAGCAACTTCAGAGACAAATACGTACATTAAAAGCCAAACTGTCAAGTAATCAAGAGGAATGGGTGAAGACTTTCGGCAATCTTACTGGTATCTATTCTTATTTCTGCATTTCAGCAAGTGAATCATAAACGTAATCATCCTTTATTCTCTCATAATTTATAGAAAATAAGCAAGACAAATCAATCCAAACTGAGAAACTAGACTTTCAGGATTCCAGTCCAAATGATCTTGTTTCAGAGTACACCTGCTATGATGATGATGATGATGATGATGATGATGATGATGATGATGATGATGATAAAAAAACAGAAACCCCTTATATGCAGTATGAAGATCCCCTCTGGCATCCCACAGAAGCAGAAGAGCGCGAAGCATCATCCACTGATGACTGTCATATAGGGAGTACACAGCAAAAAAGGTATTTGAACACTAAAAAAATCAAAACAGTTATTACGAACATCATCTAACTCTGGCTTTTTTTCAACTATGCAGGATAGATCATGAGGGAAAAAACATAAGAGATGAACCAAAGGGGATAGTTTTTCTTTCAAGGCTCTTACTTTTGTTCCAGACCTGCCACATGTGCTTCTTTCCCAATCCAAAAGTTGCTGTTTCACAGATTGGTACTATGATTTCAATTACGTCTAGCTGCTCAAAGTGCAAGAATGATCACATCTGGAACAGTCAACCAACCCTCCTTGGAAAGTTTCCAGCAGGAAATATTTTGTTAAGTTTTGCCATTCTGTGTGCTGGAGCATCAATTAACAAAGTTTTGCTGGTATTTCGGCACATGGGACTTCTAACATATCATTACCCTTCCTACTACTACCACCAGAGGCATCTCCTAGTTCCTGCCATAGTCAAGTTTTGGAGGACTTATCAAGCCAAAATCCTATCAACACTGAAAGACAAGGAAGTAGTTATTGCTGGAGATGGAAGGCATGACAGCATGGGCCATTCAGCAAAATATGGCACATATACCATATTTTGCTGCACCATTGGCCTTATTGTTCACATTGTACTTTTGCAGGTGCATATAACATAACACATTTTAAGAAATTACATAATTATATTCCTTATCAATAACAATGATTTGTACTACATCTTTTGCTTTTTATTAGGCAAACCAATGTGGAAGCTCCTCCAACATAGAATTTCAAGGACATCAAAAGGCATTAACATTCTTGCTGGCCACTGATATGATAATTAAGAGCTTCATATCTGATAGGCATAAGTCAATTGCTAAGTGGATGAGGGTTGAATGCCCAAAGAAATGCAAAGCCCTTGGAAAACCAATAATAGACCATTTTTATGATCTGTGGCACATTGGCAAAAGTAAGTCTGACAAAGCTTACATATGTTTTTCAAGAGAATAGAACCACAATAATTGGTATACTAATTATAAATCAAAAGGACATCTTGAGGATATGGGCCACTAGATCCAAGAATTTGAAAGGGTCATGCAAATTGATACATATTAATTTATTATATCATATTGTATTATATCAATATTTAAATATAATCCTAATACATATTATATATCTTAATACATATAATTTTTTTCTTGTTGTACTAGAAATACAGAAGATTTTGATACAACTGAGTAAGGAAAAAGGCTGTGAAATTATTGGGAGATGGAGAAAAGCCTGTGTGCGCCATTTTTACTGGGCAGTGACATCAACAACACCTAAGCATGGTGATGTTATTATTGCCAAATTTAATTCCTTTCTGTATCATATCATAAATGTTCATAAGGACATTCCGAATAAGCTATTCAACAAGTGTGCACATGGTGTGTTCAATACTCCACGCTTATGGCTAACTAAAGGTATTACTTGTATTTAATACACTGGCTTAATGGCTTATAGTAATTGCCAAAAGCAAAAATTAAATAATTATATTTATGTCAGGTTCTGAAGCATACTGGAAACTGTGTGATGCTCTGAGTAAAACCTCAATTGTAAAAGCCATCAAACAAGCCTCACCAGTTGCACAGACCAGTTCATTGGAGGGATACCACTCAGTAATCAACCAGTTTGCACCCAAAATGCTGGCATTTTCATATTTGGGCATGCTTAGCAGGTTAGAAACAGGACAATTTAATTTAAATGTTTGTGCTAAAAGTACAGTTAGCATGTTTATGTACTAAGTAATTATATGTAATAGCATTTTTACATTCTATTCCCAGGACTATTCTATCTGCTCTTCACTTTAATTATAATACCAATAGGGACAGCAAAGTAGATGTCAATGGACAGGCAAAACTCACAGTCAAGTATCCTAAATTCAAAGGTGGAGATGCAACTGTTCGAGAGCTGAAAGTGACCCAAAATTATGGTAACAAAATTGGTTTTTAAAATATTAATAATAATAATACTTACTCTATGTTTTTAACTATACTTCTAACAGATTATGTTGCTGAAATATATGAAACTTTGATAAGTACACCAAGAACAGAGCTAAAACAAATATCAACAGAATTAAAAAATGATGTCCCAGAATCTCTGCAAAGTATGTTAACTGAAAAACAAGAAAAAGAAGAAGCAAAGCAGAAATACTTATTCAGGAAACAAAAGGAAACTACTATTTGTCCTCCAACATGTTCAGGTGCCCAATGAATACTGTTACAAACTTTATTTCATAAAATTATAATTTAAAAGTAAGAAAATGTTTAGTTCAGAAAATATGCAAGTCCAATCTTTTCCGGTCTATCGAGATTAACATCATTACACTTAGCAATTCATTACAACAGGTTGAAAAAAACTGCAATAAAATATTTCAATTTCCAATCCCTTAAGCAAGTGTGTATGCTGATGTGATCCTTGATGCTCATATTCAAAAATATCTTTTACTTTTGACAGAAACTGAACTGCAATCACTGTTACCCAAAGCTGGTACTAGTGGCAAACAACGAAAGGCACCGCAGTGTAGGAAGTGTGGCAAGCCACTGAAAGGCCACAAGAAAGGGCAGTGCAGCGATTCTACATAATGGATGTAGAAATTAATGAGTGGTTTTTCATTGTTGAGTTGTTGTTATTTATTTTATATTTGCTTTCAAACAATGTTGTGTTATCTTTAACATTTCATATATTAAATCAAACTGATGTCAATAGATTGACATGAATAAGAAAGATATTTTAAAAGAGGTTCATAATAAATCATATTTGTAAAATATGTAACTAAATAATATTATAATCTTATACTTTTTATTTATGACATGTTACTTTCTAAGATATGTTACTCCCATTACCATCATCATCATCTTCTTCCTCTTCTTCATCATCATCTTCCTCATAACCTTTATACATGTCATCAGCATTTGGGAATGCTTCTCGTATTTTGTTGTATACACAGCATGGAAGAGGAAGGCGTTTGGCTGCCCCAACATATCCCCATACAAGCCTTACAAATTGTCTGTATGCAACAGACCTAAAATACCTGCAGAATTTAGAAAAAAACAAATAAGGTCAATTAAAATTAATACCTTAAATATCATGTGTGTAAAAGTAAGCTTACATTATACCAAAAATTGGCTATTAGCTGGTAAAACAATCGATGATACGATGTGTTATTACCTTGATTATCATCAGTTACGTTACAATTAGACTTGTAAAAGAAAAAAGGGAAAAATTGATACTTCACTTACTCAGAATTGGCAGGGTTTCCTCTTCCTAATGCTGCAGTATATGATTTTTTGGCTTTTGTCTTAAGACCAATCCCTGCAACCTCGAGAACCCACTGGTCCAGGCAAACACTACTGAAGGCTTCATGGTCTGTAATACATTCCTCCTCTTGATCGATTTCTTGCATTTTTTCTCTACATCTATCGTACTCCATACAACACCGACATTCCTCATGTTTAACAATATTTTGTAAGGAACAATTGCTACACTTGCACCTACAAGAATATGATTGTTTTTAAGTCAAATAATGTGATAACTATGATAATGCATACATGTGCATCACACAATTCGCGAAAGCGTACTTACCACTCAAGAACCTCGACTTCGCCGGCAAAACGTCTTAAAAGTGTCTCCTCTTCTTCATTTTCGCGTTCTATTTCCAATGAGTATTCTTCTACTTCTTGTTCATTTGCTATGGGATCTAATTCCGCATCGTATTCGTCGAAATCCGCCTCAAACATCATCACAAATATGAAGTAATCAAGTAAAGCTCGAGCAATGTGTTGAGTAACTGACGTCACGGGTCAGCGTAATAACGCAGGCTCATAGGAACACTGGGTAGCAATGGCGGACGCCAAATTCGCGTTTTTATGTCTAAATTTGAGGCACTTGTCGTTCACAGAAATAAAAAAGGCTTATGCCAGCAAAATTTGGGTCTTCATAGTTTCTGAAAATGTAAAAATTATTCAAAAAGCGAGACTTCGAATTTCATCGTAGTGGCACTTTAAAAGAATTGGCAAACCTATTATGTCCTCCGAATGGAGTTATATTCCGACGTGCTGCAAAGGGTTTATAGGAGTAGACGGTTTATTATGAGTAACGTTCATTTCCTTGAGAATAACTCCTTTTTTTTCATTTGAGAAGAAGAATAAAATCTCATTGTTTTCATTGCTACGAGATGCAGACAAGTCACATACTGACCTGAATAAACTGCTGAGAGATACTCCCAATCCATTGACACTGCAGAGAAGGTCTTGCCTAACGGAGTTGTTCACGAGTAAGAAACAAGATAAGAACGCACCACTCAATGATATCCGTATGACAGATAAATGTATCAGCAGAACAGGCCACAAAACCGACGGGCTGAAACGAGAAGGTTCAAAGTTATTTTCTTATTGACTGATCTAAGTTTCCTAAAGAAATATAGATGATAGTGATGATGGTGATGATGATGGTGGTGGTGGTGGTGTTGTTGATGATGGTGGTGTTGGCGTTGGTGGTGGTGGTGATGATGATGGTGGTGGTGATGAAGACAACGATCGATGATGATAATAGATTGATTATCGATGATGGTGGTGGTGATGATGACGATGATGACGATGGAGACGACACCGATCGATAATAATACATTGATTATCAATGATGGTGGTGATGATGGTAATACGATTTGTTTAGACACTATTGATATTACAGTTCTGCTGATAGATGAGGTCGTGTATAAATTTGATCAGTGAGGATGGTGGTGATTATAGTTATGATGATATTATTAATAATGATGTTGAGATAGAGGGTGAAGATGGCGTTAAACATGCTGGTGTAACGATGATGATGATTTTGTTGATTTAAACAATGTTGAATATGATGATGATGATGGTTCTTATTATAATGATGATGAAGTAATACTTATAATAATGTAATGATGACAATGATAGTGATGATGATGATTGCAAAAAAATCAAAGGCGGTGTTAACGTTTATAATATTGAGTGATTATGGTAGCGATGATGATACTGATAGTGATGATAATGGGGTAGTAGTAGTGGTGGTGAATAGAGCTACATGGGTACGACAATAACAATCTTGAGGAAGCTGACATGCTGAAGAAGATCTCGTCCATTAGAGGCGACCTAGAACTCACCTTTTAACTAATATTCGCAGAACAGGTAGAGTAACAATAAAGAATATAACAATCATCACGCAAACCTGAAAATTCTGAATTTTAAAAAAAAATGTATAAATTTATTAACGTTTATAATACAATCATGAAACAAGCGCAAGAAGATATAGCATGACGCATATGATGTAGTAGCGTACACCATCCGTAGTTCGTGGTTGCTGTAGGGGCCTTGCAGTGCTTCAAGCAAAAAGGCTGCAAGAGCTATGGACTCTTATGTTTTGCCCGGGCGCTCAGCACTCTTGAAACTTGATTCGTATACAATTTACTCACCAGAATTGCGCCCAGTTTTCTCTCGAGCTAATGAAAAGGTAGACAAAACACAATAAAATAAGTAAGATAAACTAAGGGCACCAAGTTAGAAAACTGCAAATGGTCATTAAAAGAAAAGCAAAATTGATAGATTTGAAAAATGCAATTCATTCAGATATTTTCGTCGTGAACTTCCGAAGTACATACGAACTTCGGAAACCAACTGTCAAAAGTTATGTGAAACGCACTGTAAATCTGCAATTAATATCAACTAATCAGTTACTGTTACAGCACCCAAAGGTCAAGACTTTTTCAACTATGGGAGATAGTATCATTTATTGTTGCTGCACCCAAACTATGGAACTCACTACTTTACAAACTAAGGCCCCGTCCACAAGCGTATCCGAAAATTTTCGTATCCGCATTTTTTTTTTTGGTGGATACGGGTTTTGCGGCCACACGTGTCCGGAAATGTTTGTATCCGTATCCGGTAATTCTATGAAAACGGATACGTGTGGACGGTGATACCGATTCGAATACGCTGCGTGTGGACGCAAACATTTTCGTATGCGGATACAAAAAATTCCGAATACGTATGGATGGGGTCTAAGGGACCTTGACTCAATCAAAAAGTTCAAAAAGGAATTAAAAACTTATTTATTTGCTTTTGCTTTTGCTTGAATTTCGGAATTATATGTTTACAAATACTATTTATTATTATTTTTTTTACTAATCGTCCAAAAGTAGGTTTAACATTAACATTAAGTAGTTTATATAGGGTTTTCTATTCAAATATTATCATTATTCATTATTAATTTCATAATTTTCTCTTTGGTAGTTTTAGATTTTTTAAAATATATATGTTTAATTTTATAGGCTATAGTTTTTTATGTGATATAGGTTTTAGTAGCGCATTTTAATTTGTTAGTATGTTGAATTTGCACTTTACAAATGAATTTATTATTATTATTATAATCTTTACCTTAGGGAGAATTATTGGTTGTACTATGATCATCACGATACCAACTACGAGAATCGATGTGCCTAAGTCATCGGTTGAAAAGTCTAAACCACCTTACAAAACAAGAGTAATCATATAGTTTAATCCACCTTTGAGATCACGTGTCACCTAGAGAGGAGCTGTGGAGGGGTGGGAGGGACAAACGTATGGTATCGATCATAAAATTGTGAATATTGAACAAGTGTTACATGGAATGAGTAGTGGGAAGGCCATGGAACAGTTTGTAGGGTAGGGTAGAATAGGATATTGTAGTATTTGGGGACATGGCATCATGGAAAGTGAAAATGGCGGATCAAAGCAGAAGTACCAACCTATTACTAAGTAACAGCAAGGGTCGTCTACCTACCTAGCCTTGGATCTGTAGCTCCCCAGATATTGAACAGTTCATCGCTTCCAATTACACACAATGAATAAAGTGAGTATACAGTTAATATAAGCACTGCGTTGAAATTCCTGGGAAAATATAAGTGAACAGTCCTCTTTAGCTTGAGCAAAATGTTTTTCCATTTCAGACCTCATGTCCTACTCTTGAGGATAAGATTCTTTGTTTAAGTTCTGTTCATATACATGTGTCTTCTAATGCGAACCGTTAAACAAAGTAATGATACTCTAGGGAATGACACATGGCCTGAAATAGGGAAACATTAAGCTCAAGCTTGAGTGTCTATGCAAGAAATATTATAAATGGGGAGGTAGAAATGCAATTCAGTTTCAAAGTAGAGTAAATAGTAGAATACACTTTTAACACACCTCAATATTCTCCATAAATTGCTGTCTTTATTGCTACCACAGCAAGAACAACACGAACGCTTCGTGGCTGAATTTACACTCGTAGTGCTGAGCATCTTTGAGTCCTTTGTACTTGAACAACGAGCTGAAGGTGAAGCGTTTTCTCTTACTCCTTCTGTGCTGGAAGGCATTTCTTTGAGGTCGTTCGTGTGACACGTTTCACATTTTCGAGACTTGATTTCTTTCTCATCTTCATCAGTATTGAGCGATAAATCTCCACTACGTGTAGTCTCTGTTCTTAATGATTCCTCGTTCTCTTTCTTTCCTATCTTCTGTTGTTCATCATTCGGTGTTTCTACTTCGCATTCGCTAGAGGATGGTTCATCTTCCTCTATACAGTTCGTTGTCTTACACGTTCCCTTTGAGTCATCTTTAACACTGATGTCACTATCAGTACATTGTTCACTATCTTTGTCGTTATACAATCGTCAATGCTAAGTAAATCTTTATTATTTGTATCTAATGAATTTGATATTTGACTATCATCTTTAATGTCGTCTTGTCCGTTAGATAATGCAGGCATTTCTTTAGTTTCTGTACTATCTTCATCAGACGTTTTTCTCTTCATTTTTCTGTCACACTTGTCGGAGACTGACTCGGTATTCCTCATTTTATTTCCGCTTTTCTCATTGGGTTGAGTATTGTTTTTTGTTTCATCGCACGATTCCAAACTAAGAACTTCACTTTTCTTCTTAAGGGAACTCAAGAGAAATGACTTGCTTTCTTCATTAACATTTTCCTTTTTAGTAGAGTCCGCCCTGGAAAAAACGTAAAATTAAAAGGAATTAACTAGAAATCAGAAAAATGAATGGTATAAATCTTCTTGGTTTTAGGAGCCGATAGGAACTATAGAGAACGAATCATCCTTCAACCCCATCTAATACACCACAACTTTCGTAAATCTGTGAGAAAACGAAGTCATTTTTATGTCAACATCTGCGCGCGCGTTTCCGTGTCCCGATGTAACTTAGAAGCATTTGCGCGCGCGATCTTTCGCACAAGAGCACTGAACACAATGCATGGACTGTCAATGAAATATGATTGTAACTACATACTACAAACGGTACCTTAGTGTGTTTCGAGGTAACGTCTCTGACAGCCAGATGTAGGTGATTATCATTGATGTGATAAGAAACGCAGAGTTAACCAAACAGGGTAGCAAAAATGGGTAGCGTGCAAAGAACGAACCTGTATACAAAAGATAATGGATAAATGCATTTTAAAAAGTTGCTTAACGATAACTAAGCATGTGGTCGATTCCCGCAAGGAGACTTTTGTTCCTGTCTTGTGATACTGAAGACAAGGTACTCATATGCAGAGAAAGTGGAAAATTTAAACGTGGAAAATAAATGTTTCTCTTTTGTAATATTTCCATTATTCACATAATGAGCTTTGTCCAAGTGTCTGAGCTCTAATATACTGTACAATTAAATTCATCTTGCAATACACTTGATAGTAATTCAACTGATGCGTGGTCTTCTTCTAACGTCTCTAATTGATTAGGGATGGAACCGCCATTAAAGTGAACATTAGAGCCCTGTGAAGGTCTTACCATTTGCAGATGTAATTACAAAGACAGCACCACCTTCTCCTTAGTTATTTTAATACCCTGGGTGTTGGTCCAGCTGCCACTTGAACCACAACCTCCCGCATGACAGACCAATGCTCTTACTAAGCTTTTGGCTTTTGTAGGTTAAGGCATATAAAGGAAAGAGGGGTATTTTGGTGCCCATCACCTTTTCATAACAAGCCTGCAATAGGCCTGTAATATGGCTATTAAAATTTTAAAAAATCCATGTCCTTTGTTATGGCTGTAGTACAGTATTCATACCTTTTGGAAACTGATTGGGGTATTTTCTTCCTACTTCTGATAGAAAACCTGAGTAAAGAAAGAGAATTCCTGCATTAATTGGAGATTCCTTTTAATCTAGGAAAACACTTTTTGGTCTTTACTAGAGATGAATTAAGGCAGTAGTAGAAGTAAGGTACAGTAATATTAGTCTAGGATTTCGTGAGGGGTGCTTACTATTTAAACCAATCAATCCAATTGGAAATTTATTTGCTAATGGTAAGGAAAGAGTGGGAAACTTTGACTTTCTACAAAAGATACACATTGTCTACTGGAGGAACCAATAAGGAACCAATAAGAGCCATGAAAAATGGACTTTCTCAAATTGAAAGAGTCAGGAAAAATGGATTTCCTCAAATTGGAAGACTGAGTTTTCCAGGACTTTTAATTGGACTGACAAGTTCCAACTGGAATTTCTGGTTTTTCCAGGTAAATAATTGAAAGCAACACAGGAATCAATAATGTAGCAGCAAGGGCCACCAGAATTCTCACCTCCAAGAGCAGGACCAAAGACTAATCCAAGTGAATATGCACTTGTTAATGTGGACATCCCAAGAGACTTAAAAAATAAACGTGAAGTTGCCTTTAATGCAGATGTTAATTCTCAGGGTCATCATGTTATTGAGAGAAAACATTTGCATGGAGACCCTAAAAATGTCTGCATAGGAGTATATTATTTGGCAATATTATATATAAAGAGGTAAAAAAAATAAGTCATCTGTTAACACGTCAATCAACCCTGGCTTTCCTGGTAAAATAAAGTGTACAAGTAATACTGTATACATTAATCAAATTTCTATTTATTTTTAGAAAATATACTCACTTGATTAGTATGGTCACACAGTTCTGATATGATTGCTTTTACAATACCAATAAGTCCTAAATAAGAACAACTACATTAAATACTTTGTATTTTTGTCTGTACATACCCTTTCCTCATTTCCAACATGAATAAATTTCAACACAGTACAGCGCCACCTACCCATAGACAATCCAACACCAAATCTTGTAAGCATTGCCATGACAACAGATGTACTAAACCCAAAAGCAAACATGCTGACACTGAGAAGAAACAGGCTGATGATGAGTGTTGGACGGCGGCCAAACTTGTCTGCCAAATATCCCCAGAAATAGCTAATATAAGGATAATAATTGAAATAATAATTGGTTAATATTAATAATATAATATGATAATAATAAATAGATTTAATATTAATCAATAACTAGACAATAATAATATTACCTTGCTAAAAATCTTCCAAAAAACATAGCAGAAGCGATAAGACCTGCATAATAACCTAAATGCAAAATGAATAATAATTATTGAACAATTGTGCCTTTTCTCTGTAAACAGCCCATTAGTTTGGTAGCTGACAGCATTATGTGATAGGATTATTCATTATGAAGTTAGATACCTGTTTCTTCCTCTGTCTTTCCAAAATGCTAAAAAGCAAAATGAAAAAGTGTTACAAATCATCAGTCTATAGAGCGTCACGTGAGTGACGTGAGTTCCTATTGTTTATGGCTGCCTTCTCACATGAGTGAAAATGCTTTATATATTTTATAGCATGTTACCCTATAGAGGTTTTATCATTTTACATGAACAAAGAATTCAATTCCCAAGAGTAACATAAATTTATTTATTCTGCCAGCTATAAAAATTGCTACATGCACAGGCCCGGATTGAAGGACAAGCAGCATATCAGTGATGCCCCAAGGCGACCAGGGTTGAGATGCAATTCCTGGTTGTTGGTTCTGTCCTGCGATCTGGGGTTTTATCTCTGGATTCTCTCTTCCTGTTTTATTTTCTTCTCTACAAAAATCAACTTTAAATTCAATAATACTAATACCTTGACCATAGCTGGAAGGAATGGAAACAGCATTGTAATAGACATGGCAGTGGACATCTATCAACGAAAAAAACATATAAAAGATAATATATTTACAAAAATCACAGAGACTTTTCTGAGTCAATTTGGGCTTCCTGTGGTGTGTGATGCAACATCTTAGGGAACTAGTATCACATGAAAATGTATGAATGTAGAGAGAAAAAGACAAGTCAAACTTTAATTATTATTGTTCATGTCAAAATTAACCAATTAGACTTGGGTTTATGGCAATAAATACGAATATATACAACCTTGCTAGGTTGTAACGTTGGCCTCGGATCGTCATTCTAAGCACATCATTCAATAGATGTGTCAAAAGTATAGTTTACACTGGCGATTTTTGTGGTGATTTTTGCTGCAAAATATGAAATATTTTGTCTCATCCTTCAAAAGAGACATTCGTCTAGGAAAATCTTGGTATCCTGAAAAAACTTTACAAGTAAATTCCTTACCATTATTCATTTATGGACAAAAAAAAGCGCAGCAAAAATCGCCGCAAAAATCGCTAGTGTAAACAAGGCTTAAGAGATACACTCACCAAAGCAAAGAACAGAATAAGTAATTCTTTCCATTTTAAGGTTGTAGATCCTTTTGGATACACGATACTGCGAAGAGTTCCATGAATTCTGTTCTTCAATTTGTTCGCCATTTTGAAGCTGGTCAGTAGACGGACGATTTGATGTTATGTAATCACCTTAGGTTTAGATTGGATAAATTTGTGTAAAACAAGTTACTAGTATCTGAGAAAACGTATCTGAATATCCATAGGTCAATGTTTTATAAGCCAGGGATAATTTTTAAAATCCCCACTGAAAACATATGATCGATTTTATTAGCGACGACTACTACGCACCAGTATCGTAAATCCATAGCGACACAGGTAACCCAAACTGAGAAAAAGAAAATAGCAAGCAAGGGGGCTCTGTGCAAGTTCATGACTTTGCTTGTTTATGCAGTGGTGGTTCCGGGGGTGGGGATAACTGGTTGGACATACCCCCCTTGAATCTTGAGGACATTTTAAAATTAAGTGCGAATTAAGTGCCTTATAAACAAATGTAAGACAAATAACATTAGACTGCATTGAGGTTAAGTAAAATATACAAAGTTTAATTTTATTGAAACTAAATTTCTTTACATTTTGTTGGGCCCGAACTTTATTTACTTTAATATTAAATACAAAACTATATTTTAAACACTATAGCAACACTAGAAAGACTGTCTTTTCAGGCCCGTAGCGGTGATAAAATTATTGGGGGCGCTTTGCCACGCCCCATATGACCATATCCGCATGTCTTTCTTATTTTTTTCATTCTTTACAAATGCCAACTATGTGAACTTTTTTTGGAAAAACGAGTCGCCTCTATCAATTTTAAGATTTTAATAATGTTTGAAAGTTAGCTGGACGTTCACTTTTTCCCCCGCTACGGGCCTGTTTTTCTTTTGAAGTTATGCTATTAACGATTTGATGACCTCTATTCAAGTCATTGTAGTGGCATCATGGCCCATTACCAGTTTCAAGGACTGATTATTATCCACCAGACTAATCAGTCAGATACAAAAATATATTATAAAAACTGTCTTTTTAAAAGGCATCAAAATATTCCTGAACTTCGTCCAAAAATTGTCTTTAGCATCGTGGCTCGTTCAACATTCTGGGTCGGTATTTAGCTATGTGGGTGCGCAACCCTGAAAGAAGTTTTATTTGTGGATCTCTTAGCTGGAATTTCACATGAGCCTAACCTATGGATAACAAGGCGGTCGTCTTGATGTAAGTTAGGCTCATGTTTATTATGGGTATTTTATACGCTTATTAGATTTTGTATCGTGGAAAGAAAAGTAATTGATACTGAATGTGCTGCCAGTACCGTGCACTGTGATGGCTCCGAATGGATCGAAACTCTCCACGCTTTGTGATCAGCTCAGAGGAATGGTACCAATGAATCTAGTTTACGATTCCACACCGTATCCTGTCCCCGTCTTACTCACAGTGTTGATGGTTTCAGTTGGTGAATCCCTTCGTCCCTTGCCATGGTCTACCATCAATGAACTGGTAGCATGTGGACTGATGACCTTTCCTGGCCGTGTTTCAGTCATTTTGTCGGTGTGTTCAATTAAGGATAAGCAGACGAAAGCCCAGTTGAACAAGTACTGAGCAGGTAACGATCCATGCTTGGCCACTGCTCCTTGTGGTACATCTAATAAAAGCATAAGAAACGGCAAAAATCAAATTAGTTCTTGCGAAAAGAAAAGGAAGGATAGAAAGCCGTGCGTGCACGTGCTCTGTGTTCTCATAAAACACGCGCCACAACCAATCAGAACGCGAGATTTTTAAGAGCTATTGAATATTACCTTGTAATATTCTAGCAAGCGTCTTAGCATCGACTTTGACGATATGTTCTTTAGCTGTTGGGTCGTACAATGTCAAGTTCTTCACGAGGTCCTGGTTGATGTATTGCTTACATGTCGTCCACTCCTCGAACCGTTCTTGCAACTCGGGATCAGTGTAGAAAATACCAAGAACTGCTTTCAGGATGTCGTGGATGACCTTAGGCGGGTCTTTATAGCTCTTGATCTCAGCAAAAGCCCTGGAGGGAAGCATTAGAAACAGCAAGAATGAAGGTAAATTGAAAATAGGAAGGGTGTAAATAATGGAAAGAAAACATTAAAGGAAGTAATTAGTAACATCACGCTTTACCTGGCATCCAGTCTGCCAACATTTTCTCTAAGATCAAGTAACATCAACCGATCGAACAGAACGTCAATCCGTGCCTCTTCGTGTTCTTTTTCCACCTCTACAATGGAAACATTCAATTGTGATTGGATAAATACAAATTTCGCAAACTCTAACTGAATATTTCGTTTCGTTACCGTGCCGTGTCGAAATCCGACCTAATTATTGACACTTTAACTGGTTGCTAAAAATTAAACTATAATAACACTAACCTAAAACTATATTCTTCTCGATGCCCGCCACTTCACGAGCTACCTCCCGGTGCGCCATGGCCAGCAGTCGGAGCATGCGTTGTATCTCTTTATTTTCATGAGGTGGTAACGCTTTTAAGGTACCAATACTGATGTCCACGACAGCAACAGCTCGACCTTCGGCGTCACGCAACGGGAATGCCATGTGACGTTCTCCATATGCATCTGCGGTTATGGTTTCGGAGCTTTCCACGCACTTGAACAAGTAATCCCTGAAGAATAATGGTCAGGTATTTGTAATTGAGTCACGCTATCGTCGTACCGCACCGTCACGATACATCTGTAACGTATCAGTTTGTAAAAATACAAACCCCCCCCTAGGGAATACGAATTAACACCTCCAGGTTGATCAAATTCAGGGCATAGCTCACTCCCACGCTGCTATAGACTCTTTTACCTTAGGCGTAATGTTCTCCAATTTCAGACCACGTGTAACGCATGCATTCTCTTGAAAACAAGAATCTTTATTTAAGTTGTATCCATATTTAATTGTCTTCTCAAGTGTAACCGTTAAACAAAAAGAAATGATGCGCTAGGAAATGATGCGTGGTCTGAAACGGGCAAACATTTCGTCCAATCTAATAGAGAGGTCTATACCTTGAAAAGGGTATAATACTGCTCGTATATCACTGCATGTCATAAGATAACAAGTGTTTACCTAAAAAGATTATCCTTTCTCTCCAGCCGTGGAGGGTTGTTAAATCTTTGTGTTAAAGTGTTGTGGCTCATTAGCATCATGCGACGAAGAACCAAGCCATCAGTGGACTGCAAGTAAAAGACACTGGTAAGTAAACCAAGACATGTAATCCTTTAATACAAGTATGAGTGTCCTTATGAACCTGAGCAGTGCTGAGGTATCGACATTTGACTGATAATAGCCAGGGCTAAAGGTATAAAGAACCAAAACAAAGAGACTAGAGAAGAGCCAAGCTCAAAACTCTCACTTCGTCGCAATGCGGGATGTTTTAAACCTTTTGCAGCACAGAGGTATTGATATTTGACTGACAATAGTCAGTCGAAGAACGACCAAAAGGAAGAGAAAAAGGAAAGCTGGCAAGCCCAATATTCTTATGCGTCGCTATGCGACATCTTTATGGTGCCTAGGGTAGAAGGAGAAGCATTTGACTGCCAGCCGTTTCGGCACACAGAGTGTCTTGAATGAGAAGGAGAAAGAGAACTAGAAGGAAAGGGACCCCTTTTCCCCCACTTAAATACTTCGTTGCACTACTAGTCCGGGTCCTATATTGGCACGTCAAATAAGAGTACATACAAGTATTCGACGCTGTTGCGCGCGGAAATGAGAAATAAGAGGGATAGAGGAAAGGGGACTCCGTTTCTTTCCCTCCTATCGCAGCTCCCATACCTTTCAAAGGGCTACTTCATAATGTCCTCCCCGATATATTCTTTGAAACATATACTTCAAGATAAGTTAAAATTACCCTTAATCCTGGTTCAACAAGGTAGACGTTAACATTCAGCACGTTCTGGCTCCTCCTGAGGATCCACTGGACGGCGGATTCAGCAACTCGTAAAGTCTTCTTACGCACATCGATGAACTGAATGGCTTGACCTAATGCTTTCGCGACGCCCTGGATATCAAGCACAAAGAATATATTTAAACTTGTCAAGTGTAGACCTTTTTCACCTGGTAGCCATGTTGCCTGGAATGACTTGTTTTCGTTTTTAGTTGAAACTTGAAACACCCTTGAAACACTGATTGAGAGGGCGTATAGTCCGCATCGTCGGTCTTCACTGATGGGATTTCGCATCCATTAAGGGGACAAGCCGACGTTAAACATGGACACTCTACCTAACGATATCTATTCCTCTTACCTGGAAGAATGATATCTCATGGGTGATAAACGTTGCTTTGTGAGAATCATTCAGTGTATCTATCCCTAACAAACCAATGACACGTTTCTCGGAGTCCTTGACTGGTAGCACTATGAATGATCCATCGGTACTCTAGATCAATGGCAAGACAATTGTATAATAGTATTAATATTATTATTATTAGCGCATACTTGATACTAACAAGGAAGAGAAGAGAAGAGAGGAGAAGAAGGAAGAAATTCAGGCCCCAGCTAGAACTCACCTCCGGTTTTCTGGAAGGATTCCAAAACTGCACACCTCCATGACTGCCGACTTTAGGCACGTGAATCGGCTTGCCAGTATCCACAGCAGCCCAGCTAACAGCCTTCATGTTTCTAAATATAACCTTACCCAGCATGCACCCAATGTCTTCTTGAGTACAAGCAACATATCTCAGTACAGTCTCTCCACGAGAAATCGTCTCCATGTCTTCATTATTCTCAAGCATGCTAACAAACGCGCTAACCGTTTTCCCGCGTCCATGTTCTTCTGCGTCTTTGTAAAGGATTTGGAATATCGCGTTGTAGACGGGGTCCAGGTTTGCACCGCTTGTCTGCGCGGCGACGTCGATTGCTCCAAGCCAACGTTTGCGCGTCTCGCTACGTCTTCGTTCCTCGAACGACCGCTGTGAAAAAGTAAATGGTCTTATTCTTAAAACTGGCCTGGGCTCGAAAAGAGTAATTCACAAAGGGGCGGAGAGACGAATGAGTAGAACACACGGTCACGGTCACTACTTATTTGAACAAAATGCTCATCATTATAGTACGATGAGGTAAAAAATATTCTTCCAGTCACATTACTGTCAAATTTACCTCGACGCACGCCATTAGAAACTGCATTAATTCTTCAAATGAACCTTCTCCATCTGAAAACTCAATGGTCTTGATACATTCACGAAATTCCAAGCGGTCCAATTTCGATGTGACTTCGCTAATGATTTTGTAAGCTGGGGGGAAAAAACAATGTAATGACTTATGACATAATTATTATAACAATCGAAGTTGCCTCAGTATTTCAGAGCAACCCTTTTTAGGATGCTAAGATAGATTAGAAACGAAAATATAAGACCAGGTGGAAATGCTACTCTCAAATCACAGATTTCCAACCGATAAAGAAGAAAGAGATACTCTTGGTTTAAGAGTGCTTTTTCTCCGGTTTCTATTACAATAACTTTTTTAACAACAGATTTCGCACGCCTTTTAAACAGCGCAAATTGTGTTAAGGTCACGGCATGGTGAGGCACGTGAGCACAGTGAGGTTTGCTCAATCTTGAGAAAATAGATTGGTCTCAGGACTCATTGGCGTTTAGCTCAAGATAAACTGGACTTTTAGAAAAGTTAAGAAAGAACAAATGATCTACCTTCTGGGAAAGAGTTGGGGTTGTCACTGGACCATTTGTTCAGCACGACTTGGATCTTCTCGACTTCAATAAAACCCGACATGTCGACATCCCATAATTCAAACAGCTGATCAATCATCTTTCGTTTTTTGGCCGAGTAAGCATCCTTGCGTGCCTGGAAAAGAAATGAGCAATAAATATTATTGTTATAATGCGCGAAACATTACATTATAATTATGACCATAATGCACAGTATCATCATTACACAATCCTTATGCGTACCATTATATCATCCTCATAATTATGCGCAACCATAGTTATGCGCATCGCTATGCGCACAATTATTAAATCATCATCATCATGCGCACCTGATACCATCATCATCTTGATTCTGCGCATGGATCATGATCACAACACATCATCATCATCATGCACACACGATCATCATTTTATGATAATCACAAACATCACACCACACATGCACATACCTTGTTCATTCGTTCAAGTCTATCGTAGTCAATCTCAATGTAATTAGAGCGAATAAAACGGACCAGTTTTTCCAGGAGTTGCCTACAGAATAAATCAAACAGTGAATTCAAGATGAAAACATTCAATTAATAACGAATTTGAACCTATAATTCTATGTAATCTACCCCAGTTATATTCCATTGCTTACCTGTTTGGTTCATCATCCGAGAAACTTCTCCGTGAGGTGAATGAATTGTGATTGATTTAAAGAGTTTTCATCGAACGCTGAACCTTCAACGATGGATTGAGTGTCTGGTTTATAGACAGCGCTGACTGTTGTCTCTGATTCGGTGCCTTCTGATGAATTAACTGATAGAAAAGTAAAAACAAGTTGTTACCCTGAATTTTTTTTGTCGTCCAACTGATTCAAAATCACAGATGGCCATCTCAAGGTTTAAGGAAGGAATATTCCATCGTGTCAAAACATTATAATAAAATGGATTTCTGCATAGTGAGAAAGCTTAGTGTCCAAAGTCTGAACCGATTTCAAAAAAAGAAAACTTTTCAGGACCTCTATACATTATATTATTAGATTTACTTCACAGAAACAATCATGACAGTCATAGCAACAGAAACAACGTTAAAATAACAACAACGCCAGCCAGCAATAAACGAGAAACACGACAGCAAAGACAAAAGTAGCCAGCTTCATCACAACCACCACCAACAGCAGCAACAATAAACAACGACAAGAAAACAATATCCTAAAATGATTTACATTCTTCTGGAATAGAGTTCAAGAGCTTCTTGTCTTCTTCACTCAAATCCGCATCATCTTTTTGCTTTTCTTTAGTTTCATCTTTTATCTCATCCTTCAAATCATCCTTTTTCATCTCCTCTCCTCCTGGCTGTTCGTTTTGTTTCTCTGGATCTTTCTCTGGATCTTTCTCTGGATCTTTCTCTGGATCTTTCTCTGGATCTTTCTCTGGATCTTTCTCAGGTTGTTTCTCTGCTTGTTTCTCAGGTTGTTTCTCAGGTTGTTTCTCAGGTTGTTTCTCGGGTTGTTTCTCAGGTTGTTTCACAGATTGTTTCTCAGGTTGTTTCACAGATTGTATCTCTTGGTCTTCTTGCGCAGTTGACATCTCATCCGGTTTTGCAGATTCCTTCTTATCTCCAGGACTCTGTTGTGTCTCTTCATTTTCAGCATCCTTTTCTTTTCCCTGTTCTGTAACTGTTTCTTCTTCAGCAGTTGACATCTCATCGGGTTTTGTAGATTCCTTTTTATCTTCAGGACTCTGTTGTGTCTCTTCATTCTCAGCATCCTTTTCTTTTCCCTGTTCTGTAACTGTTTCTTCTTCAGCTGGTTTTGGTATTTCTTCTTCTTGTGGTTTGCTTTGCTTTTCTTCTCTTGGTGTTGATTCCTCTTGGTCGTCTTCACTAATAGATCCATCATCACTACTAGTTTCCTCAACTTCAATTACAGGCCCTGCAATGCAAAGCAAATTTATTTTATTCACTTTAAGCAATATAAAAACACACTTCCGAACTAGAAAAGTCAAATGTAACAAGTAACTAAAAAAACAGAGGATCTTTACTACTTACATTGTCTTGGGTTTCTAAGAATATTTCGATCACTCCCTGGAGCTTTATCATAAAAGGTACCAAGTAACTGCAATACTCGTTTGCGATCTAGCTCACCAACCTTCAAGAAGAATAGCCAAAGAAAATTTCATTTAGCTTTGGTTGTTCTTTAAATAATAGAAAAAGGAAGAGTCAGGTACTCACTCTGTTCACGTCACAGGCCAGGAATAAGTTTTGTAGCATCAATCTAGAAAGACATTTAATAGACATTAAAACAATTAAATTCTTTTTGCCATAGCTGCAGAATTCAAGTAAATAATTTTTTTCAGTCCTTAGTGGTGGCAGAGTGATTCAATGCTGGGTTTCCCTTGATGTCATTTGCTGTCTCCTGCAGAACGTTCATCAGAATGTTCATCAGCTGAATCACAAGTTTTCAATAGGATTCTTTTTGGTTGACAGCACATGGCGGGAGTGTTTGACCACCATTTGGAGCAGATAATGAGATTCAAAGTCTCCACACTCCACACTCCCTAACCATGAAGAGTCCCTTGTACCAGATTGAAAGGGATTTGTGCTTTGCTATTTACTTACTGTAAAGCCTGTCTTAGGCTAGCAGCTCTGTATTCCTTGGCAGAAGCTGAGAGGTGATTCATGAATAAATCAAAGGCTTTGGTTGATATGTTCCCAGCATAAGGTTTCATGTACTTTGGAAATTAGGAAAGAATTATTAGGAAACAGAGAGGCAAACATCAACAAAGAAAAGATGGGTGAGATCATAGTTGAGGTGGGAGAACCTCTCCTCTCTCTCTCACTATTTAGCCTAGGCTGAATTCCCAGACTTAGTATGATATGCAAATAGAGTTACCGGTAATTATTTTTTTCTTTAAAAAAGTTTGTAAATGTACCAAGTGTAGTTTGTAACGTTTTCCCATTACAAACTATCTTTCATTCCCTAGAGTATCATTTCTTTGTTTAAAGGTTTGTTTAAAGGTTATGAGAAGAAAATTGAATATTAATACAACTCAAACAAAGAATCCTATTCTCAAGGGAATTACATGTAGTCAAAAATAGGTAAACATTACACCAAGAAGAATTAGGTCAGCTATTATGAAATTTACAGTCCCAGAGCCACACTCTCTTCTACACATAGTAATGGATACCACAGGGCTTTATTTTATGAATACCTGTTTATATGCATCCATGTCTAGAAGTTTTCCTAATGTATCTGTAGGTTCCAAAGGAATGCAAAAATCTGCACCTATATGATCATGGTACATTAAACATCAATGTAATATTTATTCATATATAAAATTTTATTATGTAATTAAAGAAATTATCCATACCTCCCTCCCCCCCCTCCCCCCCCCCAAAGAAATTTTGAATTTCTGAGGGTAAGGAGACTTTTCAAAATATTCCTCTGTGGGATATGGATATTGTTTCTGGAGCTATACATTATCCAATAATCATATCAATGATAGACTCATATTAGAAGGTTACCTTTCCTAACTTCTTCTGAAAATGATGCAGCAAGCTCTTGGAAGGATAACAAGGTGTTCTGCACCTGAGGGATAATTAAATATAAAATTACTCAACAATTAAGTTTACTATAATTCCTTTTTCAGTCTAAAGAAAGACTGTCAGTATTGTTAGAAACTTTTTTACATGGTGTTTAAGTTTTCTTCTTATTTGCCTGTTGTATAGAACACCCTCTTCCCCCAACCGCCAGATGAATTTGGGATTTCCAAGGGTGTGGGAGGTTTGTGAAAGAACAAAATTACAGAGTTTGTATGGAAGAAAATTGGAATTTCTGGGGTAGGGGGTCTTAAAAAAATTCCTCTGTGGGGGGATATGGATAATTTCTGGAACTAAACATCCAGCACACCAATGCAATTTCAACTGGAAACCACTAGTCATCAGTTTACCATCATGGTGATTAAACTGACTACCATGAAGTATCAGATCTCTCCCCTCCCCCAACACAAATCTATTTTGCAATAAACTTCCAATGGAAATAGCAGTTCACAGACACTCTACAAAAGTGCCTTGAATATTCCCCTTTCTCTCTGAGGGACATCGATCATGGATAATTTCTTAGAAGCTTTCCAAATCTCACCACTCAAATTAACTTACCACTGCTAATGGAATCATTCCTTTCCAGTCTGACGTCCATTCTATGAACTGCTCCTCTATAGCATAAGCCCTCCGTCTTTCTTCTATATCTCTCTTCCTTTCTTCCGTTTCCCTAACTTCTCTCTTCTTCCTGGCTTCAGCCTTTAACTTTGCCAATTTATTTTCCTCTGTAGAATATATTTCCTTTTTCAGATCTGCAGTGATTTTATGCAGTCCCTTGGCATATGGAGATGACTCTACAAAATTGGAGTATTTTGGATTGTTCCGCATTAAATATTGAGCCAGATAGTTTATAGGATTGAAATTTGGACAGAAACCTTCCGAATCTTCAAGATTTCGTTTGGAAGCTTCCTTTAAGAGTTTTTCTACACCAAGAATAAGAGTTGGTAGAAGCTTTTCAACAAGGTACATCCTGACATCCGCGGTGATATTATTATCGTTCATCCATTCGTTAGCCAACACGTCTAAAGGAACTGTCCTTGTGATTAATCGCGCCACCTCTTTGGACTCTGCTTCTCTACGTTTCTTCTCTAACTTGACTTCTTGTAATCTTTTGTTGATGGCTCGTTCTTTGGAATCCCGCCATTTCTTAAGTATATTTCTAGCAAAGGTCCGAACTACGGGACTCTTAGTTCCTTCCCTCTCAATCAGACTTCTTTCAAAGACCATAGCAGCCGAAAGAGAACGTGATCTATTACTACCAGAAGCTGTTCTTGGAGGAGACACGT
The DNA here is from genome assembly GCA_011057435.1 of Actinia equina. Classification (NCBI taxonomy): domain Eukaryota; kingdom Metazoa; phylum Cnidaria; class Anthozoa; order Actiniaria; family Actiniidae; genus Actinia; species Actinia equina. The sequence continues at coordinate 564,806 of WHPX01000021.1, forward strand.
CTTCCATTGTTGTTAGTTTTGTCAAAAGTCGTTAACGACATTAATTGGAGCTTATAAAAAAGAAATAGCGTCACGCTAAGTTCTTGAATTTCCTTTAACACCTTGAAGCCGTATATAAAACTTGTTTTTTCCTCTATCGAGGCAGCTGACAACAATCGCAGAGATATAATGACTTAAGTTATACTAGTTCAATATGGCTAGTAGTGCATGGTTTATTCCATTTCCATGGCAACCAGAGGTATTATATTCCACTTAAGTAATTTATGCATCTGATTGTCTCGCAAGGAAAATAATTCTCAAGATCAAGATGAAGGACGGAAAGGACTTTAAAAGAAACAAATGAGAAGGAAAAGGAAAAAGATTGAGAGGATAAAAGGAAAGAAGGGATAGAAAAAGAAATAAAGGAGAAAAAAAAAAGAAACAAAAGAAACAAAATGGAAAAGAATGAATTGAAAGGAAAATAAGAGAAATTTAGAAAAGGGAAGGAAAGAAAGTCCGAAAAAGAATAGAAAAAGAGCAATGAATGTTACAAAGCCATCTAGATACCAGTCTCCATACATTCTCATATCTACGAGGAATGCCTTGTCATTATCGACAAAGTTTTGTGTTGAGTTTTGTATTCGAACAGGAACACAATAGGCACAATATAGATCTTTAGTTAACCAAATTACGTAGTATATCAAGACTTAGAGGACTTTTTCATGGTTCACAAGTAAAACTTTACCACGGATCGCTTAGAATTTTAGGAAACAAAGTTTTATTTACATATTATTGGAAGGTATTCACTAAACTGGGGCGTGCCTGCTTGGTCGTTGACTTTTAGTCCACATATATAAATTTCATCAAGATGTCGTCGGCTGATTGCTGTTTTAGTATGTGCCAGTCACCCATACAAGCCATTATTCGTCCTGCTATGTGGTGTCCTGGAATAAAGAAGCTCCACAGTTCGAAGGAAACGTAAGTGAAGCCATGAAGACAATTCGATACCGTACCAAAGTTGGTTTCCCAAAGTTAACATTGCTCGTGATCAACGCTCAAGTCTTCTGCATCCCAAAAGACATTTTTTTCTTTAATTATAGTAAAATTTTGTTTTGATTATTTTTTATTATAAGAACAATTTCTTTCATATGAGCAATGTTATTTGTCTTTCTATATATTTTTCTCGAGAATTGTAAAGCTTTTTATATTTTTTGTATAAATTAAGAAACCGTTCAATAACACTGATCTGTCACCTATATAGTATATCTTAACACATCTATCTTTACACAGATGGATTATTCCAAATTTAACAGTCGAAGTTTGTGTAGACAAATTGATAGAAGCAGTAACGACTTGGGAGAAAAGGAAAAAATGCATGTTAACAAGGTAAGAAATAAGCTTTTAAGCCAACCCACTGTGCTTTCATTTGAAAGCTGTTTTACTGTAATTATGTATTTTTTGATTTCTTAAAAGCAAAAAACAAAACAAAAACAAAAAAACATATTATTTATTTTTTCTAGACTAAGAGAATTGCATATATTTCATTATATCTTTTGTACACACTATTATGAGCACCAGCTTAAATATATATTCCCAAAAGGAATGTTTTATTCATGGTATACAATATTTTATGAATCAACTTTTTTTCCCATTCACTGCAAAGTAGACAAATAGAGAGTGTTTTAGGATAAGCATTTTTATTTTTTCAAATAAATACAATGATTTGTGATAAAAGGAGACTCAGGCATTTTGATAAGAAAAGATAAGTCATTTACATGAGTTGGATATATCCAATGATTGTTTAGAAAATGAATTGTATAATTATTGTTAAGCATTTTACTGACAATCCTACCACAGAACATATGGCATGAAGAATATTTTATTTGTGAATTAAGAAAGGTGATATATTTCGTGAAATCAAATTATAACACAAAGCTGTAATGTTGGCAAAATAAAATAATTAATCTCCAGTCTAAGTTTAATGAATTTATGTATAACGAAACATTATTGCTTTATTCTTTTCATTTTTTTTGATCAAGACCTTGGTCTGTGTCTCTTTATAAAAAGGCTTTGACAGATGTCACAGTTTTTGTCTTCATATTTTATATTTATAACCTCAAGCCTGCATTCTTAACCAATGAGAATATATGGACCGCATGGCACTAATAAAATAGTCTATATGATTTTAATTATGATTCAAAGTCGGAATTTAATTTTTCCGAATTTAATTCCAAGGGCTTTTGCCCGGAATAACCTCGTTCCCAAGCACTATAACTTACTTCTATATCTTTGACTATTTCATTAGTGCCACGCGGTCCATATACTCTCATCTTTGAATCATAATTACCGTGACCTAACATCTATTTCATCCCGGCCTGCTCTCAGTCTGACCTCTAGCTCAGCTGGAAGAGCATCGGTAGTACAATTCCGAAGGTCGTGGGTTCGAATCCCAGCGAGGTTGGAAATTAATTTTTCCGAATTTAATTCCAAGGGCTTTCGCCCGGATTAACCTCGTTCCCAAGCACTATAACTTACTTCTATATCTTATTCTTAACCAATGATTACTTATGATCACTATAAAGATGATAAGACTAAGATAATCAATAGGGGTTCAATATAGTGCCTCAAAGAATTTCAATATTCTAAAAGGAAAAATAATATCAATAATTTATTGAAATGATCAAGAATTTTTCTGACTTATGTTTTCAAAATATTTCTATTTTTCAGGTTAACAGAGAAAAAAGCTCTGTAAGGATTTTTAGCTATACCCCTAATGAGTGGTTTGATGTCGTAGAAATTCAGTTCCAGCCCGGAAGAGAAGAGGGAACACTTGCAAAGGTTTTTGTCGTTTTATCTTTTTTTTGCAATATAATTTTGTTTAATTTAAGAAAATTCATTTACTTTGGGACACAATTTACTTTGAATGAACCAGATCTTCACACTCCAACAAAATAAAAAATAAAATTAATTTAGCTTGGAATTGGTCCACTTCCCACTTCTTCCCCCAATGATCTTGACACTTCCAATATTATGCCCACAATGGGGAAGTACCAGGTATATAGTTTTTTTGGAGCTTCGTAATTTGTGGTAAAAATAATGATAAAGGTGTTATCTGTTTAATTTTCATAGTAAAGTAGAAATGATGCGTTCGGTGTGTATATGTGTATATAATCGGACTAGAATACCGAAGGCGTGGGTTCAAATCCTGCCAAGGGCATATGATATTTTTCTCTTATTTCTCTGATTCATTATATACACACCGAACGCATCATTTCTACTTTACTATGTCTATTATCTGCGTACATTTACGGTGTTCAACTTACCTATAGAGAAAACATATCGCTCTGGGATCCTCACGAATACCCTACATTTCATATTCTGGCTGCGTTACCAGCGTGGTTGGTCCTTGTAGTGTAGTGGTTAACACATCGGACTAGAATACCGAAGGCGTGGGTTCAAATCCTGCCAAGGGCATATGATATTTTTCTCTTATTTCTCTGTTTAATTTTCAGGCAAGATCTTTTTCAACAGGGTTTCTTCCCACATGCTGCCCACTTGCATTAATTTTCAATATGGTGAGTATATCGAATTGAAACTTGACCAGGACCACATCTATTTTAGTTTATTTAGGTTGGATATCAGTGTGATAAAGTAATTAAAAAAATCCATAAGGTATCATTGTTCTTACCTCAAAATTATTTTTTTCTGTGTTTTAGATCCTATTTTTTGTGCCATTTCATGACCAAGGTGCCAACAAAGCAAGACTGAACAGAATTAGATCTGCCATGAGAGTAGAAATAAAATTAGAAAGTGATACATCACAACCAGCATAGGAGAACATTTATCAATCTTCTATAGGCGTAGTAGAAATGTAGTTATTTAATGATAGTTAAACAAGCAATGCAATAATCGGCAATTTCTCTAGCCTGCGTAGCTGGCCCTCTTTTCTGGCCTGGGAAAAGAGGGCCAGAAAAGAGGGCCGGCTACGCAGGCTAAAATTTCTCATTTAGCACCACAGGCATTACATAATTAAAATTTGTTAATAAAGAACTGATTAAAATTAAGAAGGCAAGGAAATACAGACAGAAACTTATTAGAGAATCAAGACTTGTGTAGCCAAAGTGCTCTCACCTAGCTCTCACCTCTGCAAGAGTAGGCTTTGTTTGGTCTCTCCCTTGATTCAAGGGAATTTCCTTCATGTTTTTTAGACTTCTCCTTTTGCAAAACTTAACATGCTAAATTCAAATTGGATCTATCCAGTTTCCTATATTATCAGCATAAATTTCAATCTTTCTATTGGGAGGGAGAACGAAATAGCTATAGGGCCTGCAGGCAAAAATGATTGGGCCTTATAGATGCTATTCACATTATATATCATTTACTTTTATATAAGAGTGGTTCACTGGATTATCAGTATGATTTTTTAAATTATAACTGTCGCATGTTACCCTTTTGAAATAAAGTTTCATTCATTCATCAATTCCCAAATTCCCAACCTATTTTTCTAAAAGATTCATCATACAAACTTAACTAGTTTTTGCTAAGTGGCAGATAGTTTTAAAAGTAGTGTTGATACACTTGTAATTTGTACTAATACGTTTTATTACTTAATTAATACAACCTAGCTTTAAATGTAATTATTTACTCCATACCTTCCAATTTACATTTTTTCAACATCTCAGAATAAAAATAATATTACTGCATTTTGTGGCTTGGATTTTGCTTGTATGCTTCATAATGAATTTGACCCTCTTAGCTTAGCTTGGGCTTAATGTTTTCCAATTTCAGACCATGTGTCTAATTCCCTAGAGTATCTCTTTACGTTGTTTATGGTTGACAACCATAAGATGCACAGCGCATGAGAAGACACATGAATATGGATAAGATTTGAACGAAAACTCATTTCTCAAGAGTAATTCCATGTGGTCCCAAATGGGAAAACATTACGGCCAAGCTAAGTTTTTGTAGTTTTTATTTCTGACTAAAATACTTACCCCATGAGACAAGCCACCAGCACTCTCCACCATAGAACCTTGTTATTCTTAATGGGCATGTTAAAGAAAAGTCAGAGACTTTGGCTTTCTTTGTGTGCAGTAGCCAGAAATGTGGCTACCTTTTAAGTACTGTGATGGCCCAAATGTGAATTAATTATAGCTCATTATAAAATTAAAGAATTTTCCAGAGTCACTAATATTATACAAGCAAGTGCAGTAAGAGTGACAGACTACCTCTTCTGGAGTCAAAAGTAGGTCACCAGCAGCAATCCAAGTGAACCACCTTCAGCTCAAAAAATAGTTTCTATCCTTTCAAATGGTTTAAAATCTAACCTTAAAAAACAATTTTTGTAAGAAAATCTTGCCGACAAAAACTTTACTAAACTTCTCTTGTAAAGTGACAGAAATTCTCCAGTCTATTGGGTTACCTGTGGTTTGAGCCCGCATTGCTAACTCAGCGTGCACCTCCAACTCTAACGAGGCAACGTAAAACGTAAAACCGTGAGAAGAAATAAATTTCCGAGATTTCTTCCTTTTTCTTGCCGTAAAAATGGGGATTTTGGAAAGGATCGCGGATATTGAAAACGAGGTGTGTATCTTGATAGCATTGTGAGTCCAACTGAAGCGTTTTTTTCTTCACGGTACTGTGTTTTTATCGTAGATGGCGCGAACACAGAAGAACAAGAATACGAGTCACCATCTTGGATTGTTAAAAGCTAAACTTGCTAAACTTCGACGAGAACTCATTACTCCGAAAAGTAGCGGTGGAGCTACTGGAGAAGGTGAATAATAAGTATGACATATGACTGGATATTTTTTGTTTGTAGTGGGTCATTCTATCTTAGACTATTAATTCATAAAAGCCGGATGTACTAGACTGGTACATTGTATATTTTGAAACGTATATGGATGTATATACTAGTTTAGGCTTATGCAAGGTACTTGTAGTACATACGTATATGTAGAGTACAAACACTATAAGTGTGTAACATAAATACCACTAAATACTGCTAAATTATGCTTGAGTGCTTTTAGTAAAAGCGTGAAACGCTAATTGCTAAATAGTACAGTTTTGTACTATTTTGTTAAAAATTAGTTGAAGCGTTAAAATCAAATGGGCATGTGCGTCGAATAAAAAATAACACAATACACAAGTGAAATGGTTTTTATCAATTCCTTCACGCTGCAAAATCAAGACACAAGACACATTTAAAGCTAAAGATACCACAATACGCAAGTGAAATGATTTTAAAGCCTTTATTCCCTCACGCTGCTACAAAATCAAGACACGAGACACATCTAAAGCTAAAATAACCACAATACGCAAGTGAAATGGTTTTGCACACTAGAAGAATAAGTGCTACTTACTCTATTGTAGCTCACCTTACAAAAACTCTGGCTGGCTGTAAACATCAATGAATGGTACACAGGCATTCATGATCACAAAAGTAATCGTACCTATTCGTTTTTTTGCTTTTTGTACACAAGCGTTTCTAAAACGTGCTTGACTGTGCTTGACTTGATTATTCGCACAATTGCGATTCAGTGATTGCACACTATATTTACTAATTAATAATTTGTACAAAATAGTACAATTTAGTATTAGTGAAGTTTTCTAATCCTTTTGTTTTCTATTGTTTAATTAGCACTATTTACTACTAAATAGCACAAAGTGTTGCACCCTTTTAGTGTTCGTACTCTAGTGTATGGAAAGATTATTTAGCTGGTTGTATTAAATCTTCGATTGGTTTTAGAATAATTTTAAATAGGTCATTTTAGCTGATTTTATTGTTCAAGGGAATAAATATCAAAATAATTTTTTAACAGGATTTGATGTCGCAAAGACTGGAGATGCCAGAATTGGTTTTGTAGGTAGGTAATTAGAACTTTTCTTCTTGTTACTTTCAAGGAATTAACATATTCTTAAGATTAAATTTGTTATACGGTTTTCCTAAAAATATCAGTGATGGTCAAATTACCATATTGTTCGTTACCACAGGTTTCCCATCTGTTGGAAAGTCTACCCTGTTGACAAATCTGGCAGGTGTTTATTCAGAAGTTGCGGCTTATGAATTCACAACACTGACAACTGTACCAGGTAAAGTGGTGATCATAGTCATGTAAAACATCAGGGCTAACTGCTGTTCAAGGACAATGAATGTCCGGCCATAATTTGCAACTGTCTGGCCTCTTAGGCCAGTCCTCTGATGTTGACTGGTTGCCTTGACTGTTCATTTATTGATCAGTCAGATCTGATTATATTGACTGGTTATCATGTCTGGCTATTAAGTGCCATGTCCAATAGTCTGTGGTAGCCTTAAAACACATGTTAGTAGTGGTAGCCACAGTAATGTCTGTTATCCAAAGCTAGAACTTAGTAATTCATCTAACATTATGGTATTTTACTATTCATTTAGGTGTCATTAGATACAAGGGAGCTAAAGTTCAGCTTCTTGATTTGCCTGGTATTATTGAAGGTGCAAAAGATGGTAAAGGTCGAGGACGTCAAGTTATTGCTGGTATGTTCATTGTCTACTGAATTAATTTATGTAAGCTACTGACCACATTTGTTTTTCCAAAAGTTCAGGGTCTTGTTCTTTACTACATTTATTTTTATGCTTATCTTTGTAGTTGCCAGGACGTGCAATCTTATATTCATAGTTCTAGATGTGCTCAAACCACTTGGAGACAAAAAGATCATTGAAAAAGAATTGGAAGGTTTTGGTATGAGGTGTGTGAATCATAATGCTTGTTCATCAAGGAGAATCAAAACCATTTGCTGCATATCCCCACTGTGATGTAGATGTACAAAACATTGCATAATAAGGTGCAAAATTTCAATGTGTGAGAATCAAGTGTGGTGTAATAATTGAAGTTCCTTTACTTCTCCCTTCTGGTGTCTCAGGTTTGATCATTGGCTAAGTATCACATTTCTACAGCTTCCCCACTTTTACCTGCTCTGCAAAAGATAGCTGTAAATTCCAATTCAATGAGTATGTTACTAAACATGTAGACATGTCCTGAGTTATGACCGGCCCAGAGGCTGTTTCAGGGTTCCTTCTATTAGGTTAGCCATGACCTGACTTTGATCAGCACATGGGCTGTTTCAGTATATCAATAAAATTTGAAGGGTTTTTGTTGCTTTTTTTCCTGATTATATATCATATAATTATCTTAGGTTAAACAAGACTCCTCCAAATATTGGATTCAAAAAGAAGGAGAAGGGTGGAATCAACCTCCAGACTACAGTAAGTTAATGTACCAGTTGATTAGTTAAATATATATTCCTTTTATTAATATGTGATTTTCAATTAAATGTTCCTTAGTAGAACTAGTAAAATCGAAATGTTGAATAAGTTAGTTCACAGTTATGGTTTTGTGTGTGTGGTGTTGGCAATCAATTTTTGGTATTTTTTCAAATTTGATGAAATCTTTTTTAAGAAAAAATATCATCGACTTTCAGTGTGTTCAAAGTGAACTTGATATTGAACTGGTGAAAAGTATTCTTGGGGAATACCGTATTAACAATGCAGATGTAACCCTGAGATATGATGCTACTGCTGATGATCTTATTGACGTCATTGAAGGAAACAGGTACAGTAATATACATCATATATCAAAACAGGAACCATGGGTGGCATGCCATGCTAATATGCCGCCTTTCACCAATGCGGCCAGACTTCAAGTCCTGTCAATCTTCAATGTTGTATGTGAGTAGAGTTGTTTGTTGGTTCTCTCCTGTGCTTTGAGGGGTTTTCTCTGTGTGGTCTGCTTTTCCTCCCTCCTCAAAATTATATATTTGAAGATTACAATATTGGTATTAGATTTGATATTTACAAGCAGAATTCTAATTCGATCTTTGGGCATTCCACCTAGTTGGAGCCTATCTCTGTTGTGATTGTCCCATGCTGTGATACAACAATTAAAGCTTTAAATAGATTTTTTTTCCAGAGTTTTATAATAAAAGCCTTAGTCTTCTATGTTTTCTGTAGATTATTCCCTTCCTGGAAATAGACTAGGTATATTTTTACATTTTAGCTTTGCTTCCTTCTAGTTTTTGGTTTCTTAAGCATTTATGAAGCTAGAGTTGCAGTCGACTACATCTTGTGAAACTCTTCCCCTTTTTCCTTACTTAGCAGCCTCCCACATGTACCCACTCACCTGCACCCAAAACTTGATAAAGGTAGCGTAAGGAATGGCCAATCTCTATTATTATTATTTCTTTAGAGTTTATGTCCCGTGTATCTATCTGCTCAACAAGATTGATCAAATATCAATAGAGGTAAGGATGCTTTGAAATTGTATTAAAAATCCTTAAAATCTTTTTAAAATAATTTGTGAATACTGTTGCATGATCACTTACATTATCATTCCAAGTATGGCTAGTACAAACGTAACACAACAAACTCGAATAAATCTTCAACCAGTATGTTTTCAACCAGTTTTCAAATTGGTTACAGTTAATTTTTTACTCTTGTAGGAATTGGATTTAATCTACAAAATTCCCCATGCTGTACCAATATCAGCTCATCACAAATGGAACTTTGATGATCTTCTTGAGAAGATGTGGGATTATCTCAGTCTCATAAGAATGTAAGTAATAAAAATCAGCTTATAACTCTACTCAACTCAACTCAATCTTTTAAATTTATGGTTTAAAATTCAAAGGTTCTGTTATCAATCTGTTTACTAGATACACCAAACCCAAAGGGCAGTTGCCAGACTATGAATCTCCAGTCATTTTAAAACATGGTGGGCACTCGGTGGAAGACTTCTGTAATCAGCTTCACAAAAGTATCATGAAAGAATTTAAGCAGTAAGTTACAGTATTTTTAGCAAATTATTAACTGTCGATCTTCATTTCATTATCATTGTCACTACAACCATCATTGACATCATCACCATTATCATCAACACCGCCATCAGCATAAGCACTTGGGTTTGGCAGTCAAAACCTTCTGCAACCAATTAAAACATGTTTTCAGTATCATCATGATCTTCGTTATCATTATCATGGTATCATCATTATCATTATCATCATTATCATTATTATCATTATCATGGTTATTATCATGGTTATCATCATGCTCCTCCCATAATCAATAAGAGACATTACTACTTTGGTTTCATTCAAATCGCAACTTAAGACATACATGTATTTATTCAAATTAGCTTTCAAATCATAGTTTTTGTTTTACTCTTTCATAGTCTTACCTTAATTTACCGTGAACATTTTCATCATCATTTATTTTCAAAGTGCTAAGAACAGACTTGTATAAGCGCTCTACAAGTTTTTTGTATATTATTATTATTATTATTATTATTATTATTAAATCTCTTAATCTGTTCACTTGATCATTTAGTCATCAAACATGTGAACCTTACGATCACCTATCATCATTTTCATCAACATCTGTAGCACCATTATTGTCTTCTCACTTTAAATCCATCTAATACAAAGTTCTGAAATAGAGTATTTAATTGTAAAGTGATATAAGGCAACTTCAATTTTTTTTCTAGTGCTCTGGTATGGGGAGCATCAGTAAAATACAGCCCTCAAAAAGTTGGTAAGGATCATGTCCTGATTGATGAAGATGTAGTGCAAATTGTAAAGAAGTAAGTATCGACATTAGTATATATATTTATCTTTGATGATAATGTACACTAAATTATTGACCTACATGTACACCTATCCTTACATTTTACTGTAAATGTATTCAATTATTTATTCTGTACATTACCTCCTTGCACTAACCCATGCGGTGCAGGTCATCCCCTCTCCTTAGAGGCACTGCTTTTGAGGGCAAAAAGGGAAGTAAAAAAGCTACACTGTAGTACAGTGGCGATTTTCTCAAGCTGGGCAAAAGACTATGCGATATTTAAAAGTTATGATAATTAACAATTATTATGCAATGAAGTTTCTGAATTTTTCTTACTCTAACACTGTTTTCCATGATCATTTCTAGGGTTTGATCAAGCTTCCTTAAGAAAGATATAAAGAATACACAAGAAGAGGCCCAGTTATTTCTTTAATTCCCTTTAAAACTGTAATCTAGTCTTCATGGCCAATTGTTGAAAAAGTGTTTTTCTGGTGAAAAACCAATTGTTGAAAGCTATAGTATTTACTACTGATTGTAACATGGCCAGAATACACTTCCCACTCAAAGTTCCATCAAACAAGCTTAAGAATATCCCAAATGGTCCCTAAACTTGGATACCAGTATTTTCTTGAACTTTATACCAATATTCCATGTAATGCTGTCATTATTACAATAAATGTCCTAAATCCTTGAATCGAAATAAAACTTGAAAGAAACTAAAAAGATGTGTTGAAATTACTAATTATTATTTATATCTTGATTTGCAATCCCCATGGTTTTACGAAAAAAAATCTATTAGAGTCAATATTAAATATGCACCCCAAGATGCCGATAAATACATAAGGAATTTTTAAAATTGGATTTCACATTATTTGACATAATAATAAAATGGGGTGTGCCCTTATCCCTCGCTTGACTCCACCCATTTGTGGAGTTTAAAACAAATGTCAAATTGAGGCTTTTGGGTATTTCTGGGTGGTCAAGGTGATAATTCATTGAGAATATAATAAAATGATGGGAAAGAAATCGTTGCAAAATAAAGGAATGATAAATATATCGAAAAAAATAATTTATGTACGGGAATCACAGAGAAAATAGAAGATCTTGAGCCTGCGTTTTCTGAGCAGTTATCAATCATTGGTCATGCGCATTTGGCATTTCGTAATTCAACCGTTCGTAGCGGGAAAATTTTGCTGACAACAATATTCAGCATCAAGAAAGAATAATACTAGTACTGTTAATCCAACAGCATCTACTTGCATCCTTCGGCTTATAATATACCATGAGTGACGAAACGGTAAGATATTTCATACAGAATCGAGTGATAGTGGTATTTTTTGTGTCTTAGGACTCATTTATGTTCCTTTTTTCAATAAAGACACACGAACCACCGGCAAATCCAGAAATTCATTTCGAGCCCATCGTCAGCCTTCCTAAAGTCGAAATTAAATCTTTGGAGGAAAATGAGGAAGAGATATTTCAAATGTAAGTTTTGAACCGTTTTTGTGGTTATTTCTTTGTTTAGAAGTCGTTGACAATAATTAGATATCAGTTGTGTGTTTAATGATTTTCGTGTTCAATAATTTTTCAACAGGAGAGCCAAGCTTTACAGATACGACAAAAATGGAGAGGAAAGTGAATGGAAAGAAAGAGGAGTCGGTGTTATAAGGATTTTAAAACACACAGACAAAAATACGTACAGAATTCTCATGCGAAGGGACAAGACGCTGAAAATTTGCGCAAATCATCTCAGTAAGTATTCGACCCATGCTTGTAAATTGTATTACATATTGCCAAGAACTTAATAATCCAAGGGAAATCGAGAAGAATTGCTTTTAATACAAGACATTAGAAAATTTAAAAAAGTCATGGTTTTCAAGAGCCTGATAATTTTATTAGCACTGTGTTACTTATTCCAATCCCGTTTCCAGTCCCGTCATATTGGAGCTGCTGTCTTTCTGTCCAATATTCCTGTACCTTTCCCCCCTTTTCTTCGCTTTTTCCATGTTTTAACTGTAATTCCTGCTTTGCCACTGTTTTCATTGCAACATGCTTATCAATGCAACAGCAACAGTGAAATTGGGCAATGAACTTAGCTCATATCAATGAAAGCAGTTGTAAATGGTATTGCCATTGAAAAAGAAATCCTTGGGAATCTTAGGGCAATGACCTATTTGACACAATCAAATAACTCCTAAATATTGTATATCCTTTGGTAGATGGAAACTCAAGAGCAGATGTGATAGACGGACTAATCATTTAGCAGCATTTCATGGTAGGGATGCAATGCCTTAGAATAAACCAAAAGCATCCTTAACCTCATCATGTAGCAAGGGTGGTGTGATTAATGCACTGTATGGCACAAATGTAATTTTGGGCTCAATCCTCATGTGACTAGAAATGTTTGTCACCTCTTTCCTGTGCTTTCATAGTTTTGTCTCTGAGTTACTTTGATGGCTTGTAAATCAGCCCTGACCTTGTTTCAATAAGTCTCTCCATGTTCTTTCTTTCTGGAGAGCTAATTTTTACCACTCCCCCGAGTTTTTCCTGTCTTAGCACAAGAGAAGAGTAGAAAATTAACGGTGCATTTTACTTCCCTTTAGTCACAGCTGACATGGAGCTAAAACCAAACTGTGGGAGCGACAAGGCATGGGTATGGTCTGTAGCTGCTGAGTTTGCAGATGAGGAGTGCAAATCTGAAACCTTAGCTATTAAATTTGGAAATGCAGAAAGTAAGTTCAATAAAAAGTTTGTTTAAATTTCAGATGATTCAAGACATTTAGATGACAGATCAGATACTGATATGAGAAAAGCTCATTTTTCCTTAATTATATGGACCAATAATATGATTACTTCTTTTTACTGCAATTTAAGTAATTATTCAAGTCAACTGTTTTTGTAAATTTCTATTATTAGATGCCAAAAAGTTTAAGGACAAGTTTGAAGAATGCCAGAAAGCATTAGATAACAAAGATTCAAAATCAGAAGAGCCAGAAAGCGATAAGTTGGCTAAGGAATTAGAAGGTTTAAATGTAAAAGAAAGTAAGGACACTGAAAAAGTCGAAGGAAAAAAAGATACTAATGAACCTTCTACTTCATCCAAAACTGAAAAAGATGATAAGAAAGTTGAAAAGAATGAAGAAGAAGATGTACCAGAAAAATGAACGCCACTGTTTGCTTGTGCTAACAGGATTCCATGCTAAGCCCTATGGTGTCCATCTTACATGTTATTATGATTTTCCAGAAGATATAGTGCTTATCCTCCCCATCCTTTGGAAATGTCAATCTCTTCCATGACATACAAATCGATATTCTTTAAAAACAAGAAAATCTGAATTTGATACAATATTGTCCTTGAAGTTTTTGCAGTGGTTGATATCAGTTGTCAGAATTTATGAACCTTCCTGACCTGCTGCTATAGTTATTATTATTATCTTAATCGATATTTTATTAGTTTTTCCTTTAGATTTCAAATGATTAGTAATATAAAAAGCTTTTAGAGTTATTTTTTTTCCAATTTCAGAGTTAAGTTTTTAAAATAAACAGACTATAATGCGAAGTACAAAACATTGCAAAATATCTTACTTCTTTTTCATGTTTGAAATTAGTATTAAGGTATAATTTATTATCTTAGAATAACAAACTAGTTGGACAAAGACTTTAATAAAATAAAATCCTCTGGTTAAAAATATAAAAAAATATATTACTATATTCTTTTTCCTCTAATTTATTTTTACTAGTGTAATTTCATTATGCTTTATTAAAATCCTCTTGCCAAGCATGATCAAGTTGAATGAAAACAAAAGAAAACTAGTGTTGATTCCTAAGTGATTTTACTTGGCCAGCGAAAAAATAGTAAGCTTAATAAATAGTATTAGATTGTAATTCGATTTCTTTTGTTATACTTTGACTGTTAGTTAATACTAACTATAACTATAGAAGTTTGTTTATTGCTGGACCTTATTGCTACCAAGTAAAATCAATCTAATGTCTCTAGCTTTAAAGCTAATATTTTTTATTTCATCCCATGCTTTTATTCCTAGATTTGTTACAGTAGTTTTGAAGACTTTGAGCTCAGACATTAGACAAAACATATTTATTTCAATCTACATTTCTTCTTTCCGAGACAAATTGAATGTTGGAATGTTTTCAGAACTGTAAATACTTGCTAAAATGTCATCTGTTCTACATTGCATTTCATTGATTTGGTTTAGAATAATAAACTTGTATTGTAAGCAATATTATGTTTATTTTTCTTGGTTTACTGACTGTTTTGGGGAACAGTATGGCATGGCAATAGAGTACTCGCCTCTGAGTCTTGAACTTATATCCCAGATTTGGCACTACATTTTGTTCTCCCACTTGATTCAAGGATTTTCCTCTATGCAAAATTTGACACACTAACTTCTAATTTGATATGCAAATAACACACCTAAGTTCAAAATTGTGCATGACCTGATGAAGAGAAGGCATCTTGGGCCATATTTACATTCTCTTATAATTTAATCCTGAATGTAAGAAGAAAAGAAAGAACAAGTGCATACTTTATATTGACACCATATTATTTCTTTGCATTTGGCCTGGGATGGTTCGTCTTCATATAACTCACTTGGATGTGAGCCATTTTGAAGGGTGTAGGCAGGAGGGCCGTGCCCCCCGGCCCCCTCCCCCCCTTGTGGATGTTCCACAGTCTCTGGTGAGTCAGGTTTGACCGCCATTTAGAACATAATGAGATTCAAAGGTTTTTATAAGCTGATTGTTGACCCATTAGAGTAATTAGAGTAAACACTAATATTACTAAATAGTACAAAATAGTGCTAGTTAAACAATATAATGGAAAACAATGGAATTTGCATGAATTTGTGCTATTTCGTATTACTAAAGTTTCACAGATTTACTGTGGTCACCCTAGTAAGGTTTACCATATTATAGGCAATATTATTACTGAGTTACGATGCTGTTTACATTTGAAAATAATGTATCTCTTGTATCAATATTGTCTTTGATTACTTTTTATGAGCAAAACTATAATCAGAGAGCCCGAGTAATTGGTTGGTAGCCCGAGTGATGGCGGGAACGGTTGTCAAGGAAAGGGGCCTGGGTTCCACAGAAACGCAAGCAAGCGCGGCGAATAGTAAAAGGATCGTTGGAAAGTTTTCCGCGTATTTATCGTCATGAATATCCAGAAAAGTGCTGTTTTTCAACGAATTTGTCCCTCTAATGGACCTCAAAACTAACAAGAATATACATTATCTCGTTCAATATTCGTTGGTGCTGTGACTTTTTAGGAATTTCGTTCTAAAGGGGTCTGAATCATGTCGAGTAAGAACTTC
Source organism: Actinia equina (assembly GCA_011057435.1). NCBI lineage: Eukaryota > Metazoa > Cnidaria > Anthozoa > Actiniaria > Actiniidae > Actinia > Actinia equina. The sequence continues at coordinate 580,712 of WHPX01000021.1, forward strand.
TTCAAAGTTGTCTTACCTTAAACACTTTCATTGAAATAAGAGAAAACAAGCCATGGCAGAGGGAGTAGCGTACACAATTCATGGGACTAAGTTGTTTTTTCCCTGTAAAGCGTACCCAACACAACTATGTATGATGGACAAGGTGAGTGAAAATACAGTATTTCACTTCAAAGGGGATCATATTTCACTGTTTCACGAGGCAAAAATTTCTATCTTTATAATTTGTTCCTCCCTTCAGCCCCTGAAAAATAAGTATATTATCTTACACCTAGCACTAAGGATCAGCACTATATTCGCTTTTTTTAATTTAGTTTTACTCGTTTGAGTAGAGACCATGAGGTGAGTAGTGTGCAAGATGGGTACCTCCCCTGATAGAGTATTAATATTAACTTGGGGAAAATTTGGCCAACTTTTACCATAAATCCAAATTTTACTACCCTTTTGAAAATTAAACCCTGCCATGTTTCAACATATTTGACAATTTTTTCATACATAAACAAGTTGAACTAAAGCTTTAAACACATTTTTCAAGAATTGTGTGATTCCAGAAAAATATCCATACCTCCTCCACGAAGGGAAATTGGAAAAGGACCCCCTACCCTCTGGAACTTCCAATTTTCTTCTTTACAAATTCGGTAATTTTGTTCTTTCTCTGACCCCCCTCCACTCGAAAATTTCTAATATCCTCTGTGGGTGGGGTATGGAGATTTTCTGGTACTACACAAGGTAAAAAGTTAGAGGTTTAGACTAAGATCAAATGTCCAACTTCTACTCGTAAGAAAACCTAATGATGAACATTAGTTTCGTTTTCGTTAGATGTAGGTAATAATTGAAGGAACAATTAATAAAACTTGAAAGTGAATTTGCAACCGACTTTTGTAAAACAAGGAGTGGCAGATCTGCCAGCTATTGTGAACCAACTATACAGTTGCCATAGCCTAATATAAACTTTAATCAGTGCAGATTTCACTACAGCCTACAAATAAATATTGTTATTCATCTGTCTTCCTGGACTGCCCACTCATAGCACTAATTTTTCAAAGTTAAACAATACTTGAACCAACACAAAATGTTGTGGCAAAGCAGACATAAATTTAGTCCTTGTATGATTTTGCCATAGATTATGAAGGGTCTTGATCGTAAGCAACACTGTCTGCTTGAGAGCCCTACTGGAAGTGGTAAAAGTCTGGCTCTGTTGTGTTCTTGCCTTGCATGGCAGACAGCTCAGTATGGTAAGTTCTGAATATACTCTCCCATTTAATAAAGATTCTTGTAATTCCCATATTTTTGTTTCCAAGGTTTATAGCCAGAAATTTAATTTGTTTTAGAAAAAGCAAAGACACAGAGGGAAGAAGAAGAAGCATGCAAAGCAAGTCCTGGTAAGAGTGTAGGTTCTTTACATAGTGCTATAATTTACTTGATAAATGATAGTCCAGTAGTCTTCTAACAATTACACCGGAAGCCTGAATGGTCTATAAGGCTACTGACTCGTAGGCCATAAGGGAAGGAGATCTATTTCTTTTTAGTCTAAACCTACATGTACTAATCAGATACCAGCAATGTTGAATAAGGTTGAAAACTCGAGTTAACTGCCCTTGTTTTGGTTTTGAAAACTGGCATTATTAGCTACTAGTGGTCTGTCAAACATAGATCACTAGTAGCTATCTTGCCTAGATCTGCCCTCCCAACCCCTAAACTTGGGGGTGGACAAAGATACTACAACTACTATAATACATCTTTGACTATTACTCAAAGTTATTGCAATTTGTTTGCAGTGTTTATAGTTCAATGTTAATGTATATTTCAGGTTGTTGTCATAGTGATAATAATTCAGCACCACCTACGATTAAACCAGAAAATACCCAAGTTTCTACAGCAACAGGTTGTTTCCATAGTGATAATAAATCAGCATCACCTACAATTAAACCAGAAAAGATCCAAGTTGTTGATCTGACTATCAGTAGTCCTATCAAAAACCTTCCTCAGCTACCGATTGAAGACTCCACTCTATTGAAAGGTATAAATCATGTTAGGATTATTTCATCCTTTAGCACATTTTGTTATCTGAAATGGTTCATTATATATACTTTTCCCCTAAAAAGTTAACCCCCCCCCCCCCCCCAGCAAAAACATTATGATGAAATATTGTCTTTGTTTTAAATTCAAAAGTGGCAACAGCTGAACAGAAACTAAACTGTGATGAAGAAGATGATTTCAAATGTGAAAATAAACGGTTCAGAACACCAGGGACAACACCAGGTTTTTCAAAGGTATATTACCTTATGTAACCCAATGTTACACCTTAAAGGTATCCAAACTCTTATGCTTACACCCAAACCAAGATGTAGCTCCATTTCTAACCCAATGTTACGTCTACTTGGTAACCAAACTCTCACACTTCCACCCAAACCAAGATGTAACCTCACTTCGAATCCAATGCTACCATTACTTGGAAACCCAACTCTTACAATTCCACCCAAACCAAGATGTAACGGCCTACTTTTAATCCAATGTTACTATTACTGGGTAGACCCTAATCTGACTCTTTGCTTTTCATTAGTATCTTAAATCAGTGTATGAAGACAGCAGAAAGTACAATGCAGATTATATTGATGCCACAAAGAATGATCTACCAGAATGGAAGATTGAGCTTGCAAACAAGAAAGTCCTTGCTCAAGCAATGAGACCAAATCTTCTGGGGAAAGTGATAATAAGAAAAACAAGAAAAATATAGAACAAATCAGGTATATGACACTTGGAGTCTGCAAAGCAATAGTAAAATAAACTGAGTCAAAACAAAAAATCCCAAAAACCTACGTAGTGTTCTGTTGGTAATAGCACACCAGAGCTCTAGATGCCAGATTGCCAGATCGAATTAGGAATTTTTGCAAAAGAAAACTGGAGAACCAAGAGAAAATAAAATATTACTTGAAGTAAAGGAGAGCACCATGCAGCAAACTCCAGGGGTATTGGAGGTGACTAGTCACCCTTTTGGACAAAAAAGGAAACGTTTACTCAGTTTACTTCAAGCTCTCAAATTTGATTTCCTTCAATTTGAGAAGTGACACAACTTTTTCAGCATCTTATTGCCTTTTATGGGTTTTGGTGCAAGGTATTCTGTAACAATTTCCCTCCTTTTCAAAATCCAGTATCTGTTCCTGAACTCTACTTTCATGATGGAAGGTCTGTGACTTGAAACCTTTGAACACTATTGAAAAACAGTCTACACTACACATGTTGCCTAAATTATCCTAAATAGTGAAGCCTGTGTTTACTTGTACCTTTACAGAGTTCCTAAGATATACTTTGGCACAAGGACACACAAGCAAGTAGCTCAGATTACCCGTGAACTTGGCAAAACAGCTTACAAAGATGCAAAGATGTGTATTCTGGCTAGCCGAGAACATACATGCATTCACCCCAGAGTGTCTTCTGGAAGGAACAAGAATGAAGAGTGCAGGAAGCTTCTTGATAATTCTGTTAAGGTGTGGAAAATGTTTAATCATTTATTTAGATTTTTGAGGGCCCTTATATTTTTGGTTAGTACTAAAAATGGATTTTGTGTTGGTCAGGGGGAGACATGTTCCTACTATCCTAAAGCCACAACACTTGGTAATCAAGAAAACATCAAACGTCTGGGACTAACAAGTGCATGGGACATTGAAGACTTGACCAGAGTTGGGAAGAAACTAAGGGTATGTGCTTTTAAATAAGATGATTAGCAGGGTTATATCGTATCGTAATTGTAGAGCAGGGTACCAAACAAAGAGGACCCTGAACCATAAAGTTGATTGATGATTAAGGATTGATTTGGCCTTTAGAGCTGGAGTTCCATAGTTCATCCTCAGGAACTCCATGTCTGTTTTGACTTCTCTCTGTTCTGTGTAGCTTAAATTAGCTTTAAATACCTGTAAAAGAGCACTGATAGTAAGAAGGGGTAGAGGGTGTACCTTCGAGCACTTTAAACATTAACCATTGGCTCTGCAGAGTTGGACAACCACTCCCCGCGTTATAAAAGTAAAATAAATTACCTTTACCTTGTTTGATTGACTTACTGATTGATTTTCTTTTGATAGGCCTGTCCGTACTATGCTGCAAGAGAGTTAATGAAAGATGCAGATATTGTATTCTGCCCATATAATTACCTTATAGACCCTAAGATAAGACAGCAGGTATCATATCTTCATTTGACAAGGCCAAGCAAAAAATAAGTGTTTCCTGTTGCACAACTGACTTTAATAATTATTATTTCTTTCTGAGTTTTGTCAACCCTAATATTTTTTTCATTCCCAAATGCACCACAGGGTTCCCAGTAAGCTCATTTCCACTGTTGTATCAGTAAAAAAAATCCAACCTACCAACCCCAATTATTTTTCTCATGCAGCAGGAAACACACTCTATTTTTCGTTTGGCCTAATCATGCCTCAGACTATATAGCAGAAACTCTGGATAGTATTAGAATAGGATTGGAATCAGTTATGGTAACTACCGCTAAACATAAATTAATTTCCGTTATCACTGATGTTGGAAGTTAAAAGGCCATATGCTCTTCCTGACATTATGAGTGACACTTAGGATGAAGAAGACGATGATGATGATTAAACACAAAGGATTAATCCTGCAAATCAAATTTATAAGGGAATCTGAATGAACCCTGGCAGTACAGTAAGTTATTTTATTATGTGCATTGAATTTATGTCTCTATCTCTTCATGATGAATCAGATGGAAATAGACTTAAAGGAACAGATAATTGTCTTAGATGAAGCCCATAATGTAGAGGATTCTGCAAGGGAATCAGCCAGCCTCACTATAACTGCAATGGATTTAAAGGAAACAATGGATGACATAGATAAAATGAGTGAGTAAAAGGCCATGTCATTGTTATTGTCACAGTAAAGTTATATATGGAAGCAGAGACATTTCAGGGCAAGGTCGCAGCTCTGCGAAGATCTGCCCCAATTGGATCTATCAACAAAACAATAGGAGTCGACAATAAAAACTATTTATTATTTTGGCCAATATTGAGGACTCTTCTTAGCAGCTGTGATTTTGCTAACATTTTAAGTGGCTGCTCAGAAAAAATTTGCTTCTTTATTGAAGATGTATTACACAAAGGTTATGGTTTGTTTCACACCAAGGGGGTTTGGTTGAAGTTATGCCTCCAGTCCAAGGGGTGTTGGTGGCCTTTTCACAGACTTTTCTTGGAGTCAAACTTTAGAGTTTAACCCAGTCTCATCATCATCATAGTTTCCCTCATGGCTCCAGATCAGCCTTGAGGCACATTTGCCGTGGAAATCGATGTTCCAATAAACACTTCAAGTCTCTTCTATTGATCATTGTCATTCTAGCCTGCTGTCTGTCAACCCCAGTAACTCCTCTACTGTATTGGTGGGAGGCAGACATTCTTGCCACTATGCCATCCATGCTTCCCTGAAATAAATGATAACCACTGGACCTAACATGTTTATTTTAATTTCATCTGCAGTATCCTGGAGAATAATGCCAAACAATTACCAACCATTACATCTAATGGTAAGTCTGCATTTTAAAAGTTGTATTCCTTGTGTTTGTTTTTTCTAAACAACTGTCTTAAATATTTCTTGACAGTGTGGTAACTTAATGCGATGGATGACAAAGAATTCTGAGGGAAGAATGAAGGACAGAGGTTTTGAACAGGCTGTCAGTGTGATGTCAGGAACAGACATACTTGAGGGACTAAGAGAAGCAGGGATGACAGCTGGTGCTTACATAATGTATCAGGTTTCTAAATATATTTTATTTTTACTTTATAGTTATACCATACCATTTTAGCTTACTTACCATGTTGTCATTGCTATGGGCTGATCAAGACAACAGTCATGGCATAGAAATTGGGCTATAGACGGTCATTAATAAATGGTGAGAGTAGGTATAAAAGGGACCTGAGAATAGGTACATGGGACGATTTATTTGATGATAGCAGTCCAGTGCCTGATTTCTATGTCACGACTGTTGTCTCCTTCAGTGCATAGCAATGAAAACAGTGGTAAGACCCTGAGATTGTTCCAGCCATGGACGAATGTTATAAGGCTTGATGATAATCAATATGTAATTGTTTCCAGAATCATTTTGGTGAGATAATGGCTGCAGATAGATCCTGATATGTAAGTCTTTTTCAATACCAACTTTGATGATAGTAAAAGATCATTAGTTAATGGTGTTGTCCATCCCACCCATCTACCCATCCATCCATCTAATCATCCATCCATCCATCCTTTCAATCATCCACCCATCCATTCATCCATCTAATCATCCATCCATCCATCTAATCATCCCATCCATCCATACCTTTCAATCACCATCCATCCATCTAATCATCCATCCATCCATTCCTTTCAATCACCCATCCATCATCCATCCATCCATCCATCCATCCATCCATCCATCCATCCATCACATCCATCCATCCACATGCCATCCATCCTCCACATGCCATCCATCCATCCATACCATCCTTCCATCCATCTAATCATCCATCCATCCATCTAATCATCCAATCACCATCCTTTTCAATCACCCACCCATCCATCCATCCATCTAATCATCCATCATCCATCTAATCATCCATCCATCCATTCTTTCAATCACCCCATCCATCCATCCATCCATCTACCTCCTCCATCCATCTATCCTCACCATTTCTGCCATTCATCCATCTACCCACCACCCAACCTCAGGGCCCTAAAACATACTGAAAGAAAGTTCTGCCCTTTGTATAACAATCTCTTAATGGCTAACCTTCATTGTCTCAGATAATGACGTTAATGCGGTCCATCCCTAATCACTAGAAGATGTTAAAAGAGGACCCCAAGTTTTTAAACATTAACATACTCCAGTGTTTCTCCTCTAAACAAAGTTAATTTATTTCATTTATTCGTTAATGTATTCAGGCAATTTGAGAGAAAACAAGTCCTGCCCCCCAAAGTATAATGATGCTAGAAGGACTGATTCTTAGTTGCTGGGTTACATATTTGGACATACAAGCAAATACCTGTCAGATTATAGGTATGTTTTGTGGATTTGTTTATTGTCCTGTTCACAATACAGCTTTTACATACATAAATATTGTTTACCTTCGAAGGACAGGTAATTCAAAATGCTAATGCCTTGAGAACTAAGTATTAACACACAATTTGATGTTGTTTTTGATGTATTGTTTATCTAGTTGCACCGTGTTTGTTTCTCAAGGTTCTCTTTTTCATCGCTCCTTACAAACCAAAATGTTAGCCCTCAGTGTGGAGATATTCAAACGGGTAGTGCGGGGTAGGGACTGGAGATATTTGCAGTCTCTACACTCAAAATCCGATTAA